>CM032472.1:17000876-17417919 GCA_019059595.1 Marasmia exigua
TGGGCGTGGTCGGGGCGCGGGCGCGCGCTGGCGGCGGACGTGTGGCGCGGCGCGGCGCTGGGCGCGGCCAGCGTGCTGGGCACGGCGCGCGCGCTGCACGCCTGCGACGCCGTGCTGCAGGCGGGCGCGCGGCGCGGCGGCGGCGCGGCGCTGGCAGCCAACCTGTTCTCCTCGCTGCTCATTGGGATCATTGGTAAGTGCTTAACGTGCTTTCTGAGGCACAAAACCGCCAACCTCCAGACTCCGAACCGACACTAAAAACTAAAATTTCTTATCGAAAACTTAGTTAGGTACAGATTTCCCCTCTCCAATCGTGTCACACCTGGTGTCCTATCGTAAAATAAGGGTAAGGGAATAGAGAGGGCTCATTTGTTTGGGCATTAGGTAGGTACACTTGAGCACTATATATCATGCGTACGTGGCTGATCGTTGAGATTGGCCGTCGTAGTTTTAATCGGTTGGAGAATATGTTTAGCGTTCTCTTGCTTTGAATCCGAGGCGCTTTCAACCATCGCCTCAAGAGGAGAGAAGTTAGCCACTAGTACCGTCCAACGTCAATAGATGGCGCTGAACTGAAGGGGTAAAAAACAACATCGCGCAAGCAAAGTTTGTAGGCATACATACAAGTATAACTAAGACAAAACAAGACGGTACACCGCACCATGGTCCCCGAACCAACACTCGGTGGAAGATTTTCTCTTTTAATGAGAACTAGTCCTGAGTCCATCTCCATAAGCCCTAAGATAAAACTGGCATCACGAGAAAGCATCTTTTTAAGTAAGTAGGTAGCTAAATGCTCAACATGAGTCTCTCTAGCTTTAGTTAGTACTCAGTTTAGTTAGTTCCACACTTAAGGTTGTGTATAATTCAATGATTTTAAGTGTCATATTCATTTTATTTTTATTTATTTATTTTATTTTTACTTTTTCATAACGTCACATACATTGATCTGACTCCGAGATAGGGTAGCTAAAGCAACTGTGGTACAGATATCAGAATTAACTCATTAATTCTTTTAAAGTTTTTATTGACATGGGACACTATGTCAATAAAAACTTCTTCACATTTGGGTTTTCCTTCCACAGCTCTCGAGGCGCCACCTCAAGGCCATTCGCTGGCGGAGGTGTGTGTAGCTTTCGCCTACATACTGTTATTGCCCTACATTCAATAATATCTTAGTAGGTATCCCAAGAAAGTACTCAGTGAAAATACTTTAGCCTACTGAAAGATACACTTAGTGCGTTGGTTTAGAGAGCATAAAAATACTCCACCTTGAGTATGGTTATGATGGTGGTAGATTCTCGTACATATACCCTGTATATTGTGCTGTCAAAGAACGAAAAGGATCGTCAGTTTTCAAATTGATTCGTTTGATATGCTATGAGCACTTATTACCTTTCGTAAATTTGTCAGAGTAATGCCTGTCGCACAGAAAATTATGCTTAACTGTTAGATAAAAAAGTTCAGATTTGCTTGTAGCAACATTGATTCCTTTTGTTGTATAAAAAACTGTATGTTGGTATAACTGATTCTTGCCGTGCAGGCGAAAATTTACCTCAAGGTGACGATTCTTTTTATTCACTGTACCGTACATACCTACTATCCTATAATATTACGTTACCTAACACGTAAGTTAGAATCCATTTTTTTTGTGCGTGACTCTTTTGAAGATTATGTACCTAATTTTATTAAAACCTAATTAAGTGATATTATGTCCGAGGTTTCAAACGCTTCTTATCTTTGAAAGCTGCTCAAATATGTTGTCTCTATCATAAAATTTACTCAGAACGGGACATCATGATGTTTGAGAGCCTAAAGAACCTACTCAACATCCTTGATGCCATGCACACCTCACAATTATAAGCCATGGTATTTATCACTCCAGTTTAGTCTGTTTCACTGCAGGCGCGCTCAACGGGCTGCTGACGACGTGGATGCTGCTCAAGATCCAGGAGCACCAGCTGTCGTGGCAGGCGTGGCGCGACTCCACGCTACACGTGCACGTGACCCTCGCCGACGAGGAGCAGACGCTGACGCCGCGCTCCTCCGACGCCACGGTCGTCGCCGGCGCCCCCGCCGCGCCCACCGCCGACCGCAGCACCAACGTGGCCGACCCCTTCATGGTCGCTCTACCCTACACCCTACCCGACCCTTGATTCAAGCCCAGCTTCAGCTTTTGAGAAACCTTGATAAGTACCTATTGAAGATTGACCTTGCTGGATCTTAAAACATTTGATGCTCGTTTGCTTCTACGCTACATTCTGCGCATTCTAAGCTTAAAATATTGACGCTAGAAAGCTATATGCATGACCAAAATTGCTAATTATTGAGCATCTGCATGACAAAAGGATTCATCGAGTTGGCTACAAGATAAGTTGTTGGAGCGGGCTGTTGCGATGTCAGAGACGTGCGCGTTCTGGGTAGTGTCAAGCTGCGCCTGCATCATGCTGCTGATGACGGTGCTCACGGTGCAACTCCTCACCAGGCCTCAAGGCGAATAATAAAAACAAGTCACCCATTGTTAATCATATTTATTTCATTATCAATAGATATATAAATTAACATAATAATATCAATTTCATAAAAATCAGTAGGCATTATTTCAAGCTGTTATTATTATTGTCAAATGTAATAGTCGAGTAGCAGATATAAAAATGGTTAAAGTCGTAATAAACGTCAGTACTTTTACGTACTCTCAGTGCACGGATACCACTTCCTTATGTGAATGAATAAGACAAAGCGATCCTCGCAGCTAAACGAAAACAATTGCGTAAAGTACACGTATAAAAATCTACAGACTATGACCTAAATTATCGATCGGTACAGTTAGTCAACTTACAAACTAATATAAAAAGAAATCACATACATCTTGAGATTATATAATAAATAGGAGGACTGTATACGAGACTGCGCGTGGAGAAACGACGAGTCGGGCGGACACGGCGATAAACATCTGACAAACATTTAACAAACAAACAATATCAACAACATACGCTCTTTGGGGTTCGCGACCTACTCCGGCAATAACATACAAAATAATATACTTTTTGTGACTTAAGCGTTCAACTACTACTATCTAACGCCCTGAAAGCGCGGACGACGTGGAACACAATACTTCTGGAATATGACACCAGCTGTACCTTTTGATGCGAATTAATACTCTCGTAATATTTCATAGAGAAATAAAAACATCGTCCATATATTATACAAGTTATTCTTCAGCTGCAACTTTTGGCTTTAATTCTGATCAAAACGTCATATTCTATCGAATTTCTTTCTTCATTTTTGACTAGTATTGTCTTGAACAGAAGCTCCATCAACATTTACAACTAATAAGGATTCAGTTGATGATCATATTTCAGTGCATACAGTGTTCATGTAGGAGCAGTTGTTCCAACACATTGTGGCCGTTAAATAATAATATTATGCCAAAATGTTCTTATTGACCTCTGTCTCTTTAACTTTGAAATCGAGGAGATCAACAAAAGTGATAGTTGGAGTGATGCTAATAGCTTTAAACAATTCCTTAATCGTTATAGAATTTATTATCTAGTATGAGCAATGTGAGAGGAACAACTGGTCCTAAGCGCTCAGGTAGGATGCGATCAGTTCTGGTCCTTGAACCGGCGGTGTATGGACTGCACGTACGTGAAGACGCACTTCCAGTCCGGCTTCCGCATCGCCACCATGTCGTCCACGTCCAGGAGGGGGTAGATGCCCGCCTTCTCACTGGAATCAATCAAATTGACGATTAGGGTATGATTTGTTTATAGGCAACATAATAAACTGTAATAATTTGATAGCCGTATTTCGTGGTTGCGCTTAACAATTTATGAGCAGGGCTCCGTCTAGATTTGATGCAAATGCGCATTCGTGATGCGTTCGCTAGATATATCCACTTTAGAACTTTAGCAGACACAGCCCTGTCGAATAATTTTTGAAAAGAGAGATTAGCAATTTGTTTATTAAAAAAATATATTTTTAACCCCTGAAACTATGTTAAAATTTTCTACCTCGTCTTGTTGGTCTTACTTTAGGTATTTGCAGTATTTTTTATTCCACCATATTTGAAATAGGCTTCAAAAGTATCATGGACATTCATGTTGGTGGTTTGCGGTTTAGACATCCTACGGTGAGTGCCACTTTTTTAAACTCTGGTACATTTTTTATGAATTAGCATGGCTTATTTAAATTACTCACTCAGCAATTTTGAAGGCGAGCGTGAAGTTGTGGCGGCGCTTGTCGGGCGTGAGCTGGCCGTAGTCGAACGCGTCCGGCAGGAAGTGGTGCAGCAGCGCGCAGAACGCCAGCCCGTCCGCCCAGCTCGTCGAGAAGTTCTCCAGCTTCACATTCTATAACACAGATATCAGTAGCTTAATAACTGTGACGAATTTTAATAATATTACCTCTTTCGTTGTTGCAGCTGGATTCGGTGGTACTGGTAATATAGTAGCGTGGGCACATAAGTCACGATGTACTATTAATATACTACTCTTTGCTATTAATTGTCCAGCCAATAGAGATTCCAGAGCACTTTAGTAAAAAGACTGCAAGTGAACTTGGTATTTCACATATCTGTGAAACTCTTAGACATCGCTATTCATTTTTATTATTATAATTATTATTGTTCTAAAGATGTTTGCTATTGATGATTTTTTTTGCAGCCACATCCATAGTAAATATTATAATTAAACCAGGCAAATTAGATTCTTAAAAGTGTAACATTAATATAGAGACTACATTATACCACATAAATTTGTGTCTCTTTGTGATATTTCATTTATTCTACACAGGGTTCTTCACAGTGATTAGATGCATAAGAAATAATATGGTGTCTACGGGAATTGGTGATCTTTACATATAAATACATTTTGGTGTTTGGGTGTCGATCAACAGGTACTATTTATACAATCCATCCATCCATTTATAGGTGCTTACAAAAACTTAACTGATCCGAAGAACACGACAGTTATTAACTTTTAAAAAATCCATGCATTTTACATTTTTATTTTGATTCTTGGCACGCGTTAGATAGGTATATTGAGAAAAAGATCAACACGATATACACGAACATAGTCAAAACCAAAACATGCTTTGTTTTTTCCTTTTGTTAATTGGTTTTATTGTCCAAATCACATTTATAAAAACTTACAATAGTTATTAATTAAATTTTTAGGTAGGTACATAAAATAACATGTTTTATGAACATTGTAATTATATTTCGAGATGTGTTATATTTACGTTTTTGAAATACATAAATTGGTAACGAGATGGGTATGTAAAGAAATATTATTGTATTGGTTACATAAGTCATATTATAACGCATAGAATATATACAGAAGATAGCGCAGCCAAAATAAAGCGTCAGGATAAGCGTGGTATAGATAAGTGGTGGTGACGTCAGCCGTGTTAATGCTCGGTGCGCGTGCGCAGAGGCGCTCTTACATGCTTTAAAGTACCGACAACGCGATTAACATCCGATACATCCGTGTGCCCTTGCACTCAGACTGTTGCAAATCTTTCTTGAAATTCTTAATATCAATTAGAATATAGAAACTGGTTTCTTACAAGTAGATGTAGAGCCTAAAAAATTTGCATCAGTGCATAAGAAACGGTTTAATAACACCCCAATAAGTTTTTCGTGGTGCATAATGATGCAATTAGCCAGTAGGTAGTATTTACGCAACTAACGTTAATGAATAAAATATGAATATTCAAAAGACCATGTAGTATTTTTTATATATGGATGACATTCTACTAATAAAGCTTGTATTTTAATAACATTATAAACATAGTGGGGTGTTGCATGTGCAGGACGGTGGTGTGAAGTGTACCTCGTAGTCCCGGGTCTTGTCGCGACACCACTGCAGCAATCGTTCTTTAATAGTGAGCGCGCTGGCTTGCAGCGCGGGGTCCGTGAACTTGAAGTAAGGCTGCGACGGAGAGCTCGGGCTCTGCGGAGTCTTGGGCGAGCTACAACCGGGGGCTCAGGTTAGTCTCGCGGCTCGAACGCAACTCGGACTGTTAGTCTCGAAGTCTGGACGCTTTATTAGTAAGTGCGCTATCATGTCGAGTGCTTGACGCGTGTGCGAGTTATAGACGGATGTCGCTACTTGTTATTTACAAGAAACATAACGCGTGCTGCTTCGTGTAGACTTTAGATGCTAGGATTCAGCCGAGCATTTATTTGGAATGAATCATTATTATTTGTAACCAGAACAAGCATATACATGTCGTCAGGTTACTACTTCTATTTATTGTGTTAACACAGGTATATACTTATTCATATTTAAATGGGTATAATAACGTTGCAATGAAGCGAGTATTATACTTGTTATAATTAGAGACTAAGAGAATTGATTTGTAATATTTACTTGTATTTATCCGTATTTGATTCCACAGATATCGCTGCCGAAATAAATAAATACATTGTACTAAAATATATGAAGCGGAAAGATTAATACATATTTAAGGATATAATAATTATTGAAAATAGCTATTCTACTTTTGCCGTTGTATTTTCTGTTCCTGTTCATTCTTAGGATTTGCATTCTTGTCCAGTGTTTTCGGGCTGGGCTTTAAATGATTAATTCAATAGACTCACTTGGGACTGTTATTGGAATTTTGCTTCTCGAGCTGTCGGAACTTGGCGAACGGCGACACTGTCTTTGGTGCCGGCCGGGTCATGCTCTCGATCACTGCACAATTTCAATAATAATTATTTATTATCTACTTCACTATATTATTTTATAATTAGGAAAATGTGTATGGCTATGATAAAATTAAAATTTGTACCTTTTGAAGTTTTAGTTGTTGTGCTACTGCTAACGGTTTTTTCCGACGAGTCCCTCCTCACGCTCGATGTCACAGTGGTTACTTCTTCTTCCTCTGAAAAATAATTCAATCGTTATAATGATATTCCACCGACGCTTTCGGATCTACACTAACTCGGAACACTTGGAAAACGAACAGCAAGACATGGATGATACTTAAAAGCTATTAGTCAAAATAAAACTGTTATAGGGGTCGGTGAAATGAATACAGATGTTACACAACATATTTACAACGACGTGAGGGTGTGACGGCCCGCGGGGCGGGGGCGGGGCTAGGGCTATACGGGGGCATGCGACGGACACTGGCGGGGCGCGACACAAGCGTTAGGCAGCCCACACACACACGACTCACGCGCGTCTCGCTCGTCTCCCGCTCCTAACTAGTGGAATGTGCGCGCGGCGCTACGCGAGCGCCGACACCAGGTCCTCGAACGCGTCGTCAGCGTTGCTCTCGTCGAGGAACTGCAGCTCCGAGACCGTCGGCATCGTGCGGCTGCGCCCCAGCGAGTACGCCTGCGTCGTGGAGCGCGAGGCGCGCGCGCGCACCGCCGCCGCGTGCGACCGGCTCGCCGGCGCGGCCTGCCCGGAGAAGTACGCCTCCACCGTCCTCTTCTTCTCCGTCAGCTCCTCGCGAGCGATGCCGCCTTCGAACATCTTGGGAACGGCCAGCAGGTGCATTGACTTGGCGCGCGCGACCACTTTCCGCGGCGACGTCGACTTAGGTGATCGGTCTGCGATTTGGTGCCACGAGCCCGACCGGCTGAGGGGACTGGAGCCGAAACTAGCGGCTGACTCGCTCGAAACCGACTCGCGGGACGCGGCGAGCGCGGGGCTGCGGATGCCCGGGGAATGAGGGCTCTCGTATTCGATGGCGGGGGGGCGGGGGTTCGGGGACGCGTGCGCGGGCAAGGGGGAGAGGCCGTTCTGTACAGGGATCCGTACCTGACTCCTCGCGGTCTCGCGCTTTTTTCGTTCTATTTGCGCGATCACGTCGCGTTTCGGGGAGGAGATTTTGTCGAGCACGCCCTTGAGGCTGTCGGCTGCGCCGCCGCGGCGGTTGTCGTCGTTGCGTGTGCGCACGCCCGCGGTGATTGTGGCGGCGCCGCGCACGGGCCCGCGCATCACGCGCGTCTCCACGCTGCCGTGCTCTGTGGTCGGTCCATCGTCGTGGATAGTGTCCCCGTTTTGGTATGCGGTAGGTTTGTTATTCATGTGCGGGCTGCCACGGACCTGGTAAGCATTTTGTTGTTGGGGCTGAGCGATAGGAGAGCGGGTGAAATCATTCCTATCGCCCTCATTCATAACGACGTCCGGGAGGTAGTCGACTTTATGCGCCCGCGCCTTCTCTATGTCGGGTGTCTGTTGCAGCGGCATAAACGTGGAAATCACGTTAGTGGGCGTGTAGTCGGTGACGGTGTAGGCGAGCGGCTTCTGCTCCGCGGGCTCGCTGTGTCCATTGGCAATCGGTTCGTGACGAGCTCTTTCGCGTATCTGCTTCTCATAGAACTCAATTTGTAATTTTTGTACATCTTTGGGCACATATGGGACGGATCCTACGTAAGGTTTGGTATCGTCTATTTTTCTCACAAGTTCCGGGGCTGCTAAATTATTCTGGCTCGGGATAGCCTTTACGGGGTAGCTTTGTATTTGTGGGGGCGCGTGAGTCGGCGGCGTGGGGGGGTTTGGCACGAACTGTCGTTCCCTGTACGCGGGCGGCGCCACAGGGACCAACGGTGGAGGTGGTGGAGACTCAAACTTAGAGACATTATTAATGATTCTCCTGGGATTTTCTGCTGCGGGTGTTGTCCAAGGCCCTGTCTGCACCGGCGGACTGGGGATTATCGGCTTAATAGCACTGGCGTAGGGAGGCGGAGGCTGTTCCGTCGTTGGGGACATCGTGTGGTGTAGCACTGAGGGCGGACTCCACACGAGCGAAGGCGCGCTGGTGGGGGATGTGATCTTAGTGGGTGGTTTAAACGCTGACATTGGCGCGTGAGAGAATTGGTTCACTGGGATCGGCTTTGCGACGAACGGCTTAACGACGACCGGTCGGGTCGGTGATTGCGGTATTGGTGGCGGTAGATTTTGAGGTGGAAGGGGCCCGGGCGGGGGGATATGCACGCGCGGGGCGACGTGCGCGCGAGGCTCCCTCTTCTCTGCAGTCCATGGTGGCTTAACGATGTTGTTATTTGTAACATCCGCAAGAAACTTCCTCGGTCGTGGAGCAGGTGGGGGAGACTCGTCCGCCGCTCGCCAGAATCGGCGCGCCGAGGACGAGCTCGAAGATCTACTATGGTCATCCTGCTCTCGAGCTTCGAATGTATTTTTGATGTTTCCAAATCGATTGCTCCAATTAGCTTGACCGTTAACTGTAACTTGTTGACTCTCCTCATTTTTGCGCATGAAGGCGACAAACTTGCGATCGTTTTCAGTTTGAGGTTGAAATTTGGGTACGGCTGGCCCACGGGGTAGGTCGTCATCGGTGTCGCTGTCCAGCTTGTAGCCGGCGAGAGGGCGGCCGATATCTATCGTGTTGGCACGCTTCATGCGGCTGCGCTTGTTGTTGCTAAACCTGTTGAGGGGCTTCGAGAAGTCCTCAGCGGGCGGAGGAGCGGCAAAGTTGTAAGTCGGTGGAAGAGGTTTGTATAAAGGAACACGCTTCGCCTCTTCCCTTGTTGGTTTCTGTGCAAAGGTAGGGGCGGTTACCGTCGGAGGTGATCTACGCCGCTGTGGAACTCTCCTCGGAAACTCTGGAGCTCTTTCCTGCGCCTGCGAATCGAATTTATTAGCTAGCGCGGCTATGCCGCTTTTAGCATCAGACGAACGCCGCGTTGGCGATTGATATGGTTTATGTAACTGGTGTTGCTGAAATGGCTGCTGCATCTGGTATGGTTGTTGAGTTTGAAGTAGTTGCTGCTGCATTTGTTGTGGCTGTTGTATTTGTTGCGCCTGGTACATTTGCGGTGGTTGCTGCATATGCTGTGGTTGCTGCATTTGCTGTTGTTGCTGCATCAGCTGTGGTTGCTGCATCTGCTGTGGTTGCTGCATCTGCTGTGGTTGCTGCATCTCCTGTGTTTGCTGCATCTGCTGCAACTCTTGTTGTTGTTGTGGCTGCAGTGGTTGCTGTGGTTGGAGTCCATCTCCAAAGGAGTGTCGGAAGAAATCGGGTTTTTTCGGTGCCGGAGCTCTCCGTTCTACGACACGAGCATCTCTGCTTACTCTCGGCGTATCAACGAAGCTCGCCGAGTGTTGTATCGGTGCTGGCTTATTCCGTGAGGCAATCGCATCGTGGTAGCTAACACCCTCATCTATGCTCTGTTTACGCTCTGGGGTGGCAGGATCCTCAACGCTATTAGCTCCGGAGTTAGTAGACGCAGGGCCGGAGCTTTGTGATAAAGGTTCCGCGTCGAGGAGTTGGCCCCGGTCGACCATGCGACGGGCCTCGGCGAGCTCCTCGTGTGTGACGCCGACGGTGTGTCTTGCGGCGCGGCTGCGTCGGCGCGGCTTGCGCGCGCGGCAGCCGTCGAGGCGGTCGGCGGCGTCGAGCGCGTCCTCGAGCCGGTCGGCGAGCGTGAGCAGGGCTCGGGCTTGCGGGTGGTCGGTCGGGGGGGCGAGCGCGGCGCGCAGGCGTGCGAGGGAGCGGCGCACGTCGGCGACGACGTCGGCCCCGGCGGCGCCAAGCCCGGCCAACAGGCGCTCGCCGCCGCCGCCGAGCAGGCCCTGCAGCAGTGGAAGGAGGAGGGACTCACCGCGGGTCTCGTCGGCTCCGTCGACGCCCTCGCCGGCCGCGGCCAGCGCCTCCGTCACGGCGCTCGCACACGCTGCAACAGACACGCGTGGTTAGAGGGTGCTCGGCTGGAGCGAACATGTCGAGGGGATAGAGACTCACCTTCCTGTTCAGCCATGAGTGTGCGGATGCGTGCGCGCAGTCGACGACGCTGCTCGTAGTCTGTGCACTCGTCCAACTGAAAAGTGAGAAAATAAGGTTTTAACAAATCGATTCGATTCTATCTAAAGTTTTCATTCTTGATAATAGTTTTTTTACCTCTTGAAAATGATTCCACATATTGATAGTCTCTTTTCAGTTTTTTCTAATAAATGTAAAAACTTGCACTATAAATAAGGCTTTAATATAGTAATAACTTTAGATCGTGTGTTTTAATAAAGTGACTAATGACCGTTCCCAATTAAAAGTAAATTAATCACAACCAAATCGTATCTACTTCATAAATTAATTTGTAAACTATTTATCGAGACATGTTGATGCAGCGGCTCCTGACCACGGATTAGACACACCGGCCACTCTCCCATTCGTACACATCGCATACATTACTAAAACCAATGTAAGTACACGACTTTCACTTCAATTGTGAACCTAATGCGCACACGCATAAAGCCTGCTAACCAGACACTCGACTGTATAGTATAGTTAAAGTATTTGTTGGTATTGTCAATACTTCCGGTGCGGAAGTAATGCGGAAGCGGCCTGCCCTACACTTTTCGTTTTGTCATAGACTTGCTCTGGTATTTATTTAGGTCACTCATTTACCTATTGTAGGTAGATACAATGACTGAAATTATATAAAACATAACGTTTTATAACTTAAAACAAGTGGGGCGCTGATTTGATTCAAGTTTCGTGATAACATTTTTCGCACGAGAGGATTTATTTTGTACAAAATAAATACACCGTTATTTTTATTTAATACAAAACAATTTTTTATTTTTATTTATTTTATTTTATTTTTCTACAGGCTAGTTGTAAGTGTAGAATTATTTAGTTCTAGTTGTTAGTACGGTCAGCAACAAAAGTAGCTTAACACTTTAGTACCATGTCGAATTAACACTTTTACGTACACCTTAGAAACTGCCTATAATAGGTAGAACAGTTACTTTGACATAGTACTAAAGTGTTAAGCTACTTTTGATGCTGACTGTACCTACATAGTGTAATAGTTGAATCTTCATCCTTCAATAATTCAATAATCTCGAATTGAACGACTGCTTCGTTGGCGCAGTAAGTATTGCGTCGCACTGCGACGACTGCGCTTGGGGTCCTAGGTTCGATCCCCGGGTCGGGCCAAAATTTGTACCCGGTCTTGTACCCCAGTGCCTCGGAAAGCACGTTAAGCCGTTGCTTCTGCGCCTTATCCCTCTTCAGTCGTGTCACACTGATATTTCATTGAAATATGAGGGTAAGGGGATAGAGTTTTAAGTAATTAAATAGTTTTAAGTCATTAAAATGTATGACGATTTGTAAGTGCTGTATACAAGCCTATGCAAATAAAGAATTATTTGATTGATTGATTGAGAGAGTGCGCTTGTGTTTGCGCACAGACGTGAGCACTATAATATATCCTGCGTAAGTGGTTGATCGTTGAGATTAGCCGCCTTAGCCGAAATCGGTTGGAGGATATTATAATCTTGAATTCATTGAAGTATGATTCCCGGTTGCATGCAAAGCTGTCGCTCTGGAGCCTGGGGTACGCTTGGGCCATGATTCAGGATTTGGAGAGCAAGGTAATTACAATGAATGAAGCGATTGCTGTCTGACCTTCGCAGCCATATAACAGGGGAACCAGACCAACTGAATCATGGTTACACGTTTCAGAAACGATCCGAAACGTGTAACCATCACGATGTTTTCCTTCACCGCCGAGCTAATGGTAGAAATAAGCACGAATTAAATTCTAAATATTTGAATATGAGCATTTTTCTCCGAAAACCAAAAAAAAACGCATCTGATTACTTTTGTATTACTTAAAAGATCCATGAGATCTTTTACTCTGTCGGGGAGAGCTCATCTTGACAGATTATAAGTACCTAGGCAATCAAACATTTTACCGAACACACACATCGTGAAGTGAAAGTAGAAAAAGGCTCATGCGTCTATTACACGATGTTTGATTTCAATGATGCGTCGGCGCATAGGACAAGCTGTTAGCTGCGCGACCAGTCGGCGCGGTGACGACCACTTTCGCGTTAAGCAGCAGTAAGCACCGGCACCGGTCTGCGCCGGCGCGGTTCTCACGCTGTCGGCGCCGGAGTCACTGCCATGCGTAGTCTTGACACATGAACGGTAGCGAGTTGCTTATTCTTGTTAGAATTAATAATTGCTAACGTAACTTAAACAGCAAAAAATACAAATAGCACATCAAACAATTAGTATATATTTTGATGTGTAAATAGGGACTTTTAGAGGGTTGGTTTAAATAAATAATAATAATAAATATTTCACAACACCACATACATTGATCTGACTCCGAGATAGGTAGCTCAAGCATCTGTGTTACGGATCTCTGAATCAACAGTGGGTTTACAAATATATACATATAATACTTTTCTTTTGTAACTACATACTACTAATACATAGCAAACACCCAGACCAATAGAAACAAACATGTTCATGCACACAAATGTTTGTACTGTGCGGGGATTGAACCCGCAACCCTTGTATCAGAGGCAGCGTTCACTACCACTGTTCCAATCGGGTCGTCAATTAATATATTCCTTTTTAATATATTCCTTTTTATTATGTGATAGATAGCAGGGGAACAGACGGATCACTTGATGGTAAGCTATTGCCACCACCCATGTAGGTACATCTGCAATACTAGTGGGCGTTATGGGGTCACAGTGTGCTACCGATATTTTCCCTTTCCCCCGAATTGGGCCTCCGCTACCCTCGCTCACTCGGCGAAACCGAAACAACGCAAGCGCGCGTCGCATCGCTTTTTAGTGAGGTGAAGAACAGCTCTCGCACGGTAAATATTATAATTTTTTTTTTTTAAGATTTGACATTGACAACATTGACTTTAAAGTAAAAAGAAGGAGGCCTAAAATCTCCCTCTCACTTAATATACAATTTTTAATTTATTTATTTTTGTCCATACGTTTACATGTGTCTTCTTTGTCTGTATTGTCCATGTGTATGTTTGTTTTGTTTTAGGTGATGTCAAACTCATTAAAATAAAATCCACTCACCACACCGGTCAATCTTCCAAAAAACGCGTGTCTCTTTAATCACTTAAATCACTCGACATTGGCAAAATTATAAAAGTGTCGCAAGACATAGTAGCAGCCATCAATTAATTAACCTGGGTTGTCATTGACAACCCAGGCCTCCTTCTTTTTACGCTAAACCTGAGTCTAAACACGATACTTAGCTACTCGGATTCATGTTCATAACTAAGTCGTTCCTGCAATTTTAGTAGTCTTCAATCCATCATGAAGGCTGGATCATGATGATGGATGACAAATTTTATTTAGGTGGGTTTCACAATTATTGGTTTTAGCGACTACATATGGCAAAAATCCCCGTGGATCGATTGGGGTAGATCCACCTTTACGATATAAAGGTGGATCTATTATGCCAACCGTCTACAACTGAGACCACTCGGCACGGAGACGCACGGTCATTTGTCAACTGCACCCTGCGGACGCGCACGCGCACCCTGCCTGCGCATGATTCATCGACGCTTAGAGGATTAATCGAGGCGTGCCTTTGAACATCAATAAGTATTAGTGTTTGAATCGGCATCATTCACGTTTAAGTATACCTAAGCTTCAAAATGTAAGGAGCTTATAATGATCTCGAACAGGCGGCGGGTTTCACCATTCTATTAGGATCTTATTAAGATCAGTAGGTAAAGAGCTTTTCATTAGGGCCGATTCAATCATCCGTATTCAGATATTAAATCTATGGTATAGCGCTATCATTCCATACAAAGCTGACGTTATACCATAGATTTATCCAAGGATAAAGATGGTCGAATCGTGGCTAAGAGAACTATTTTGTCCCAGCACCATGAATGAATGAATCCTATCTAAACATACGAGACCATGAATGAATCCTATCTAAACATACGAGAGATGGAACCTTTTGTTTCTATGACTATACAAAGCAAATAAAACTACACTCCAAATGTTTCTATTGCTTATTGCAGTCTTCTGCTTGTCATATGCATCTCTAAATATTCGCCACTCTGTTCGATTTTTGGCTACTTGCATCCAGCTCTTGCGAGCCATCTTGCGCAAATCGTTATTTTATTGAGCCTGACGCTTCCTAACTACGTTTACCGGGACGCATTCTCTATTATGTGAGAGGTGGCAGACGAGCAGACGGGCCACCTAATGGTAAGCGATTACCGCTGCCCATGGACACTCGCGACACCAGTGGCAGTCACAAGTGCGCTATCAACCTCTAAACCCCCCTTTCCCCTGGATTGGGCCTCCTGTAACCTCACTCACACAGCAAAACACAGCACAGTGCTGCTTCACGGCGGTTTTCTGTGAGGCCGTGGTATCTCCCCGTCGAGCCAGCGAATTCATGCCGAAGCGGGGTTCTCCCACGGTTAGAACGCTTACCGGGACGCGGTCTCCATTCTAGAACTCGTGTACACCAGCGGTTGCGATCATACACCTACGATATCGTACTAATCATAGAGAATTTGACCCTGTCTAAGATACTAATAAATCGGTTCAAATGCACAAACTCATAACTCTCTATTATCCATATTACATAAACCGTGTTAACCGGTCTTAAGTCCGTATGAACACGTAACGGAGTTGAGTGACGCTACAATTCGTGCCCACCAGGCGTTAGCGTCAGGCACACGCAGTCTCTAGTGCTGTAAGTTTCACCGATGACTTGCTCTATTTCAGATAATGTTATCTTTCTCTATACCTATACTTCTAAATCAAATTGGTATAAGGACATTTCCAGTAATTTGGTAGGATGTTGTTTCCTCAATATTACAACAATTTAGGTAGGTATGCACACGATTGTATGCACACCAATAATCTAATATTATATTCTATCTATAGATAAAAAGTTCATTTGCAAAACATTTCTACATAGGTAAGTCCTCTTACCTACCATTTAAAACAGTTAAAAGTTATGTACGCGTTTGTTCGTTGTGCCCATCTGCATTTAGAACCATCAGTTCCTCTTTTAATACTTATTTGTTTTACCAAGCCATGAGCTACGGATGTGCTCAAATGCTAGTTTACTTGTCAGCGAAAGTGAGAGTAAATTCATGTATAAGTGACCACTTGCACGCAAAGTTCAACCACTCATCACGACCGGAGCTTGGACATTTATGATTGAAGCATGACGTGCAATCGAAATAGTAAAAATTGTACACGATATTGCAACATTTGCAATATGGTCTCGCATCATTTTGCGTAGTGACTACTCGGATTTTTTAATATCTATTAGCGTAATTCTATCTACCACAGTGTATAAACTATACTTTACAACTTGGTGGTGAACCGCGAGGAAAGTTTTCAGATAGTTTCGTGCCAATCGAAATAGTAAAAATTGTACACGATATTGCAACATTTGCAATATGGTCTGCATCATTTTGCGTAGTGACTACTCGGATTTTTTAATATCTATTAGCGTAATTCTATCTACCACAGTGTATAAACTATACTTTACAACTTGGTGGTGAACCGCGAGGAAAGTTTTCAGATAGTTTTTTAACTGTGGATCCACAATGGACAACATTTCATATTTTTAACATGTCCATATTGTTTTTTATATGAAAATAGACATAAAATGAACAGACCCATATTTTTTCTTTTTTCAAAATTTGTCCATTTTCATACATAAAATAATTATTGAAATTCTTTTTATTCTAAATAGACGTAAGCGCCAAATGACGTCATCGGACGGCTGAATACAGCGATATTCCTTTGCTTATCATTGTTTTGATTAAAAAAAGCTACTACTGTCAAAGGTAAATAATACTAGTGTCAACATTGTCAACGTCATTCATACATTCAACGTTGACAAGTTGTCTTTTTTTTTTACAGTTAGATGTCATGGCTTTGGCATTTCGTAAATTTAAAACTATAATGTGCTAAGCAAAGAAATATTTTACATTCTGCCGTCCGATGACGTCATCTTACGTTTTTTAGTTTTTAATTTTTTTCTCAGTAAATAAGCAATATAAAAAATGAATAAATATATATTCGAGCAGCGGAAAAGTAAACAAAGAATTGGTATTTTTTGTTTCAGAGCTTAGCAATTTTGAAATGTTGTCCATTGTTGAGATAATTACTCTGAACAAGTGACCGAAGGACAATCGCTTTATTAGGTCCACCAGACTCACCAAACCTGGATCACCGAAGTATTAGCGGGCCCCCAGCTTTAAAAACGGTAGTTTTGACCCATTTTACCCGTGGTCCCACTAACATGTCCCCCTGGTGGGTCCACGGGTAATTTTTTTTACCCGTTGTCCTACCATTCTAAACATCGATCGCCAGTGCGTCTACGGGCAATTTTATTATTTGATAGAAATGGGGTGAGCCCTGCGTCTCATAGCCACTGCGACCAGTAGATGATCTATTGTGACAGGTAAACACTAATTGTAACTGTTTCCTCGTGGTTTTACTGGTAGGACAAAATAATAGGACAACGAGGAAACAGCCAAATAAATCTGAGCTAGCATAGCTACTTTGTAAATTTTTCGAAAGTATTGAAATAAAGAAGAGTTAGTAGGTGGCAGAGTAGAATAGGTCACCCTCACTCTTACCGCGGTGTCGTAAAAGGCGACTAAGGTAAAGCTGCTGGCATGATCATCAGCACCCAGAGACGGAAAACTCTGCATTTATATCTAAACCCTCGCCAACCCGTCTGCCAAGCGTGGTGAGTATGGCAATTACCCCTCATGTGATTGAGGAAGGCCCGTGCCCAGCAGTGGGGACTTAAATGGGCTGACGATGATGATGATTGAAATAAAAAAAAAACTATTGTCTTTTTGTGAATAAAGGTGACGGGTAGGGCAAACTAGAGACGCCAATCAATTTTAATTTTTAGGTACTAAACCGGATCTATTTTAAGCAATTTCGGGGTTATAATCTCTGGGCAAACACTTATACTATTTATTAAATAACCATATATAACTAAATAATACCAATAAATAACGAGAAAAATTGATTACCGCCAAAAGCGGCCACTTTTAGCGGTAATTCAAAATTTGAGTGCAAAAGCAGAATAAACATTTAACTATAAGTATTAAATAAATAGTATAGGAGTTTGCCGAGAGGTTGTAACCCCAAAATTGCTCACAATATATCGTGTTTTAAAATTAAAATCGATTGGCGTCGCTAGTGTGCCCTATCTTTCACCTTAATTTAAAGTATTGATAAATTACAAATAACTTTAAAGAGAAACAATTTTTTTCTCTGAAATTACCTTTACTGTAATGTAAAGAATTTATTTTCAAGGGGCCATGTTAGTGGGACCACGGGTAAAAGGGGAGTTTTGAACACAATCGAGGATGACAAGCGATGATATAGTCCGATCACGGTTATTTGGCACGTGGCAAAAGTCGGAACTATAAACTGTTTTCTTTTAATAGCGTCAGTGCTTTTAACATTCAGAAAAAATTTTGCTCAGCGCCCCTTATGTCAATATTACTGAAGTGCATTGTGATCTTAATCGGTCTGTATAGTTTGATTATATGCTACGTCATAATACCTCTGCAACCTCAGCAGCGACTTACATTTAACGTGACTGTCCGATAGACCGTATTCGTGCACCATCGGCGCTCTAAACTTGGAATTGGGTGGGCAGTAGAAGATTCCAATGAGCAGTTCTTGGAGATGAAGATACTCACGAGTTTCCTGAGCACTCGCTCGTCCCAGCACTGGTCAAGGTCAAACTCCTCGACGGTGCGACTGCTGCTGACCTTGCCGCCGCTACTGCGAACCGTTTCCTGTAACAAGAGAATACTAAATGTGAAGATCTAAATGCGATTTGCAACAAGACGAAATTCTCGAGTTTTTTCAGCAGAAAACTACATGATATTCTTATTACGATTTAGCTTTAGAAATCTTAATAAATTCTATTTGTATTAACATTGCAGTGCCCCTGCGGGGTTCATGTTCAGAACTTGTAATTAGTTTAAGATCTATTGTGAACAACATGAGAGCAATAAAAACTATGACTATGACTAATTAAAAGAGATGACACACCCATCACCTAGTCCCAAACTAGGGCTTCCTCTGTTATGTTCTAATGACGAAGCCAGGAGTATCTCCCGGGACGAAGTTCAGAGACCATTTAGAAAAAATTGTGTTCTAAATTGAGCAATCGGTTTACAAACAATGGCTTTTCTTTAGCCACAGATCTCTTATCAAACAGACATCAAAGGAAGCTAAACGCTTCAAGTCCAAGTAAAAATAAACAAGATCATTATACCCCATGACATCACCGTGTTTCGGCGTTTAGAAATCATCGGGTTACCCGCGGCTATTCTTAGCAATATCGTAGTGAGAAAGGCCTTGTCACTAGTAACGACGGCTGCCCTTCCTCCGAGTGGCTATTTTCACAAGCTTTTCTTGATCCGAACAGCTTTCAAACAAAAAATGTCTCTATTAAAATTGTGATTCATATTTATTAGTCAGATTTCAAGGGTTATGGACGTGCATGCCTTACTATATGTCAGGACCAAGAGTCTTTAGATAGATAGATATTGTACAAAAACAAAATACAAGTATGATACAAGCAAAACAGACAGTACAATAAGGCGGTCTTATCGCTTGTAGCGATTGAGTCTTTCTATTCCGTCTTCTATTATGTATGACTCTCATTAGACAAGCTGATCGTCTTAGCTAACAAATGTGTTGATACTAAGAATTTAGTACACTAGGTATTTACAGTAGATCATAAAATTGATAAAGAGAATCTAAAATACTTTGCGTGAAAATTTTTAAAAAGTGAAAATGATTTCCGTAGAGCTACATAAATACAAGCTAAATAAATAGATAATGTTTTTTTTAAAGATCGGCTATGATCTAAAATTAGGATTTAATTAAAGAAAAAGATGCAGTTTTACTTACAAAGAATTTCAGGTCAATCAGATGTAAATTAGTGAACTGTAAAGAATGACTCTACTCTAGAAGCAAAAATAGTCAACAATTTATTGGTAGTAAATGTTTAGTCTTATTTATTGGTCTGTAAAACCTTTATCAGTGGAAGTATCGAGTAGAAACTGCGTTACCTGCCTGCCCTGGAGTCAGAATTACAAATAACCCTCGAGACTTTTGACTGGTTGATTAGATCTCGGATAGACTCGCGATTCGCGTAACGGACCTAAACATAAACTAAAGAATATACTAGAAATTCGATTTTAACCCTTACAGAGTGCATGTGCTGTAACCATGTAACTAGGCAATAAAATATTTGAATTGAAATGAATGAATAATACTGTCACTATAATAACCTGCTTGACATTTGAAGTTCTGGTTGATGCTAATTCTGGGATTTATTAAGCGTCTCTAATTTCGTCATCTTTCGTCAAGTATCACCAATGAGTTGGAGTTGGGGTAAAAGCAAAGAGACACTACATTGTCCATTACCAGATCAACAGCTTGCCAATTTGGTGCACCCAAATTCCAATGAAGTTTCAAGTGTTCGCAGTTCGCAATTGGTTTCACAACGGGCTATAACTTCAGCGATGTGGGGCGCCCCGCGTGTGGTCGGAATGGGGGCGAAGCGCTATTCGGTTTCGCGATTGATTTCAAGCGAGGTTTATTGGGTCGCTGTGGTTTTGTCGTAACCCAAATATGGCGGCAGCACTTACAGCCGGCGGTGGTAATGTAGAATTGATATTAATTTAAAACGACTACTTATATTGATAGATGAAATGTTGTTTTCAATGTATCTAGTCGTTCAGCTTTTCTAGCTGATTTTCAGTGTCTGAAATAATTTTAGTAGTTACATATTCTGTTTATTTTGAATTAAAGCTTACTGAAAGTAAACATTAAGAAGCATCTTCCAAGTCAAGGTCGCAATCATTGATTGTGCGAGTTATGTCACGCGACGATGCGACTGACTGGCGGCGACAGCTGAAGAAAGTCGCCCATTCCGCGAGTGGGACGTTAATAATCGTCAAAACATGCATTATATACATGCCAGAATACTAGGGTTGTTTGTAAAAAACGCGCTGAAACGAAAATAAATGCGCCAGAGGTGGCGCGCACGCACGTCTTTTTCAGCCAACGAAAATGCTTAGCTCCAACAGGTTTCTCATGTTATAAAATAATGTAGGTTTAATGTACCATTAGAAGAGATTATGTTACATTAGAAGAGATAAATTACCTAATTACTAATAAATAAGCGTATTAATACCACTACATCGACAGTGAAGTAAAAACATCGTGAGGAAACCAGCATACTTTGAAGATGAAATTGTATAGTCGTACAACCCCCAGTAAGACTGATGACCATTCATTCCATCATCCATTCAGCCTTGTTGTTTGATTAGTTGGTTATGAAAAACGAAAAAAAAATGGTAAAATTAAGCCATGCTGAATCAAGTTATATGATGATATAACCTTTACCGTTTGAATAAGCAAAATTATGACTTCAAGAGTGCTGGTATCTCTTTTTACCCGACTACGGCAAAGCAAAAGGAGGGTTATGATTTTGACAGGCTATGTATGTATGTATGTATGTATGTATGTATGTATGTATGTTCATCTGTTTCCACTTAACTTCTTAACTACTTATCAGAATTCGACAAATGACATATCATTATAAGCGTCTTGATCGTCCGCTGGTTATAGGCTATATGAAGTTTCACAAAATCTAATGTGGCGCCCTCTAGCGGACAAAACATACAGAGTAAAAAAATAAAGTTATGATAAATATGCCGTGTTTGGTATCATTTGAAAGCGCTTGACTTGTACATTTTGAATATATATATATTACTAGCACTTGGACACCAAAATAGTACAAATAAAATAAAAGTAAAAAAACTAAAACCCAACTACGACAAAAAACGTCGCTGAAAAAGTATAAAACAAGCCTTCGTTGTCAATTTATGCAATATTCACTATGTAGAGATAAAATTTCATGTTTGGAAATCCGCAGTCACACGTTGTCAAAGGGTAGTATATTTAACGTGTGACTACGCCTTTCCAAACATGAAATTTTATCTCTACATAGTGAATATTGCATAAATTGACAACGAAGGCTTGTTTTATACTTTTTCAGCGACGTTTTTTGTCGTAGTTGGGTTTTAGTTTTTTTTTGCTTGTGATGGTTAAGGTGAGCCATACATAGGTTGCCTATTGGTTAGTGCGATCATGTTTGATCTATTATGCCACTATAAGAACCTATGAATCCACCAACCCTAACCAAAACCCTAATGTAGTACTATTCATAGTAGTAAGATTTTATTACTTTCTCGAATAAATTGCGCGTCACAATTTCGGCGAACTGCTCGAGATCTTCCTTCACAGGGCTTCTGCTTCGTCTTCGTGTGGTCAACCGAGGCAATATTTATTTATGACATCTTCTGGAGTAGTATTGCTAATATTATCACATATATTTATAAAAATGTAATACATTTTCAGCAAATTTGAGTAAATTTGCTTCTGAGTAGAAATTTTAGGTAAAATTAATTTTGAACAATACGATTAATCTTCCGAATAGTTATGTTTTTTGATCTATTAGTTATTTTTATTTTTTATTTATACATCTAAGCTTACTTCTATTATTACAGAGACACAATACAATAGAAGAGCTACAATATTATTTTACAAGTTTATGTATTACGACTAAAACAAAACAACTTAACTACCTACTCGTGACAACACACAACGTAAAGTGTATTCTTTGTAAATTAACTAAGAGAACAATGGAATAAGTCTATCTTCTCAGATATTTCATTAAGGGTGTGCAGTGTGAGCGTCAGTGGAGACTTATTTAGAAGGTGGGTTCTTCTGCGCGGCTTGCGCCGTCATTGCACGTATCTGTCCGGCACGCATAACATGATTCGGCTCAATATGATTGTGTTATATATTTTATCCCTTAATACTTAAAGTACATAATATAGTATACTTGACAAGAATACCAGCGCCATAGCTTTCATTCTTCTTATGCTGAGTGGCAACCATTTTCGTAGCCTAAGTTACACATTCATTACAAGTTAGGTAAGTTGATTCTGTTGTTTGTTTATTTACCCCACCGTCAATTTTTCATTAAATTTCATTGTTTCCATTAAATTTCAAACTACACCATATATTCCCTGTCGCTTTTTAATTGCTTTTTGAAGGTGTTAAGTTTTGTAATATTTAAGCTTATATCCAGTCAATTTCCTTTCGTTTTCTCTATCACTATTAGTACCTTCTTGTCATTGACCAACTGCCCTATTGTTTATATTTGTCACTATTACAAGTCAGTCACACTTCGTTATGCCTTATTTTGGTTCTTATTCTTTACAGAATACGGCTTTGCCATCGTTATTATTAAACGGGCTACTTTTTTATTGCGTTGCGTAACGTATCGATTGTATCGCAGTCCAGTTTATGATTTAACACCAATTTGTCGAAGCTTGTGAAATCGTGAGGTCGCTAACAATGCCAGCTTTCATTGATTCTTCTACTTTTGTGATTGATGCTTATTAATGTCATTACGAAACCATGCACCTACCGTAGCGTTTTTCAACGATTCAACTAACTTACAGTTGCAAAGTTTAAAAAAAAATCACGTTTGGATATCACCTGAGATTTGTTTATAAGTTTCTGAATAGATTGTTGTTAAAGTTGAGAAATTCTATAATAATTATCCGTCCATATTGAATGATAGATAATTTCCAGACTTTCCAAATTTACAAAAGCAACAGCAAAAACAACATACGAGTTTTTTTTATGAGCAGACGGATCACCTGATGGTAAGCGATTGCCGCCACCAATGGACACCCGTGACACCAGTGGAGTCACAAGTGCGCTGCCAACCTTAAAACCCTCCTTTCCCTTCCGCCCTCCGGTACCCTCACTCACGCAGCGAAACACAGCACAAGCTGTTTCACACCAGTTTTCTATGAGGCCATGGTATTACTCCGGTCGAGTCAGCCCATTCACTTCAGAACACCAGAAACCATAATTAATGAGTAAACTTCAGAACATACTTATGATTTCACAAAAAGTGATTTCATAGCGAGTAGGTAAGTAGGTATTTCTATTTATAACTCGCCCTTAATTTTTTTTAAGAAAAGCGTTGATCAGTTTTAGGAGCTGATTACGGAATGAGATCACTTGGCAAGAAAACCACTATTTCATGCCATAGTTTGTCACTTCTCAGATAGACAAAATTATGTAATTCTGGAAACATTGGATTTGTGTTATTTTAAAGTGTAACGATTTGTAAATTCCTAGATGTCCCAAAATACCGTATTATGAAACAACTTTTGCATTAAGAATAAGGAAGAGTTCGTCAAGGAACATGAATTTGAAATTGCCTAATGAAAAATTAGTTAGGTAAACTCGCGGACACATCGACAATTTCAGCTATTCAAAAGAATTTATATAATAAATTTGCAACTAGTTAAACGTACTTATTTAGATTTCATATATAGCTTGTTGCATTCTACTGCTGGACATAGGCCTCGCCAAACGTTTGCTATCGATGTCATTTTCCGATCGATCTTTGGCTGCTCCTCCAGCTCCTGCCAGCCATGTTACGCAAATCGTTACTCCATCTGGCCTAGTTATACGTTTACCTAAACGTGGTCTGCACTCCAGATCTCGTTTAACTCGCATTTTAATGAAATTGAAATAAATATAAAAGACACACTCATGCCCGTATTCGATCATCAGTTCAAGATCGCTTGCGCACGCGCAGCTAGCGCTCGTATTTAGGTTTGTTTACGTTGGCTCCAGCGGGCGCGGCGCCAACCCGGAAAGACCTATATACTTACTGTCGAAAGCAGATATTAGCAAAAACGTTTGCTAATGTAGCACATTGTTGATAAACATTTTAAGATGCTAGAGAAATAGGAACCAATTTATTGAAAATATCGTCAGCCTCTACAAATCAAGGGCATGATGAAAATTATTGCTTCAGGATGTAAAAGAACTGATTCTAGATTCAATCTTTAGAGTGACGCTATGATTCATTTAGGACTAAAATTAAAAAAAGAAGATGCAGGATACATGTTGGCCAAGAATAAAATAGATATCATTAATTAAAGAAAGGCATCATACACT
Organism: Marasmia exigua; assembly: GCA_019059595.1. Classification (NCBI taxonomy): domain Eukaryota; kingdom Metazoa; phylum Arthropoda; class Insecta; order Lepidoptera; family Crambidae; genus Marasmia; species Marasmia exigua. The sequence goes on from CM032472.1 coordinate 17,025,716, forward strand.
TATAAGAGTTTCGAGTTAAAATTATATTTTAGTGAAGTTGATCATAAATCATAAAATGTTTGTTGTAAATCACAGGTACATACACGAAACGCAGTTGTTACGATTGAAATACAATCGTTTCACTGTGTTCCGCCTAATTGGCATACAATATAACAGGTGTGGTGAAGTTAATATGATGATATTAACTTCATCCTCCTGCCCTTTTCCCAGTTTATCTGGGGTCGGCGCAGTATGTCTTCCTTTTCCATACGTCCCTGTCATTCGTCATCGAATCATCCACCCCTTTTCCCAACATGTCTTTCTTCACACAATCCATCCATCTCTTTTTCGGCCGTCCTCTGTACGTCCGTCTGGTGAAGTTAATATAATCTACACAATGACATAAGGTCTACAAAAGCTTTTAAGGCGACATCGCTTGAAGTTGATTAAACCGTTAAAACTGCTTTAAATTTAGCTAAATTCAGAATTATGAATCTTATATAACAAAATTACAAGTAATAAAATAGACAGCGTGGAAAGCCCACCCACAAGAAGGGCGGTCGACCTGTTAAGAGTCGTGGGAAGTCGCTGGAGGACACTGGTCACCTACTACCGGGTAACCTTAAGTCAATAGGAATTCCTATGTTCAGCAGTGGACGTCTTTCGGCTGATGATGATAAAAGAAATAGGCGAAATTTTATTTAAGTCAGATTTGATTTATATTTACGTAACTTTCTTGCTTGAACGTTATTAAAGCAAATTTAAAATAAAAATATTGCATTGCACGTTTCCGTGTATCGATATTTATTTATTTAGTAAAGGTAAACCAACAGCAATACACATCTAGGACATTCACAGTATATCTACATTACATATTGGGTACATCGATATGCTAATGAAGCTCTTCATTATTTCGCGGCGTCAATGGTTTGTCGAGTCATTAGTTTGGTCAATGTTGACTTGTCATTTATCTAACTTGACGTTATGTAAACTAACATCTACATGAGTAGATACCTACTCTTAGATCTATTTATTAGTTTAGTTCTCATGTTTCTGTTTATTTCCATGTTTAAAGTTAACATCAACTAATTAATCAACACATTTTATATATACCTAAACTGAGATCCGCCTTCTACAAAATGTCCTTGCGTTTTGACGATGGGAAGAAGTTTGCCTAGACAGAAAATCGCCTTACAAACTTCAGAAAATTCACTTGATGACTGTGTTATAAGAAATAATAAACAACCAACAAAATATTTAATATTCTATTATTCCAGTTCGATGGTTTCCACGAATTAAAAATCTATTAGGCACTTGGTGGTAGTTGACGTCTAGTCCCACCATAGACGTGCAAGCTACGCGAGCCCTTTTTTGGGTCCTATGGAACTAGAAACAACAATGTAAGGTACTTTAGGTGACGCTAAATTCATTTGTTCTTCTAAAAACATGGGTTCATATTTAATTTTAGAAGCTTAATGGAATGCCAGCTGGTTGAGGACATAAACCCAGAAGTGTGGCTGACTAACGCCCGCCTGAACACGTTGTTTTGTTGCATTCATGAGACGGCGCCGTTTTAGACACTTGCGGAATTCAGTCTCTGACACTAAAGATCCTGTGTTATTATACGGGATATTATGTTTCAGCATAACTTTGTGTCAGTTTTGTTTGGGCTTTTCAGACTTGAATCACAGGTAAAATTGATTCTGTTCTTTAGAAGCTGTCAATTTTGGTTGCTATAAACTAGTGGTCGTGACGTAAGCTTTTGTGATAACTTGATGTTTCCAACAAAGGCTAAGAAAAATAGCGCGTATTTTTGAGTACCTGTTACTATGATATATATTACCATTAAGATACGTATCATACCTGTAAGTTGATAGCACGATACTGTGGTTTTGGAAATGGATCCAAATACAGAAAATATCTTGCAACGAATTTCACCAGACGTGCCAAATTATGGATCAAGGCACAAGCGTACTCCATATGGACACTAAATTAATACTCAAAGAAATATTTTAATCACATTGAACGCGCCGTAAAGGTCACCGGTGACCTCTCAGATCAAGCAATCTTCAAGCCAGAAAATAATCGAAAAGAGATCGACCGCTATTGATCTACTACTGATGTGACTACGTCTGATCAGACGTAGATGTCAGTCTCCGACGTGAGTCATGGTGTACCTGTGTGAACACGTGGCGGATTCACCTGGCACCAATGCCAGTGCACGTGCGTCCAGCTGCACCAGCAATGTTTAGACATGCGCAGCATCACGCTTCGGACGCTATTCTAATTAGGAGGTTGACTTCGCTCGTTGCGTTTGACCGATCTGTGTTATTTTTAGTTTGGGAACGCAAATAGACGAGGAAGTAGCAAATGTAGTAATCTTGTTTGTTTTGGATTATTTGTTGCTTGCAACAAAGAACACAAAAATTGCGAACTTATATATGTCTAAAGTAAATAACACACTTAAAAATTTCATCTCGTGTTCAGGCGGGACTCGAACCCTTCCTTCCACAATCCGGGTGAATGTTATAAATTTCTGTAGAGATAATTCAGGGTACGGAAACATATAGTAACATAATGAGTTTTCGAATACAATGATTGTTGTGACAGGATGTCCATTCAATTTATGCAATTAGTAATTATGATTATAACTCATTATTTACAATCATATCATCATAACTAATGATGATAAACAAAAAAAGACTCCATTTAATTAACGTACTACGTTTTAGACATTTTTTGTGCACCACATTTTTAGTCATGTAACCTTCATGACGGATCATTGATATAGTAAACAAGTATCTGTTAACCTTGTCCTAGCGGGTGCAGCAAAAATGATGTCAAAAATGATGTTAAGATCATCACTTCATCTTTCGCCACCTGCATCCTTCCTGCTGTATACATGCATGGTATTAAGATAGGTATGTGGACACAGTCAATCAATCCGCGCCTTCGCGCCAATGGTGACGCTAAAATTATTGATGATACGTCTTTTCGATTTCCATCGTCTTTTAATACCGTACTGGTGTTTATGGGATTAAATGGGACTTTGATGATAGATAGCTGCACAACTGTCGAGCTTGGCGTATACTCGCTGAGTGTGAATAAGCTCAGGTTTATGTGCCTTCATCATTTCAGTGTTATTCTGGTTGCAACCATAGTTTTTCAAGCGGTTTCAAGAAGAGGATAAATTACCTTATCTAAAAGAAATAGAAAATATTATAATCACCCAAAATTACTGACACTGGGTTGAATCTTCTACCTGCATGTTATTGGATGACCCGTGTTTTGATCAGGAATCATTGGGATGTGATACAATACAAGAGTCAGTTGATTTGAGAGACGTCCGTGGGTAATCATCATTTTGGTACTGATAGTCTCTACAGGTAATGACTTAATTTGAGACTACATGTTACGATTAGCGTGGATTGTCTGGTGCATCTTATTCCGCAAACCTGTACAAGATTGTGTAACTTTCAAATATAGATCAGTAAAAATCTGGATATATTACCGAGTGAATTACTTGAGCCACAGGTGATAATGCAGCAGAGGTATTGTCGCAATATTTATAGCGGCTTGTCACCGGTAGAAGATCAGTGGGCCAGATTTTTGGCAGGTCGCGCTGCGCTCGCGCGCCCGGCGAAAATACCCGCGCACCGAGCGACTGCAGCGGGAGCCCTGGACAGATCTATCGCAACCGCTCATAATGCCGATGATCTCTTCCTATATTTATAAGATAATAGAAAATATTTCTAAGATTCAGAGATCAATTTCGAGTGTTGATAAAAGTAATAATTGTTCTTCAAAGTGACATTTGATTTTAAGATGTTTAGGAACAATGGTCGTGATTTTACTTCATTGGCATTTTGTTAAGTGATTGGTGGCAAATGAGCAGACGGATCACCGATAGCCGTTGCCTATGGATGGAAAATGAATCAATCGCGAACCAATAGTTGAATTTTTGTACTTTCAATAGTTGTTTTGAGTCTTATGGTTAGAGCTGAAGAGGAGATTTTCCAAGCTTATATTTCATCCTAAGCTTTAGTATGGTCCTTACCAGCCACTTCATCAAGACAATCACGAGTTTAAAATGTTCATTCATAAACTTAAAGGCTTAATCTCACATCAAATCCTACTTATCCCAGTGTCGTGTCGCTTGGCAAGACCTGCGCGGGAGCAGGGCTCGGCGCATCAAAGGCTGTCGGCGCTTGAATTATCGCAGTGTAACAAAGAAGACGGTCTTGTTTTGAACATTAAACGTGATCTTTGACTTGCTCGATCAGCGGCAATCAAACTTTTCATGTATGTTTCTTTCTTTATGTTTTAAGTGTTTTGATTTCATCTGTTTTTAGCATCGATAAAGTCTAAAAGTACGCACCAATACAGTATGTAACAGTAAACATTTTGGTACATCCATTTTATCACGTCCTCTGCCAATAATTTTGAATAACTTTTTGAAAATTCGCAAAAATAACACTTTTAACTTTTTATACCTGGTCGTTTATGGGGATTTCCGACGAATTTCTTAAAGTCGTAGAATGAAACTATCACACCACTATCTGCCACGCCTATCACATAAAAAAATGTTAAGAATGGTTAGTAGTATTGGTGGTACCCGTGTGGTCCCCGGCAGAGTAGAATAGGCCACCCTCACTCTTACCGAGATGTCGTAAAAGGTGACTAAGTTAAAGCTGCTGGCATGATCATCAGCTCCCAGAGAAGGAAAACTCTGCATTTATATCAAAACCCTCGCCAACCCGTCTGCCAAGTGTGGTGAGTATGGCAATTATCCCTCATGTGATTGAGGGAGGCCCGTGCCCCAGCAGTGTGGACTTAAATGGGCTGATGATGATGATTGGTGGTTGAAGGGATGTATTTAATCTATGTTAACTGTTATCGACATGTCCTGTTTAAACGCTGTACTTACATCTTATAGGTGTACCTATGTAGATTACTATCTACGTTGAATTCAACATCATCAACAATCATACCATATTTTTTGTTTCACGTCACCTGCTGTGACATGTAGGTAGTAAATTGTTTTGATTTGTAGCCGACAAATGTTTTAGCTATTTCTCGTAATTTTCCACTATCATTGCAATACTCGTATGTACGTTACGTTTACGACGCGCACTATAAATAAAAAATAAGCACTGCTCTTTTATTTTGAAGGATCTTATTTACCATCGTTGAGGCATGTGCGGCTATTTTCGTATCACCTTCCGTAATTTGTTTTGTTAGTGTTTGATGCATGCACAAAGTAAATGACACATACATTTAGGAACATGTGTTTTTAATTTCAGTCTCATTAATGTCCTTTTAAAAAACTTTGATCTTCATTCGTAAAGTCATGAGATCTCCTTTCATGACTTTACGAATGCAGATCAATATTTTTTTTATAGTTCAAACCCACGGGATTAACACTTACTTATTTTGTGTTAGTGACCTAAATGTGAAGAGAAGGTCATTGCGTGCAAACAACAAAATAAATATATCCATAAATTGAGCCAATTACACACCTACGTTGACCATGAAGTAAGATTTTCCTTGTTCTATGTACACCAGAAACAAGGAAGGTGCCCAAAGTAAATATAATGTGTCCTCAACAAAATATTGAATACTTGTTAAACCAATCGATTAAGTTGAAACAGATATTTCTATTAGTCAACACAATTTATGTAAAGAATAAAGAATAAATTTATTGCATAAATCAGGTTTACAGTATACCAACTTACACTACATTACACGCAAAAACAATTTTAGATTTTAAAAATAATAAAGAAACCCAAACAACTTCATTATGTTTAAAAATCTATCGACATAACAGTTTTTTAATTATTTTATTTTTTCTTAAATCTACATTTTACCAAACAAATGTTCGATGTAGATATACCGACAGATTAGTATGTATTAGTGCGACAATCGATTTACTTCGAAGAGCACGCAACTCTAACACAAATATGTACGTACAACCAGCAATACTTCGTTATGTAAGTATACGTAACATGAAAAGTGTGTAAGAAATAAAAGAAGTCTTTTTGACCTCCAACATCGGAAGAGATCGATCTGGAACCTTCGCTCATCGCACGCGCCCCATCTGGGAAGCTTATAAATATAAATTTAATGGTAAACGTGTTTCAAACGCCAAATGGCCGAACATTACAAATAAATCACAAGATGATAGAGTGCCATGGCTTATTTACGAGTTGCTTTACTTTACCTGATGAGCAAACGAGCGGTAATAAAATAAAAAAAATTAGATAACATCACATTGTCCTGGTCCCAGACAAAGTTTTCCCTGGCACCATGGAAATTAGGAGGTATCACAACAGAGAGTCCTACTTAATACAGAATATTTGTTTAATCAACGATAGTGTCTATTGAAAGGAGAGACGGTTAGCACTCCCCTTGACAAGGATAGAACACTTAAAGTTTTTAGGGTGTGAGCCTTCTGCTCCCCAAAAGCCCGGTGACTCTGTTCAAAACCAAAACGTGCACACGTAGGTTGACAGAACCGACCGACCGACAAAAAAAAAATCAACGATATATTTGTATAAGTGAAAAACATCATAACCGACATCTTGTCACATTTAGGGAACAAGGTGGTGTGTGGAACTCGAACCAAACTCTAACCAAATCCCTGGGGTATCCATCTCAGCGTAATCGCGGTCAGATACCCCACTGTCGGCACTAGTGGCGTGCTTAATTTGAAGCCGTACCGGAACGAACGAGAATATACCTGTCGCAGCCAAACCAAGGAGACACACAGCGCGTGTGAAAGAGAGGGAAACTCCGATTCGGTCGTAACGTCTGCTTTTAAATTAGGCCCTTTGGACCGTACCGCTAACGTCCCTTGTCTCAACCGGTGCTTAAGCCACTGCTCTAAACGGTTAATTGAAAGCGGACCAAAACAAGATTTCACAACTGAGTCGTAAAAGGAATTATGGGCCATTTACATACAAAATACAAGATTAAAATATTGTAATGATTTTGAGCCTTATTTATTTTAATGTAAAGGACAAAGTGGCGTGGTAATGTGCAGTGTTGATGGAGTCGTCAACAGGATCAATGGTCGTCGCGGCGCACGCGCAGCTTCCAAGAATCACTGCGTCGTGCAAAACGGGAAGTGTCGCCATTTTATTCTGTAGTGCCGCGTAGAACGAAACGCACAGAGATATTTTCGGTGACTATGTAGGTACGCGTTGTAAAAAGCTTTTTAATTAAACACGAAGCGAACAATTTTTGTTTTCTGAGAATAGAAGTAAGCAGGTTTTGAGGAAGTCATTGACTTCACAGAGATGTCTACCTATTTTTAAATTATTTTTATTGTGAGTGTCGGAAAATCTCAGAGAATCATTTATTATCCTTATTCGTACCAGAAATATAGTGATTTAAAGAGTTGAGATATAATTGGCTTGGATTTAAATCGGCTATAAAGAACTGAACAAAACAAAAACGGCATAACCACTTTGTTTGAAAGAAGGAGATCTTTTTGAACTTTATATCCAGGTGGCCAACGGCGAGTCAGGGGGTCTAATTTCAAGTTACCACGTACGATCGTTCGATCGAGCCGACAGTCAATCAATTGTAGTTTAGTTTGGCAATTTGAAATACCATCGTATGGGACATGATCTTACGGATCCGACCATGACTCTCGTGAATCAATGTTATTCTCGATGATGCCGTGTGGTCCCCGGCAGAGTAGAATAGCCACCCTCACTCTTACCGAGGTGTCGTAAAAGGCGACTAAGGTAAAGCTGCTGGCATGATCATCAGCACCCAGAAAAGGAAAACTCTGCATTTATATCAAAACCCTCGCCAACCCGTCTGCCAAGCGTGGTGAGTATGGCAATTACCCTCATGTGTTTGAGGGAGGCCCGTGCCAAAGCAGTGGGGACTTAAATGGGCTGATGATGATGATGATGATGAGTGTCGCCGAGAGACCCAGGCGTTATGGCGGAGTTTTCCTCCCTTTCACGTGTGCTGTGTCTCCTTTTTTGGTATGCGAAAGGCATATTCTCAATATTATTGGAGCATGTCATAATCATTAGTAAACTTACGATATAGTCACTCACTTTTTTAAATGTCATGTGCTCATGTTTCTTCAGCTCTAGGTATCTAATTTCCATGAAAACTGTCGAAAACACTATCGATAGTACGAAAAGCCCTCGTGGCAGTCATTGTCAATATTTCATTCATAATTAATTACTGAACGATATACTCTACCGCTTGCCGCGAGTCTGAGCGTTCAGTATAAAACTTTACAGCGATCAATCTGCAATCCACTTATGTTTTTAAGTGGCTCGCAACTGTAAGTGGACATGATACGGTGCGCCCAGATAAGCTAATGCACGTAAGAGCCGGATGGCTGCGCGGGCGCAAGAAGCGGTGTAACGGCACGTGCGGGGCACGCGACCGGCAGGGGTGCCTCTCGCCACGCATCAGAGCTTTGCTGGTAATGGTTAGTTAAGACATTGGGTACTTGAACTGCCTGATCATGCGAATGAGAGATCAGAATGAGATCAGAATCATTTATTGTATAAACTGTGTTACAAGTTGGTGAAAAAAAAACAATGTATAGTATCAATAATCTAATCTATCAATGATCCGTCTGCTCGTCTGCCACCTCTCATATATATAAAAAAATGTTCCACGCTCACAATATACTCATATTCTCTAATAACCATTTTTTGTTATTTTGATATATTATTGTTACATTGCCATCCAAAGCTTTAATATTATTTTAAATTATTATATATCTTAATACCATTTATAAAAGTTATATGATAAATATTATTATTTAATGGTTTTGAGCTTCGGAGGACAATCTTACTCCGTCAATCATGTCACTTGGTCATGACATTTGTAGGTTTGAAATAATCGCTTCTCCTGATTGTCCGAAAAAGATTTGGTTTTGTGCTTCGGAGGACAACGTTAAGCTCTCGGTCAGTTAGATGTGATCGTCACTATAAAACCACTAACCAGAGTTTACACACGTAGAGCTTACGTACGTACAATCAGCATCAAAAGTAGTTTAAACATATTAGTACCATGTCGAAGTAACATTTTTACGTACCCCTTAGAAACTGTCTATAATAGGCAGACCAGTTACTTTGACATGTTACGTGTAAGTGTTAAGCTACTTTTGATGGTGACCTTACGTACCCACACAAGGTGAAAAGTAGAAGATTGAGTATAACATGGCCTATTCTCTTGCGCTCGATAATGAAGTCGATTTTGAGATTGCAATACATTCATTTAAGGAAATATCAAATTCGAGATCAATGTCGATCGCACGAAAATAGACACCATTATATTAACTCCAAAGACATTGGATTTAGAATGGAATCGGACAAGGCATGTCGATGGCACCTCGCTATCATGGATCTAAGTAGCAGACGATCGAGCACAGATTAGATGCGAAAAAGAATGAAGGCTTAACAACCCTCTAACTTTTTTTTATTTCATAGGTTGCAGACGAGCAGACGGATGGTAAGCGATTGCCGCGCCCATGGACACCTGCGACACCAGTGGAGTCACCAGTGCGCTGCCAACCTTTAAACCCCCCTTTGCCCTGGATTGAGCCTCCGGTACCCTTACTCACGAAACACAGCACAGTGCTGCTTCACGCCGGTTTTCTGTGAGTCCGTGGTATCACTCCGGTCTAGCCGGCCCATTCATACCGAAGCGTGGCTCTCACGTGGTTACATACCAACTCGACGGTTATACTAGCCGATTCTCGAGCGATGGGCACGGATATTACGTGTGGCTAGGCACATTGCACTTCAACGCGAGCCTATACAGCAGTGGATACTTCCAGGCTGTTGATGATGAAGAGATAAAATTGATATCACCGGCACCCCTGCTTGGCATCGTTAGCACCTGCGCACGCGCCGATCACGACGCAAGCGATAGCGCTTTTTGCGACAAAGCGATCGTTACCGTCCGCGCAAAAAGGAAGGAAACGCGCACATTCAGAGCGCACGCGCACGCGAGCGTTTATAGGAATCGATTACTGTTGATCTGCTGCATTCGATCTTGGATGGAGGTTAGAGATATTGATGTCTGCATCAGTTACATTTATATTGTGATACTTACATAGATTTATAATTTGCTTTGAATTTATACCTTAGAGGTTAATATTAGACGCCGGCTTCAATACGCTTTCTTTTACTGTTTTAGAAAGAATGAAAGAAAGGAAAAATATTTATTTAGTGACATAAATAAAATAACAAAATGACAAAACATTATTACTATTATTTAGCTAGTGTTTTTGTTTTCTTCAAATTATTTTTATGTTACAGCACGGTCGACGAATTTTCCGAATGTAATCGCAGGCACACGCAGCGCAGTGCAAGCGATCTTGCCGGCTTGAACATCGCTTCGTTAGCTGACCGTACATTTAAATAAAAAGGATTGTGACTAATTTTATTGTACGCCAATATTCCCGGTATTAGGTAATTTTTCTTAGAAAATAAAACCACAATTGTAATGAGCGAAAGTCGTAGTAGAAAATAGGAAACGGCCAGTTATCCCATTAAGCATAATGGGAGGAATCGGCGCACGCGCACCGGTCGCGGCGGACACTAGAGAGCTGGCGACAGGAAAATAAAAACTCACAAGCTCTCTACACTGTAGTGTACGAGTGGGTAATTAGTAAGCAAGTAATAAACTTAGTAACTTGCTCCGAGAATAAACAAGCAATTTGTATTAACAACGTAGGTAGAATCATCATAATTGTGACCAAAACATTTATTTATTTAATCATCTAAGCTTACTTGACCTAATACAATAGAAGCTACAATATTATTTTCAACCGACTTCAAAAAAAGGAGGAGGTTCTCAATTCGACCCGTATGTTTTTTTCTATGTTTGTTACGCGATAACTCCGCCAATTATGAACCGATTTGAATAAATCTTTTTTCGGCGTATAGGGTAAAGGGTGATCCCATTTAAATTTAATAATAAAAAAAACATCCCCAAGGGTGGAAAATTGGGGATGAACTTTTTTATACGCAACATCTCCGCCGATTATAAACCAATTTGAACGATTATTTTTTTGTTGAGTATGTATTATCAAAAGGGTGGTTTCCTGCGAATTTGAACAAAATATTTCACCCCCAAGGGTAGAACTTTAGGGGTGTACCCTTTTCTCTGCGAAATCTTCGCCGATTATGAACCGATTTGAACGATTCTTTTTTTGTTGCGTAAATAATCACAAGGGTGGTCCCATGTGAATTTGAAGAACTATTTTTTAATTTTTAGTTTTTTTGTGTTCACGCGTTTGAAAGCATTTTTTTTTTTACAAGTTTGTGTACTACGATTAAAACAAAACAACTACATATTCATGGTAACACACAACGTAAAGTGTATTCTTTGTGAATTCACTAAGAGAACATGTTAAACATTTTATTCCTCCGAATGTTTACCTATTTATTTATTTTTTTATTAGGTATCTAACATTAAGTTTACCATCATAACGAAATGATGACGACGAAGAAAATTTAAGGATTTAGAACATACGTACGTACGTACGTTACCCAATAATGACATAGGTACCAACCACTAGGGAGTAGGTAGGTATGCACCTACATATCACGTAAAAATAAAAACCGCTAATAGAGAAACTACACTATACTGTTTATAAAACGTGTAACCGGTACATTCTGTGATCTCTATGGTCCGGTGAGTGTGGGTCACGTTCAAAGCAGTTAGACACTAGAACGGGTTAGTAATAGCCAATGACGGACCGTTGGACAACGGGCAGCAGCGATGTCTCAGCAAAATTTCACAATAGACTTACTCGAAACTCAACAATTCTAAAAACTTCTTAATTGCTTGGCGTAGCGACCGCGATACGAAGTGAGTCTTGGTCTCCGATAATAAGAGCCTCATCATGCGCCCTCTCCTGCCAATCATCAGCAAGGAGTCCGCGTAAATGGTCTTAACCTCATATATCCAACGATATCTTTGATAGCCAACTGGCTTCGAACCATTTCGCCGAATGCAATGTTAAAAGATGCAACGCCGTGTGGTCCGCGGCGGAGTAGAATAGGCCACCCTCATTCTTACCGAGGTGTCGTAAAAGACGACTAAGGTAAAGCTGCTGGCATGATCATCAGCACCCAGAGAAGAAAAACTCTGCATTTATATCAAAACCCTCGCCAACCCGTCCGCCAAGCGTGGTGAGTATGGCAATTACCCCTCATGTGATTGAGGGAGCCCGTGCCCCAGCGGTGGGGACTTGAATGGGCTGATGATGATGATGATGAATGCTAAGAAAGTAAGTTGTATGGTGTGATGCTTGCGCATGTCGCGGTACTGTCATGCGTGTGCAGTCTAAATGTCAAAAAGCGTGGAGAGCATTTAGTCTTTTTAATAGTGATGATAAGATTTTCTATTTCTAATGCTGACTTCTAGTTACCGTCCTATTCAATATGTTGAATAGAAATGTAATAGCCGCGTTAACCACATAACAAATTGGAAGAAAATAAAACAAATGGCTTCTCCCGTTTTATTTTGGAACTGACATGTCTCCACTTCTGTAAGTCCACCAACCCTTAGTCGGTGGGTGGCATCCATCATGGGATAGGCAGCAGAACTCTACATTGCTCGTGACTCGACACGTACTTAGCCGGTTCACTGTGAAACCAACCTTTGATCACAAAGATCATAGAGTAAGGCAATAAACAAAGACACAATCATATCCACCTGCTTTATTAAAAAACCACTACGGAACACTTCCTTAACTAAATATATAACAAAGTCTTTGTTTGCTCAAGAGCAGGCAAGGTCGAAGCGGATTCGCCAAAAGAGACAAACGCCAAATCTGGAGAAGGGGGAAGCAGACGGACTGTAAGGTCGTTCGCTCCTCACCAGAAAGCTTGGCAGCGCACCAACGAACTTAGGGCTGCCAGGAAAGTGACTAGTCAGAAGTAGGATATGAATTTAGTATATGAACTTCCATATCAAGAGAAGAAAAGAAGTTGAACGATGAAAGACAACATAGAGATATATCGATCTACCCAAGGCTTTTCTCATCGAGTTTTTGCCAGAAATCTTGCCTGACCGCTGTTCCACTAATTAACTAACTAATTTCTTCAAGCGCCAACGAGAAATCGGATGTATAAATTATGTGGGATTAATTGTGTGTTTTCCATTGCTAGAATGAATGAATGAAAGGAAATAACTATGAGAGTGAGTAGGTGAAGAGGCGAAACAATGAATGAAATATTAAAGGAGTGAATGGGAGGTGGAGAGAATGAAAAATATAGAAGAAAGACGTAGGAGACCTTAAAAGAGCATTTATAGTTTCGAAGAAAAATAAAGAAAACCAACAAAACAATTTCCATCTTTATCCCACAATTTGGAGAGTAATTCCTTAGATGTCAAATACTCTTCAATTGTTCAGGACCTACGTCAATTACAAAATTTAGAACCTATCCTAGATAGAATGTAAGCTTGTAATGTAACTCCAGCTTTCTTGTAGCAGCCCTCGACGCGAGCAAGCGAACGTGGCGCGCTATCTCCCGATGACGTCACCAGCTGCGGCGAGTATTTCGGGAGTTTCGGCCACTGCCGGACAAAGGCGCGGGCGCAGCTTTAGTTGCGTAACACTAACGACTGTTAACTAGAAAGGTCGCTGGATTTTTTGACACTGATACTAGGATACAAGGTTGATATGTCACGGTATGGTTGGTACGGTACGGCATGGACGCTTGTTGCGTCCTAAGCGAATAAGCTTCATTGTAATAATCCTGGTAATTACAATGAAGCAACTGCCGTCTGACCTTCACAACCCTTCAACAAGGGAACCAGACGAAGTGAATCAGGTTACACTTTTCAGAAACCATATGAAACGTGCATGTTTCCTCAGAATGTTATCCCTCACCACCGAGGTAATGGTAGAAATCTGTTTATATAAAGCTAGCCGCTTCCAAAGATAATGTTGCCTTACTTGGACAGTGAACACTAACTAAATCTATTCATACCTAGTCCCTCTTCTATCTACTATCCCTCTTCTATGTCCTTTACCTGAAGGTTGTCTGGTAGAGATCGCTCCCAGCGATAAGACCGCCTAAATTGTACATTGTATCTCTGTATACCTACCTAGCTTTTAAGTTTTGTTTATTGTGCAATAAAGAGTATCTATCTATCTATCTATCTATCTAGTCAGTTTCGGTGTATGTTGTAATAAACAGTATCAAAATCTATACAGATAGGTTTAATAGATAAGCCTTTTGCCTAACGATAAATAGGTAGAGATAATTTCTTTCGTGATTTTTATATATACCTATCATAGGGCTTAGAAACCGCAGAATGGCTGGATTCCCATTCGGTTCATGCGAAGAATTAATCATTGAAAGATTTGATCATCAGTCAGCGACGTGAGGTGTTGAAAGATACTCGAATTACCACGTGGTATGTGCCAAACAAAGATTTAAGACGTGAGTGATAAGGCGGTTAAGGTTGGACACGAATATAAACAAATAACATACATATTAAATCACTACAATTGACTTGCTATCCCTGATAAAATGATTGACTTCTCTACATAGTACAAAACAAAGACGCGTGTCCTTGTGTGCTCTTTAAAACTACGCAAAGGCTATTGATGCGGTTTTTTTTAATAGATAGGATAATTCAAGAGGAAGGTTGCACCCGTGCGAAGCCCAATACAGCATGAATGTTTACAATAAAGCGTGAAGTGAACAAATGACCGTGGGAGAGCCACACTTCGGCATGAATGGACCGGCTCGACCGGAGTGATACCACGTTCTCACAGAAAACCGGCGTGAAGCAGCACTGTGCTGTGTTTTGGTTCGTGAGTGAGGGTACCGGGGGCAAAAGGGGAGGTTTAAAGGATGTACGTCTGCTCGTCTGCCACCTATCACATAAAAAAATGTAGATACTACCTACGTACACATGAGTAGAACAAACGAATGAAATAAATACAATTACTATTTAATCGATTTCGATATACATAGATGTACACGTCATGTATTGTGTGATCGCTCAGTTGGCGCGTCGACGCTAATTGAATGAAATGGTATCAATTCGTCACCGTGCCAAGACCGGGTGGAGCCTGATTTGTAGCGGACCGTTTGTTTATATTGACAAAGTAGACCGTATTTAATTATTGGAGTCAGTGGAGCTAGAACTCTCGCGACATTGCTAAATAGCACTAGATCAACAAATACCTACAATACATACATACATAAAATATTTGACATTTAGTGTTGTGTATGGAAATTGGTTCTTTGACAAATAATTTAACTAACTATTACGTTTAGTGGTATCGGCAGAATCCGAAGATTGATAAAACTTAAAACAACAGCGTTTTATCGAGTGACTACGACTTTGACTCACCTCGATATTCTTTTTTTTTTCATCTTGTTTTTCATAAATTTACATCATAACTTATGCGATTGCCAAGTTTATTGGATTAAAATATAACTTATCGGGTCTATGAATTGTACAATAGCAAGTACATAAGCGAGATAGATCGCTATTTTTCTAAAATGTTATATTTAAGATGGAAGTTTATCAATATTCTTTATCCGCTGTCACAGGAGACCCACATAGGTAATAGACACAGCCCGCGAGATCTGTAGCCTATAGCGAGCCCGCTGTCACAGGGGCCCCACAGACATCAATAATAGGTATCGTATAGGCGCAGCCGCACCGAGGCCTACAAGTAGCTGCCTATACCCTATAGCCGCACGCGCAGGGCGTTCACTCCTTCTAATTATACCGTGCGCACGCGCCAAAACGTGAAGTGGGTCAATCGGCCCGATACGCCAATACCCATCCACTGCACTCGCGGGGTTAACAGTCACTCATGCGCAGCAACCCAATTTAAACCCTATCTCTTTGCGAAAAGTGCCAGGCTCGAGTGGCAATAATAGAGTGACGTCACGGGAGTGCTGGCAAAGTTTGTAAATATTGAAGCGTAGTATGAATTGAGGAGACATTGTCTCATTGACTCCAATTGATTGGCTGATGAATTTATTATCTGATAGTAGATGAAAGCAAAAGTGATTTTGTCACGCTTATTACGAAACGTCGATAAATTACACTAACGAATTATGTATTAATGTAGGTTGAAAGTATGTACTAGAAAAATTGATACCATGTACTCATGGTATCATTATTTCTAGTTTGAAGATTTTAGTACAAGTTTTTTTGGGTTCTGTTTAACGTTCCCTCGTCCTAAATTAATAAATTGCTAACCTTTTTGCACAACAAAAAATACTAATTGCACATCAAAATCATAGTTTAATGGGCAATTAATATTTTTGGTGTGCAAATAGGTACTTTTTAGAGGGTTGGTTTAATATATTCCGTTTTTTTATCATCGGTCATATTCTAACATAGCGTTCTACTGATAATAATTGTAAATAACTTTTCTAATTAGACTAATGAAGTCTCATAGGAAAAGAGCTTTTTCTTTCTTTATTTTTCAAAATCCACAGGTCTTAATATTACACCATGTAAAAAGTTATGCACTACTTACAGCCAATAACGGATTTTAAATACATTCACAAACTTATATAAATTGAATTAAGTATTAAATAAAGAAAAGCTCTTTGGTAATAAAGCTAGCGGTTATGTCTAGTTCTGCTATCCATTTGTCACAAAGAAGCTAAAAACTTATTTGTGATAGTAGACAGACGGAATACTTGATGGTTAGCCATTGCTGCCACCCATGGACACCCGCAACACCAGTGGAGTCACAACTTCGCTAACCAACCTTTAAACTCCCCTTCCGACCCACGACAGCGACAGAGATGAAGAGAGATAAATATTTGGGAGTGTCAGTAAAAAAAGTGTCATTTATTATATGATCGATGTTTCAAAATCTCCACTCTACTGTGTTGAGGGTAGTTTTAAGTTCGCGTACTGATAGATAAAAAAGTTAACAGAATACCAGCGTCACGGCCGTCCGTGACAATATAGCTGAGAGAGTGGCAACCATTTTGGTAGCACGTCACGGAAAAATGTCTCTTTGTTACAACCTGTGCGGATAAAGAATTGGATCAGAAACTATCTGCGTCTATACTCGCACTCGTGGGTGTGCGAGCGAGAAGTGAATAGATGCGCTGCCATTTCTGATCCCATTCTTTATCCGCACAGGTTGTATGTATTTTCTTTTCTTGTATTATGTTTGTGATGTGATAACCAAATACAATTTTATTATATACTATTCTATTTATTCTATTCCCATCAAAAAGCACACATACAGAGCAGTATAGATATAAGTACAAATTGTCGGTGGCGTAACGCGTTCGTTTTAGCGCAATAGGCTTGTTTGTTTTGTTTCAGTTTCAGCATCGAGTTCGATGAGTATTTTCAGATGAGTGGGAGAAAGTATTCGCCGTCGTAGTGGGACGATCAAAGGAGCTGCAGTTTGCAGGTCGTTAGCGACATCTTGAAGCGGTTATTTAACCGGAGGAAATTCAAGATCACGATCGTGGATAGCAGCTGTCTAGGTTGCTATGGTTCTAATCTCGGTCTGTTCCACAAAATGTTTAAATATTAAATTAATTGAATACAGTGCGACGTCCGTTGTTTTCAATATGCTGAACCATCTTTGTAAGAGGCCAATGTCAAGAAAGACATGTTGAAAAGTGTAACAATCACAAAATCACTAACTACATTTGACAGTGGGAGAGCCACGCTTCGGCATGAATGGGCCGGCTCGACCGGAGTGACCCCGGCCTCACAGAAAAGCAGCACCGTGCTGTGTTTCGGTGCGTGAGGCCCAATCCGGGGGAATGGGGGTTTAAAGGTTGGCAGCGCACTTGGGTCTATGTACGCTTGAATCTTTAAAACAAAGCAACGGATTCGTTAAATACATTTCAGTATTTTTTATTTGAAATAGGGACGAGCAGATGGATCGCCTGATGGTAAGCAATTACCGCCGCCTATAACACCGGCAACTTGTGCGCCACCGGCCTTAAAATTTAACGAGACATTTAGTAATTTCTAATAAGAAAGCCAAAAAAAATTTTTTTTAATTAAATTATTAGGTATGTTGCAAAATAATATAACTAATACAAAAGCTATATTTTATAGTGAAACACATGCGGGCGATGAACCTTGGGAATATAATTTGGTGGGCGACGCTGTCGCTCCCTGTCAGTTATAAATTGAATTAACAAGAAAGAAAACTGGCCAAGAGCGAGTTGGCCTATGCGCAGTCTAGGGTTCTGCATACCCGAAAATGCTTATTAAAGTACTAGAGATGTAGTATCGAGACTAATACTCGAGTGATTTGGACGGAATAAAATTGCTTAGGTACTAACGTTTCTGTAGTCCAGGAACTGCGTCTATAAATTCTCATACAGACTGGCATTCTCAAACAATTCCGACACGATATCTCAAGACGTAATAACGACATAGGATAGGGGGCACTCGGCCTCGGGGATCGCCCCATTGGTCATCATCATCTACCTGCCCTTTTCCCAGGTTATGTGGGGTCAATTCAATTCAATTCAATTCATTTATTCAGTCGGCACAGTATGTATTCCTTTTCCATACGTCCCTGTCATTCGTCATCGAATCATCCGCCCCTTTTTCCATCACGTCATTCTTCACACAATCCATCCATCGCCCCATTGGTCTAGTGGTTTAAGTACCAGACCGTGATCTTGGGGTCCTGGGTTCGATTGCCGGGTCTAGCAAAGGTATGTTTCGAATTTTTCAAACATAGCTCGGGATTGTGATCACCAATCCGTATTAGGCAAGCGTGGTGATTAAGCCTAACCTCATCATAGTAACGATGCCTTGATTTCTATGATGGAGGCCTTTAACCCTGCATGGGAACAATCATAGACTGATACCTTAAGCTTCGCGACGGTCACTGTCCAATGTGATGAGAGTAGACTCTTGCAAGAGTGATCCTAGAGTGTGAACTAACAGGTATGATGGTGGGACATTAGGCAATCCGATTATACTAATTATGTGACCATGAACCGATCTACTCTGACGGGACCACACCGGCTTGCTAACGCACTCTTACCGGGGTGTTGTTAAAAGAAGGCGACTAAGGTAAAGCTGCTGGCATGATCATCAGCACCCAGAGAAGGAAAACTCTGCATTTATATCAAAACCCTCGCAAGCCCGTCGCCAAGCGTGTATATGGCAATTACACTTATTTGATTGAGGGAGGCCTGGCCCCAGCAGAGGGGACTTAAATGGGCTGATGATGATGATGATGAATGCTAAGAAAGTAAGTTGTATGGCGTGATGCTTGCGCTTTTGCGGTACTGTCCATGCGTGTGCAGTCTAAATGTCCAAAAAGCGTGGAGAGCATTTAGTCTTTTTAATAGTGATGATAAGATTGTTCTATTTCTAATGCTGACTTCTAGTTACCGTCTATTCAATATGTTGAATAGAAAATGTCATGCCGCGTTAACACATAACAAATTGGAAGAAATAAAACAAATGGCTTCTCCCGTTTAATTTTGGACTGACTGTCTCCACTCTGTAAGTCCACAACCCTTAGTCGGTGGGTGGCATCCTCAGGATACGCCAGCAGACTCGACATTGCTCGTGACTCGACACGTACTTGGCCGGTTCACTGTGGAACCAACCTTTGATCACAAAGACCATAGAGCAAGGCATACAAAGAAAAAATCATATCCACCTGCTTTATAAAAACCACTACGGAAGACTTCCTTAACTAAATATAAACAAAGTCTTTGTTTGCTCAAGAGCAGCAAGGTCGAAGCGGATTCGCCAAAAGAGACAAACGCCAAATCTGGAGAAGGGGAAGCAGACGGACGTAAGGTCGTTCGCTCCTCACCAGAAAGCTTGGCAGCGCCCAACGAACTAGGGCTGCAGGAAAGTGACTAGTCAGAAGTAGGATATGAATTTAGTAATAGGAACTTCCATATCAAGAGAAGAAAAGAAGCTGAACGATGAAAGACAACATAGAGATATATCGATCTACCAAAGGCTTTTGCCAGAAGTCTTGCCTGACCGCTGTTCCACTAATTAACTAACTAATTTCTTCAAGCGCCAACGAGTAATCGGATGTATAAATTATGTGGGATTAATTGTGTGTTTTCCATTGCTAGAATGAATGAATGAAAGGAAATAACTATGAGAGTGTGTAGTTGAAGAGGCGAAACAATGAATGAAAGATTAAACTAGTGAATGGGAGGTGGAGAGAATGAAAAATATAGAAGAAAGACGTAGGAGACCTTAAAGGAGCATTTATAGTTTCGAAGAAAAATAAAGAAAACCAACAAAACAATTTCCATCTTTATCCTACAATTTGGAGAGTAATTCCTTAGATGTTGAGTGAAATGATGGCTGACACATACGTCATACTTGTGAACAGGTGCGCACCTTGGGGCTGGTCTGCTTAGGTTTACCCTCATAAATATTTATTTTATTATTTTTCTTTATTTTATTTTGTGTAACATTAAACTGTATGGCTTGGTATGATAAGGACACAACATTGTGATGCAAGTTTGCGTTAAAAAGATAGGTAACTGGCGAGTTTTCTTGCCGGATCTTCTCGCCATAAACAACTTTTCCGAGCCGTTGGTAGACGCATTATGGTTTATTTTTCTTTCCTTTGAGTACTTTTATGTATCAACATATATATGTATTAACATGTAAATTATACATAGTACTTATCAAATATTTTAAGTCATTAAAATTATGACGATTTGGTAAGTGCTGTATACAAGCCTATGCAAATAAAGAATTATTTGATTGATTGATTGATTGTCACATTATTCCTTCAATTGTTCAGGACCTACGTCAATTACAAAATTTAGAACCTATCCTAGATAGAATGTAGGTAAGCTTGTAATGTAACTCCAGCTTTCTTGTAGCAGCCCTCGACGCGAGCAAGCGAACGTGGCGCGCTATCTCCCTGATGACGTCACGAGCTGTGGCGAGTATTTCGGGAGTTTTCGGGCCACTGCCGGACAAAGGCGCGGGCGCAGCTTAGTTGCGTAACACTAACGACTGTTAACTAGAAAGGTCGCTGGATTTTTTGACACTGATACTAGGATACAAGGTTGATATGTCACGGTATGGTTGGTACGGTACGGCATGGACGCTTGTTGCGTCCAAAGCTAATAAGCTTTATTGTAATAATCCTGGTAATTACAATGAAGCGACTGCCGTCTGACCTTCACAACCCTTCAACAAGGGAACCAGACGAAGTGAATCAGGTTACACTTTTCAGAAACCATCTGAAACGTGCATGTTTCCTCAGAATGTTATCCCTCACCACCGAGGTAATGGTTGCAATCTGTTTATATAAAGCTAGCCGCTTCCAAAGATAATGTCGCCTTACTTGGACAGTGAACACTAACTAAATCTATTCATACCTAGTCCCTCTTCTATTTCCTTTACCTGAAGGTTGTCTGGTAGAGATCGCTCCCAGCGATAAGATCGCCTAAATTGTACATTGCATCTCTGTATACCTAGCTTTTAAGTTTTGTTTGTTGTGCAATAAAAAGTATCTATCTATCTATCTAGTCAGTTTCGGTGTATGTTGTAATAAACAGTATCAAAATCTATACAGATAGGTTTGATAGATAAGCCTTTGCCATAACGATGAATAGGTAGAGATAATTTCATTCGTGATTTTATATACTTACCATATAAGGGCTTAGAACACGCAGAATGCTTAGGATTCCCATTCGGTTCATGCGAAGAATTAATCATTGAAAGATTTGATCATCAGTCAGCGACGTACGAGGTGTTGAAAGATACTCGAATTACCACGTGGTATGTGCCAAACAAAGATTTAAGACGTGAGTGATAAGGCGGTTAAGGTTGGACACGAAATACAAAACAAATAAACATACATATTAAATCACCTACAATTTACTTGCATCCCTGATAAAAATGATTGACTTCTCTACATAGTACAAAACAAAGGACGCCTGTCCTTGTGTGCTTCTTTAAACTACGACAAGGCTATTGATGCGGTTGTTTGATAAAGATTAGGATAATTCAGAGGGACGGGTGCAGCCGTGCGAAGCCCACATACAGCATGAATGTTTACAATAAAGCGTCAAGTGAACAAATGACCGTGGGAAAACCACGCTTCGGCTTGGCTGTTTAAGTTGGTTTGGCTCTAGTCTCGGTCTGTTCCACAAAATCAAGTTTGAAATATTAAATTAATTGAATTCAGTGCGAAGTCCGTTGTTTTAATATTGCTCAACCATCTTTGTAAGAGGCTAATGTCAATAAAGAGGTGCTGAAAAAATGTAACAATCACAAAATCACTAACTACGTTTGACCGTGGGAGAGCCACACTTCGGCATGAATGGACCGGCTCGACCGGAGTGACCCCGGCCTCACAGAAAAGCAGCACCGTGCTGTGTTTCGGTGCGTGAGGCCCAATCCGGGGGAATGGGGGTTTAAAGGTTGGCAGCGCACTTGGGTCTATGTACGCTTGAATCTTTAAAACAAAGCAACGGATTCGTTAAATACATTTCAGTATTTTTTATTTGAAATAGGGACGAGCAGATGGATCGCCTGATGGTAAGCAATTACCGCCGCCTATAACACCGGCAACTTGTGCGCCACCGGCCTTAAAATTTAACGAGACATTTAGTAATTTCTAATAAGAAAGCCAAAAAAAATTTTTTTTAATTAAATTATTAGGTATGTTGCAAAATAATATAACTAATACAAAGCTATATTTATAGTGAAACACATGCGGGCGATGAACCTTGGGAATATAATTTGGTGGGCGACGCTGTCGCTCCCTGTCAGTTATAAATTGAATTAACAAGAAAGAAAACTGGCCAAGAGCGAGTTGGCCTATGCGCAGTCTAGGGTTCTGCATACCCGAAAATGCTTATTAAAGTACTAGAGATGTAGTATCGAGACTAATACTCGAGTGATTTGGACGGAATAAAATTGCTTAGGTACTAACGTTTCTGTAGTCCAGGAACTGCGTCTATAAATTCTCATACAGACTGGCATTCTCAAACAATTCCGACACGATATCTCAAGACGTAATAACGACATAGGATAGGGGGCACTCGGCCTCGGGGATCGCCCCATTGGTCATCATCATCTACCTGCCCTTTTTCCCAGGTTATGTGGGGTCAATTCAATTCAATTCAATTCATTTATTCAGTCGGCACAGTATGTATTCCTTTTCCATACGTCCCTGTCATTCGTCATCGAATCATCCGCCCCTTTTTCCATCACGTCATTCTTCACACAATCCATCCATCGCCCCATTGGTCTAGTGGTTTAAGTACCAGACCGTGATCTTGGGGTCCTGGGTTCGATTGCCGGGTCTAGCAAAGGTATGTTTCGAATTTTTCAAACATAGCTCGGGATTGTGATCACCAATCCGTATTAGGCAAGCGTGGTGATTAAGCCTAACCTCATCATAGTAACGATGCCTTGATTTCTATGATGGAGGCCTTTACCCTGCAGTGGGACAATACATAGACTGATACCTTAAGCTTCGCGGACGGTCACCAATGTGATGGAGAGTAGACTCTTGCAAGAGTGATCCTAGAGTGTGAACTAACAGGTACTGATGGTGGGACATTAGGCATATCCGATTATACTAATTAATGTTGACCATGACCGATCTACTCTGCCGGGGACCACACGACTAACTCACTCTTACCGAGGTGTCGTAAAAGGCGACTAAGGTAAAGCTGCTGGCATGATCATCAGCACCCAGAGAAGGAAAACTCTGCATTTATATCAAAACCCTCGCGAACCCGTCTGCCAAGCGTGGTGAGTATGGTAATTACCCCTCATGTGATTGAGGGAGGCCCGTGCCCCAGCAGAGGGTACTTAAATGGGCTGATGATGATGATGATGATGATGACCTAACTGGTAAGAATGACATGACGGAGAAGAACAATAATTGTATTTCACTATCGAGAAGAAACGCTTTAGCTGATAGTGGGTTATTTTACGTGATAAGTGGCAGACGAGCAGACGGATCACCTAATGGTACACGATTGCCGCCACCCATGGACAACCCGCAACATCAGTGGAGTCATAAGTGCGCTGCCAACCTATAAACTCCCGATTCCCCCCCGGGTTGGGCCTCTGGTACCCTCACTCACGGAGCGAAACACAGCACAGTGCTGCAATTAAAAGGGTTCTTTGTGAACTACGGAACCCTAGACAAGTGGCGCGCGACAGGTGGGACAAACATGCGGGATCCGTTGCGGTTCCTGTCATGTCAGACAATGTTTGTGAAAAAAGATTTGCGTCAACATTTTTTATAATTTATTTGTCTTTGAATGTTTTGTAAAGTGGTCTTATTTATATTTTTTGCTTACATACCTATATTATTGGGTATGTTGATCTTAGTTAAGAACAATCTTGACAAACACTGAATCTTTAAGTACTTTTTATTATATTATATTATATATTATTCAATTCAATTCAATTCATTTATTTCAGATAACATAGATCCACGATGGTTAGTAACAATGTTTACTTAATACTATGTTAGTATTAATAACATTACATTACATAAATATTAAATCAAATCAAATAATAACATAATATATAAAATAATCAAATAAAATCAAAGTTCAGAATTAAAATAAATTATTAAAATTAAATTATTATTAAAATTAAATTATTATTTCAAACTTAACTGCTTGTTTGTCAGTACATGAACCATAGAACAATGGTTCAAGTACTGACAATCAAACCTATTCGCAAACATGTTTAGGATGGTGTTGCAGCTGCCCCGAACCCTGCGCACCAGGGATGTGCACCGCTTCCGCATGGTTGTGTAGAAACAATCCACCCGCGACTCGGCGAACATCCCCGACGCGCTACAGTGCCTAGGCAGCCCCATCAGCACCCTAAACGCATTATTGTACTGAACACGAAGTGCGCTGTACTGTTTCCGGGTAAAAGCCAGCCACAGGCTGCAGGTGTAGAAGGACGTACAAAAATGCTTTAAATAAAGTCACTTTGACGCCCCTCGAACACCTAGCAAACCTGCGGGCTATCATATTAGCCCTAACAGACAGCGCCCTTCGCTCTCTTTCTAGGTCTGCATCATCCCTCAGGCCAGAGGTCACCACATGCCCGAGATACTTGAACTGCTCCACTCTTTTGAGCTGTGTATCATATAACTTTATAGCTGGTATTGTATCTGGGCACTTCCCTGTGGCTCGAAAGACCATATATTGACTCTTTTGCACGTTATAGAGCAAACCGTGACACCGAGCATACCGTTCACAAATACCCAGCAGTGTATCTTTATTATATTTTTAGTGTATTATATTTTATTGTATTTAGAGATTAAATTTTATTATTATTGATTAAAATTTTATTTGCTTGTTTCAATTTTACTTGTTTTGAATGCTGAATAGCAGCTCTGCTTAGCGGCGGCATCTGTCAAATTAATTATCATCATCATCAGCCCATTTAAGTCCCCACTGCTGGGGCACGGGCCTCCCTCAATCCCAATACCCATGAGGGGTAATTGCCATACTCACCACGCTTGGCAGACGGGTTGGCGAGGGTTTTGATATAAATCCAGAGTTTTCCTTATCTGGGTGCTGATGATCATGCCAGCAGCTTTACCTTAGTCGCCTTTTACGACACCTCGGTAAGAGTGAGGGTGGCCTATTCTACTCTGCCGGGGACCACACGGCCCAAATTAATTATACACCTTTGTAACCTACGTTTTGATAAATAATTTAAATGGTGATCATAATTATTTGTAACACCTTATACACACTGTGGAATGCAATAAATAATTTGAGTATTGAGTATTGAAATAAAGATATTTTGTATTTGTATCTATACTAATGTTACCTACAAACCTAGATATTTTTCCAATATGTAATTATCTATGTATTATGTGTTTCTCATTTTTTTAAAGTCGTTACTTTGCGTTCATAAAAAGTTAATTTAGTAGTTTTTAGCATTTAATTTTATTACTTCTCGTTTTAGCGCGTAGTTCTCGGTTCGTTTTGGAGCCCAGGGTAAACTTGAACCATGATTCAGGATTTGGGGAGTCTAGTAATTACAAATACTTTTTTAGCATTCAATTATTACCATTAACTTGTGCATATAATGTGGTAATATACTTGTATTTTAAAACCATAATACGAGTATTCTGTAACAATTTACCGTTACGTGACCGTTTCAGTAATGTGCGCTTGCGCAGTTAAACGCTACGAACGGGTTCGTAATAAGTTCGGCGCTAATGAGAGAAGTCAGATCTTGATTAAGCTTAATTTCGCTCATAATCGTCGTCTTATTACTCCACTAATTTGGAAATATTTCAAATACCGCTTTGTTTTACTCCTTTAAATAAGTTGGCGTCTTTTTAAACAGAGTTTGTGGGTTTTTTTTTATATTTGGGACGAAGATAGGTAGGTATATGCAACAAATGATAATTGAATAAAAGTAAAATAATCTAAATGTTCCATGATAAATGAATTAATAAATAAATTCCTGAAAAATAAATTCGTACATGGACCTGGCTTCGGAAACTATAATGCCTATATTTTGAGACTAGATTCTCTCTCTACCCTATCTATTTTGTGCCGAATAAAACTGTGTAAATTACATACATTAACCAAGCCTAATTAGTGTCCAGAGGCATGGGGCGATTAAAGAACTGCCGAGGTGTTCCCGGCCTGTCGTAAGAGGCGTTTAAACAGACATTTAGAGTATGTGAGCGTCTTAAACATTAGCTTACACGAAAATTAACAACATGCTTGCGACTGCAACCTGTTCGACTAAACTGCATCTTGTTGGGCTAACCAACAATTACGTTCGGAACCGAATACAACAGCGAAACCTCTGTACATTTGCAATTTCAGTTACTTTCTCGGAGATAAGCACGTCTCATTACGTTATTAAAGTCAAATAACTTGAGACGGAGAAAGCCTTCCAGCTGTGATTGGACGGAACCTCCCGGATTGTTCTGACTGATTTAGCCGTGCAAAATTACATGTAATTAAACCGTCTTGTTAGCATTAATGTTGTTATTCACTTAGTTCTAGCCTTCGATTGGTTAAATTAATGGGAATTAAGGTCGAAATTTGACAATGGTTTAGTGGCTACAGGGCAGAGCCGAAGCGCGAGATGTTCTGGGTTTACTTCACTTGAATGAACTTTTCTCGAACGACCTTTTCTTGAATGAACTTGGCTGTGCTGTGGGAAGTCCCGTATTCACTTGATAGTACAATGGTACCGCAATGACGTAATTTGAACCAAGATGGTCGGTGAATCTAGTTCGATGGATTGTATCTGAATCGACATCTACTCTATCAAGAAGATACTTAAAGCTTTTACTCATATTTCAGGCATCTTACCCATACATCATTGGACCTACGGGACCAGGGAAAGGTCTTTCAGAGGTAAATAGACTCGTAAGGGATCTTATACGTGAGTACGTGACGAAATTAGGTCTGGTGAATATTAACGTTCATAGATTTTTAAATAAATAAATATGTAACTTCACAAACATATTTCTCTATTGAATTACATCACAGAACTAAATTCCGTCGTCCGCTGGATCCGACTATCCCAAATAACTTTAAAAACATACGCCGGCATCCGAATTCTTTCCTTGAAATGTCGTTTATTTTCAACACATTATTAAGAGCGGAGGTTAAGCTTTCCACGACGTTCGTATTTTTAATTTCGTTCGTAGTTTGAGAATGTTTGTTTGTGGCGCTACGTGTGACACACGGCGCGGCGGGGCGGCACACGCGGAGACGACGATGTCGCTACTTGTCATTAGTGACAGGTGACAGGACAGGGTTTCGAATTTGCAGGTGCGTTGGATCAAGGTAGCGGTTGAAGGTTAGGTCACATTTTGTAGACAGATCTATAGTTAAAATCACAAGTAAGTGGCACAATGTCTATGAAGCTGTCACACTCTGCAGAGACGGATAATGCATGAGGGACAGGTGACAGGACAGGTCTTAGGATTGTGCAGGTGTGGTCGACTAAGTGGCGGTTATAGGTCACTAGATATAGGTTGCAAATAAAGTAAGGACAAACGCCTTGGGTTGAAAACAAGAAGATTTAAATTTCACATGCATTTATGTAGTAGATACGTTGGTGGGCAATAATTTATATAAGGAAATACTAACCTTATGGAATTAAAAAGAGATTCAGCGTGAATCTAGGCTGTCTTGTCACGAAGGCGATCTCCACAATACAGTCTTCAGGTAAGGAACATTAGATAGAAGAGACATCTTCACTCAACATAAGTTGTGGTGTGATTGAGGTCAAATGCCAGACAGGCATATAATAAAAAAAAATTGTAGTGGGGATTGTGGTAAAATAGCTTGTAATTAAGTATAATTAGACAAAAAACTAAAAGTGGGATGTTTGGACGTAAAAAATGTAGAGAGAACGTTTTATCAATATTTTTTATTCTAGTTAGGAAGACACACAAATATAAAGTAAGCTTTGTATAATATTGAGATACGTCGACACAGAGTAGAATTTCACGAGACGCTCATTTTGTGATCGATTCGTAATTATTGAACTGTTGATTGATTTAATCGAATAGATGCTTGATCGTAGCTTCAGCCGTGTGTACTGTGGACCTGGCTGGGTCAGTAACGATAGCCAGAAATAGTTTAAACATTATGGGTATAGTATTGTTCTCATATTGTTAGTAAGTCAAAAAACCGTGTTAATTAGCAGTCGTTGATGGACTCTCCGTGATTGACAGGCGAGACGGCCGTGTGTAAGGTCGCGGTAGTGTCATGGTAGAGTCGGGAAAGCGTATTTCCGGTATTATCGGTCGAAGGTTAGTGAATTTTTTTAGATTATTGGGTATTTGACCTACTGTTTGAATGATGTAAACGAAATTGAATATAATTTAATAGTCAAAGGTAGACAAGTAACTAATTATTATTGTGACGCAAAAATTGGTATATGTGGGGTTTAAAATAATAGATGTTGAAAAAGTAAAGAAAATTATAAAAGAATAAAGTAAAAAGACAAAAAAAGTTAGTGACGTCAATATGTTGTAACAAAATAGACAATAAAATTAAAAAAGATGTAAAAAACAAAAACTTACCAAAAAAGGGGTTTTCTAAAAAAAACTGTAATCCTAAATCTGGAACGTCACTAGTCTGCTACCCTTGCGGGTCTGCACTACTGGTTGTGTTTAATTGATGATTTTATGTCATAATATATTAAATGAAATTTTTATTTTTTTATTTGTTAGTCATATTTTGGCGCGCACCGCTCTGCGCGGGATTGCGGGACGGACTGCGCCCGCGCCGCTCTGACGTCAAGCGCCTAATATAGCCGCGCGCGAGCGATCTATTTTGAACCTTATGCCGTACTAGCCGCCCGCCCCAGCTCACACGCTTTTCACTTCATTTCCCGCCCTATATAGATATTTTACTCAAAACAAAATTGATAAAGAATAACTCTAAGCACTGATGTATATGCTTAGCAAAATAAAACTAGTTAATTGAGTAATAATAAGTTTAAAATTGATAAACTTATCAAAAGTTTCAGGAGTTTATTTTCAATATTCTGGCATGAAATTTCTCGGTTACTTATACATTTTATTTTTCAATCACTGAAGCGGACATTTATGGCGTGCTTTTGCAAAGGAAATGTCGGCGATGCGTCGTGTTATTTTCGCCGCGTTCCGCCGCGTGTCTGTATACGGCAATGCGGCGCGCGCGCGGCGTACGGCGCTTTGTTTACGCGCGCTCTGGCGGCCAAGTGCGCCTGAGACACTTAAGGGGGCTTGCTCGGTTCACTAACGCTGCTATTTGAAATTAATTACTCGTAATCAATTTACCATATTTAAAGAAACATATATCCAGCTCGAAGGACCTACACATTTAGGGATCTAGATGACATTGATAGGTGGACTCGAGTGATGATAAATCAAACTGCTCCGTGCGAGTGTCGATAATACACAGTTTATTGCACTATTAGTAACGATATCATACAATTTCTGTATTACACGAAATATAATGAAATGAAGTTTTACACTGTAGCATAAACGATGGGTCTTACAATATTTTTAGTCCTTTTATGACAGAGACCCTCAAGAATCCTCTTTCTTTTTATAAGTAAAGTAAATAGGTGCGCTAGACGGTTTATGTAAATTTAGTTTACCATCATCTGGACATCTTTAAGTCAAGGGTGTATCATCCTAGACCTCATCGTCGCTTTCCATCAGGTGCGATTGTAGTCAAGCGTCAGCCTATAGACCAAAAACAATCTTAAATTAGGAATAGTCCTAATTTAAGATTTTGTTTAGCCTATAGAGGTTAGGCTATTATTCCCTGTACTATGAGTAACTACTAGCTGATGATAGCCGGGGAATGTCCCAGCACATCCAGATCCGAGTAAACATAGAAAAGGTCGTTCCCTCAATTGACCGCGTCCGGAAATCAAACCCAGGACCAGGCTCACTGCGTCACCAAAATGTCATTTCTTCGCAGGACTTCATTTTAGAAAATTAAAGTCGTACTAATCGTTTCGCTTCTTCTTTCTTGGTACGGACTGCTAAGGAATGAAACAACTTGCCGGCTTCTGTATTCCCAGAGAGCTACAATAATAATAATAATAATTCTCACAACATCTCATACGTTGACCTGATTCCGTACTAAGTAGCTTAAGCACTTGTGTTACAGATATCAGACAACAGAGGAACACAAATATATTCTTAAATACATATATTACACCCAGACACCGAACAAACACAAGTGTTCATCGCACAAATGTTTGTCCAGGGTGGGGATCGAACCCACGACCTTTGGCATAAGAGGTAGGGTCACTACCAATTGCGCTATCCGGTCAGTCAATATGGGTGTCTAGTCGAGAGTGAATAGGCTTCTTCTGGGTAAGCACGCTACATATTAGACCTTATTGTCACTTTCCATATGGTAAGATGAGGTGAAGTGCATACCCATTTAAAATATAAAAAAAAACGCGGATATTGATTGACCCGCACAGACGGGTGTGCGCACCCTTAAGGAATGATTCTGCGGTAATTGAGGCATGTTTTCGAAAAGTGATGCGTAAAAAGAGACTTGCTCTACTGGCACTATGTAAAGCCAGATAAATCATGTCGACAGCTTTATTTATCACTGCCCATATATGGACACGTTCATCATCAGCCCATTTAAGTCCCCACTGCTGGGGCACGGGCATCCCTCAATCACATGAGGGGTAATTGCCATACTCACCACGCTTGGCAGACAGGTTGGCGAGGGTTTTGATATAAATGCAGAGTTTTCCTTCTCTGGGTGCTGATGATCATGCCAGCAACTTTACCTTAGTTGCCTTTTACGACACCTCGGTAAGAGTGAGGGTGGCCTATTCTACTCTGCCGGAGACCACACGGCCTATGGACACGTTAGGGCGTCGTAATACTAAACTAATTTTATCATAAGTAAACGTAATTTTGACGTTTTTTACACATAACCACTTTTTTAAGTGATAGAAGGCAGCAGGAGCAGACGCTGCCTGCGCGCATAGACACTCGCAACATCAGTGGAGTCACAAGGTGCGCTGCCAATCTTCCCACCGATTGGGCCTCCAGTACATTTTCTTACGGTTAAGTACAGCGCAGGAGCCTTCACTCCGGTTTTCTGTGAGGCCGTGTTATCACTCCGGTAGTATACCGAAGCGTGGGTCCCCCAGAAGATGTACCTATATATTAAAAGAAGAAAAGCATTGCGTACACTTAACCAAGCGCTGGTACCGTCGACGTGTTTAGCTGCTCTTTGACTGAATTCACAAAGGCTACTTTGTTTGTTGTTTATTTTAGTGCCAAATAAATCAAGCTACTACTTAGCTTAGTAATCTACACTATCGCATGGGGGTAACCTGTAACTTCAGTTGTACGTTTTTTTGAATAATTAAATAACTAAATTTAATTATGACTAAAACACCATGATAAAATTCGACCGGTGAAAAAAGACACCTCGTCCTCACAGCTATACCTGCTATTAACTGTTTATTCTTAGTGTATTGAACTGACCGGATGGCGCAATTGGTAGTGATCCTGCTTCTTACACCAATGGTCGTGGGTTCGATTCCCACCCTGGACAAACATTTGTTTGTTCGGTGTCTGGGTGTAATATATGTATTTAAGTATATATTTGTGTTCCTCTGTTGTCTGATATCTATAACACAAGTGCTTAAGCTACTTAGTACGGAATCAGCTCAACGTATGAGATGTTGTGAGAATTATTATTACTATTATTATTGTCTAACTAATTGTCTCGCTGTTAGTAGGTATACGTGCAATTTGTATTTATCAGATAACTCTTAGGTACCCAATTACACTAATAACGCTTGTAACTAACCACGTTTATCGTTTATCTGCACAGTTTATGTGTGTGCTACTTTCTTAGGCTCACGCGGAACAATGCGGCCGGTTTGTCTTATTATTTTGTGCGTTTGCCCCGCGCTATACGAGCGGCGCCGCGGGCCGAGCCGATATATGGGACGGATTGAGGACGCTAGGCGGGTTTCAAAGTAGGTATAAGATATTTTTTCTATTGAAAAGGTCGCTACCATCAAAGATGGCTGATGCTGAGTGGAGATGATTTAAATTCCCACATATCACGATGTATATTAAAATGGAATGGTTAATAAATAATTTCTTATTCTAAAATGGGTACGGTTAGAATAAAAGTAGCTTAACACATTAGTACATGTGTCAAAGTAACTGTTCTGCCTATTATAGTCAGTTTCTAAGAGGGTACCTACGTAAAAATGTTACTAAAGTGTTAAGCTACTTTTGATGCCGACCGTACCACCAGTTTTTAATATCAAAATTATTATTTGTACTACAAATTTTGTAGAGGGTCGTCTCAATATTATGTAAGCAAGAATCAAACTGGGGATGATGCTGAGTGGGCTTCTGCCGACTTTTGAGTGAAATAGAAGAAGATAATATAAGTTTTTGCTGATAAGAGGACGGAGGGGTTAAATCACTAAAATTCAGCATAGTTCATCATCATCATCACTTCAGCCAATAGACGTCCACTGCTGGACATAGGCCGTCCCCCTATGATCTCCACACAGATTGGTCCTGTGCCGCCCGCATCCAAGGGCGACCTTCACCAGATCATCGGTCCATCCTGCCTGCCACAGCTTCGGCTTCCTGTACGCGGCCTCCGCTCGAGGACCTTCCTGGGTCTTCGGCCGTCTGATCTCCTCGCAATGTACCCTGCCCAATTCCATCTGATCCGATCACGCAAGGAGACTCCGATGCATAGTCCCTTTCCATTGCTCTCTGCGTGACTTTGAGCCTTGTTAAGCGACTCATTGTAAGTGGTCTCGTTTCGGTTCCGTATGTCACCACTGGCAATACACACGCATTAAAGACTTTCGTCTTGAAGCACTGCGGTAGATGAGGCGAAAATATGCTGCGTAACTTCCCGGATGCTGCCCAGCCGAGTTAGATTCGTCGATAAACCTCTATCTGGAAGTTGGACTTACCAAGTTGAACTTTTTGTCCCAGGTAAATAAATATACTAGTCCACGACTTCCAGTGTAGAGCTTCCAACCTTTACAGGAGTGGGTACGACATGGGAGTTCGACAAAATTTTCGTCTCGTCCATGTTCATTTTCCTCAGCATAATTATTACGTAGTAAATTCTCGAACGAAACACCGCAACGGCCCGGCTTTGCACGGGTGAAATGCTTTGTCGTTACTTTTTGTGTATTGTTTTTACATAAACCTTATACAAGAAATACCCTTTCCAAACAAAACTGTAATAAAATTAACTTGCGTATATAGGATTCTAAGATGATGGTAAAATACAGTAAAATGTTCAGGTACCTATAAGTACTAAAAAACCCAATGTAATCTAACGTGCTTGCGTGTGGTCGATGCTATTCACAATGCTGCACCTAGAAAAATGCTAGATCTCACTTTTCAGGGTCCGATTCAGCCTAATCTTCGCCTTTCCGTTCAAACACCTAAAAAGTCAATATGTCCATATTTCACAGCAAACCACGTACCTGCTTGATGGTGAGCTTGCCGCCCGGCTTCTCGGTGACGTAGCTCTGCATGCCGCTCATCAGCACCGTGGCGCCCAGGAACTTGTTCAGCAGCGCGCGCGCCTCGCTGTCCTCCGTGCTGTCGCCCTCCTGGATCACTGCACCAACGAGAGTAGCATGGTCAATACTAGATTATGTTGCTTATACCTGTAGCCTACGTGTGTAGCCTAGGTCTGTTGCCTCGGTCTGTAGCCTATGTATTATCTTGCCTATAAAATTATTCGGAATGTGCGTTAAGGCGTTAGTCCTGCGCCCGATTCCTCTCCTGTTGTGTCACACTAGTGTCCCATAGGAATGACAGGGTAAGGGAATAGAGAGTGCACTTGTGTTTACGCACACTTGTGCACTATAATACACCGTTATTATTGTTATCGTTTACATCCCGAATACCTCATAATACATATTAACCGTGTGATTAAAGTCCATTTAGCATGTTAAATCAACAATAGATGCGAAAAAAAAATCCGCTGTTCCATACAAAATAGAATACTCGCCCGACAATAATGTATGGAACAGCTGTTTTTTTCGCTATGTATGTTGCCTATGTCTGTTGCATAGACCTCACAGAAGAATCTCCAAACATGTCGGTTCTAAGCTAACTAACTAACCTGTTGAATATTGCTTGAATGTTGACAACATTCAAGCAATATTCAACAGGTTAGTCCACCTTGCAGGGAATCTGCTACGGCTGTGACTCCCTTTAGTCAATATATTTTATTACTTCTATACCTAATTAGTTTAATTGGAAAACAAAATACCGGATAAATTAGGATTGCAATCGAGAAGACTTGAAAATTCCAGAAAAGATTAGTCTCACTCATTGTGTTTCACAGCTGTGTATCAAATCAATACCTATTTGATTCAAAATAAATCCAGAGTATCGAGGTTAACTGTTGATAAACAAATTACTGCTGCAACACCACGGATTACTGCAACTGTTGCAGCAGGTGGAAATTTAACGTCATCATCATCATCATTTCAGCCAATAGATGTCCACTGCTGGACACAGGCCTTCCCCAATGTTCTTCACACAGATCAGTCTTATGCCTCCCGCATCCAATGGATTGCCGCGATCTTCACCAGATCGTCGGTCCACCTTGTGGGCGGCCTGCCACGGCTGCGACTTCCTGTACGTGGCCTCCACTCGAGGACCTTTCCGCCCCAACGGCCGTCTGTTCTCCTCGTTAACGTAACATTAATTTTACGTGTCTTAAATAAAAGCACTTGTTTTGTATCTTATGTCCCGCTTTCGATGTAACAAAATTAGAATCTTTTTTAATTTATAAGACTACTAGTGTCCTACTGAGGCAGAGAATGATGTTTAGTATACAATATTGAATTAAATTACTAGGACAAAATAGGGTACCTATATCCAATAATAGAACAAAGAAACTGGATTAAGGCAGTTAGGAATCGTAGATAATACTGCCTAGATAATCTTACTTATCCGTGACCTCACAGTACCTACATAATCTGTTATTTTTTTAAATATGATCCCATCATAGTAAACATGATTTCTATGATGGAGGCCTTTGCTCGGCAGTGCAGTTATTACTTAAAAAAAAAGGGATTAGAACTTACCAATATCCGCATTCTTCATCCTGGTAAGAATATCCTGCACGCCGGTGACCTTAGTGGAGCTGTCGAGGAAGGAGCGCTCCTCGCGCTGCGCGTGCGGCTGCTGCACGACGCGCCGCGTGGTCGTGGTGGTGATGGAGCGCGCGCCGCGGTCCGTGCTCGTGGTCACCGTCGTGTCCTCCACCGAGCCCAGGCTGTGGTCGCTGTCGGTGCGGGCCAGGCCTGGTGATGCAAGTTTTATTAATAAGGTATACTTAGCATTTATTTATTAGTAATTGGTAGTGACCCTGCCTCTTACGCCAAAGGTCGTGGGTTCGATCCCCACCCTGGACAAACATTCGTGCGATGAACACTTGTGTTTGTTCGGTGTCTGGGTGTAATATATGTATTTAAGTGTATATTTGTGTTCCTCTGTTGTCTGATATCTGTAACACAAGTGCTTAAGCTACTTAGTACGGAATCAGGTCAACGTATGAGATGTTGTGAGAATTATTATTATTATTCTATGAGCTAAGGCCCGATTTGATTAATCTTAAGTATCTGTGGATCTATGGTATAACGTCAGATTTGTATAGAATGACAGCGCTATACCATAGATTTAGAATCGGGCCTAAGAGGGCTTAGTGGCAATGCCGGTGGATTTTAATTAATTACTATAAAATCCCTACACTACCATTCAGTAGTCCACCAGCTGAGGATACCCAGAGGAATCACTAATTAAATCCAGGACTGAGTAAAATTTAAGTCATGTTGACTAGTTTCCCAAAACACAACCGTGGGGATTTAAAGGCTGGCAGCGTACTTGTGACTCCACTGGTGTCGCCACGGGCGGCGGCAATCGCTTACCATCAGGTGATCCGTCTGCTTGTCTGCCAACTATTACATAAAAAAACGAATATCGAACCTGGGTCTTAACAACTCGTAGGATATCATGTGATGAGAGGCTTGTATGTAGTCTTTTTAGTTTGTTTACCGTATTCGATTAGCTTAATTGAGAAAAACTAATAAAAGATAGTGTAACATACATGAATGAGTCAAAGAGTAGCGCTGTGTGAGTCAAAATTACCGTTAGCTAAATGAGTCAAGGATTAGCTTAGTACAGGTGAGTCGAAGGGGGTACTGACCGGCGAGTGTTGCTCGCTCAGCTTAGGTGGGTACGACATCTAGGTAGACTAATATACTGGGTGTCTTGGTACCTCGTTCAGAACTCACAGAGACTTCCAAATGTGCTTGGGCATTATTAAATGGTAATGTCTAGATCGCGTGATGCGGGTCATCTGATTGTAAATTATTGAGATCCCTTTAATTGGCATAATGTGTTTTGTCCTAAAATGGATTGGCATAATGAAATTGGCATAATTTATTTAGCATAATATTAATTTGGCCATATTTGGTTTTAGCATAATAATATGTAATATGGCATAATTTTTTTTTTTGGCACAATTTTTTTAGGCATTAATGGTTGTTTGAATCTGAAAAATAAAAAAAGTAAGTAACCAGTATTTCCTATATTATATAGAGTAAAAGTAGGTTTAGGTGCGGCGGCCGCTTTTTAATGACTTATGGTTAATTATTTTAGGCTCAATCATGTTTATGCTATTTGCATTTATGCAAAAAAAATTATGTTAAAAACTGTTGTGCTTATAAGTATTAAGCGAAATTATCATTAGTAGTAATAACATTATGCTAACTTATTTTTACCAACCTATAAACCCCCTCTTTCCACCGCATTGGGCCTCAGGTACCCTCACTCACGCAGCGAAACACAGCACAGTGCTGCTTCACGCCGGTTTTCTGTGAAGCGTCATTCATGCCGAAGTGTGGCTCTTCCACGGTCAATGTCACGCGTGTGGTAACATTTCGAGGGATGCCAAGAATCGGGATAGGGCTACTGACCGTGGTGTGTGGAGGAATCGCTGGAGACGCTGTCCTTCATGGTGGAGGTGCGCAGGATCAGACCCGCCTTGGGGTACGTGCTGCGCTCCGTCTTCGATGCTTCACCTGTTATTACCCGGTAATCTTAGGATAACGGGTATGGCACACTAGCGGCGCCAATTGATTTAAATTGTTATCATCTAAACCGGATATCTTTTTAACAATTTCGAAGCTGCAGCCTTTCGGAAAACACTTATACTATTTGTTTAATACTTATGCTTAACTTTTGGGTCTGCTTTTGTACTCGAAATTTGAATTACCGCTAGAAACGGCCACTAATGGCTTTAATCAAAATTCCGAGTGCAAAAACAGGTCAAAAAGTAGTGCACAATTATTAAATAAATAGTATAAATGTTTGCTTAGATACTCCCGCTACGAAATTGTTTAAAATAGATCCGGTTTACAATTTAAATCGATTGGCGTCGCTAGTCGCCTTAACCAAAACATATTACCCCAAAACAAAAATGGCACAACTTAATTAAAACTAAAATGCTGCTAGTGACCATTGACAGCTAGTGGCTCAATTTAACCAACACAAAAATGCAGCATAGTTACAGGGTTGCTAAAACCTTCATTAATTGTGGCAATTTCACGTGCATGTATCTAGCTAGCGTTCATCGATTATTAAGACCGCGTCACGTCCAAAATTAATTTTCGATTTTCCTAAACATCTTATAGAGCAGAAATAGAAATAAATTTATTGACCAGTAAAATTTGTACATATAACAATAATGCCGTTGGTTTCTGCACTAAGCACGAGGCTTGTATCCCCGAAACCGTATTATTTTACGGTAACATTTAGGTATTACAGACACCAGTTCGTAGTCAAGAAAGGAAAGTAACGAAAGAAAAACAAATAAAATAGTTAAGTAACAAATTTGAACCTTGATAAAACATTTTTTATTTTTTTTTTATAAATAATATTTAGGAACATTGAGTTGTAATAGTACTACTTTAGGTATGTGTGTGTGCGCGGGTGAAGTACCACTTTAGGTATGTGTGTGTGCGAGAAACAATTAAACCTACTACGTTATTAAAATAAATTAAATAATAATTTATTCCCAAAACTGTACACACAACGCTAAAGGCTGAACTTATATACAACTTATTTGTAATAAGAATTTGTGGGAAAATGACTACTGACTCTAAATGTAGAAATGTAACCTAATTAATATTTACAGCTGTTTGTGCGAAATGATCAATA
Organism: Marasmia exigua; assembly: GCA_019059595.1. NCBI lineage: Eukaryota > Metazoa > Arthropoda > Insecta > Lepidoptera > Crambidae > Marasmia > Marasmia exigua. Next base: position 17,064,423 of record CM032472.1, read on the forward strand.
ACTGACAAGAAGTAGCGCAGGATCGACCGAAGTGGCGATCTCTTGTTTCAGAGGGCAAGACTCTATTTTAGTCGCTGAGCCAGCGGAGTAAGTACCTTAAGTAAGTTTTTTCCAATCACTTTTTCAAAAGAAAAGCATGAAAGACTACAGTTTAACTTCGCAAAAGTCTATTTAAAATCATTGAATGGAACGGAATTTTGTCCAGAGCCCACTGACCTGCTCCTAAATAGGCATGAATTCCACTATGAAAGTAAGAGTGCACTAGGAAAGTTAATTTAAATACGCTCGAGAAATAGCGGTACGTAAATTAATGAATTTAAACATACGCTTATTGACGGTCCGCAGCCACATTGCTTAACTTTTAAAAATAACTGTCACTTCACTTTAATTTAATTTATCCTAGACATCGGTGTAGACACAATTAAATTTGCGAATGTCAACTGATTAAAACACGTTTCTTGTTTCAAACTGGCCGGTAAGGACACTGCACAACACTGTTTTATTGACAAGTAAACTGTCAATTCACTTTTTCATAATGGCTGCTGTTTTAACGACGATTGTCTAATCTGTTGTAACTTGTACCGGTCGATTTTAAAGTATTGTGTAGGCTAGCGCAACGCGGGCCCCAGACTGAAACGGCCGCTTTTACTGAACAATATAAGTATGAAAGTGGTTGCGCAAGCGCAGGCATTGTAGCGCGATCGAGAACTCACGGCGCGCGCAGTGTCCGATTGTTTTGACGGTTGGGAAAGGCGTGACGATATCGGATGGAAGGACACGATTTTAAAACCGATTGAGCCAACGCGGGTGGGGTGGAGGCAGACATTCATGGTGGCGCACGCATTCTTTTTGCTATTATACTATCATTTTTTCAGACGTTTTCTATCGAAGCATTATAAATACTGACCTTTCAGTAGTTTGATCAACAATACTTATACCTAAAGGTTGTCGGAATAAAATCCCTACAAGCGATTAGACCGCATTATTGTTCAGATCGATTCGTGGCCTGTTTATCATTATTTTATTATAATGTAAAAACGACAGTTTAATTCTTAAATATAAGTTTTATGAATTTTTAAGCTAAGTTTGGGGTTCCATCCAAGGCCGCATAGATCTGGGCTTATATGAGATAGCTAACTACTTATTCAATGTATATACCTAAGTTTTAAAGGAAATTATAACATTAAATACTAATTTATTGCCTTTGGGCACTATTTCAACGGTCTTACCAATTTCAACTAGACATGATTATGTATTTCTCGTAAAGAGTAAATTAAAGTATCAGCCTAAATACATTTAGTTAACAACCAATGTAACTACAAATTATGGAAAGCAATAAAATATTGAGTATTGAACCTATAAACTGTCCTACTGCAGGTCAAAGGCCTCCATCATAGAAATCAAGTTATCGCTACTATGATGGGAGTAGGCTTAATCACCAACCTTGCCAAATTTATTTATTTATTGTTATAAGGACACATTACAGATAACAGTTAAATAAAAACAAAACATTAGAACAAGTAGCTTAAAACTGAACTATTACCTAAAAGCATGCATCCCTGACATGGGTAGGTAAGTTATTAACTTACAATAAAATAAAATAAAAATCGCGTTACACATTAGTGCCCTAGGGCTTAGGGCTGAACTTATCTAAAACTTAATGCGGATTGGTGATCTCTAACCCGAGTTATGTAACCCCAGATCACGGCCCGGTACTTAAACCACTAGACCAACAGGGCGTATTACGCGTTTAGACGATTATGAATAACCAATATCTATTAAAATAACTTACTTGCACTTTTGATATATTTTTCGGTGAGCGACTTGACTGAGCTCTGCCTGACAGTTTTCCTGTCTTCCCTCTTCTCCATCCTCTCAGTCCTCTCCCTCCGGTCCTCTGTGCGTTTATCTTCTCTCTTTTCAACTCTCTCCTGTTTTCCAGTCACTCTCTCCTTCTCCTCCTGTCGACTGGTAACCTATCTTTTTCCGCTGCCCTCTCTTGTCGACCTGTCAACCTGTCGCTCCTGCTCTCCATCCTCTCCTGCTTCGCCGTTATTCTCTCCTGTACTTCCTCTATCCTGGGCTGCTTCGTGCCCCTCTCCTGCCAGTCCTCTATCTCCTCGAATCTCTGGTGACTGCTGGTGACGTCGCTGATGTCCTCGATCTTGCAGTCGGAGACGCGCCGGTCGCTGTGCGTGAACTGCTCTAATGATGCACGCTCCTCCTTCTGGAACCAGACATTTTACAATAAAGAATTTCTAGATAGGGTTACTTTATCTTATCGACGACTGATAAAAATGTTTGAGAAAGATTTATCTCATTGTATTTAGATAACATTTCGATATGCCAAAAAAAGTGTTTTTACGGTTGAGTCGCTTAACTCTCTTAATGATGCAATAGCATTTTAAAAAATGCCGTAATGCAATTCTTGTTGTTTTTCGTTCACTTTTTTAATTTCTGATTGATAGCTACTTACTTTACTTTTTATAACAAATGTCCCTATAACCCTTAATTTAAATTGATTCAGGATACTAATCGTGTAACCAACACCTGCTCGGTCGAAGGCTGTGAAGATCAGACGGCAATCGTTTCCTTTCAATTACCACACTTAAATGGGGTGACATGCTGGGTGACGTTCTTTCTCTACCGCACCCGAATAGAGATGCATTAAAGTTGCATCAGGGTCGGTTGAACCTCTTCCACACTCTGTGACTTTTTTTACGAAAATGGCACATTCCGTTGAAAGTGCGCGTTTTCTGGTTTCATGGATATAACACGCTGGGATGGTATGACCGACTTACCGTATGAACGTCCCTGTACGTGTTCCCGGTGTCCCCGCCGAACTTCTTGGTGGTGGTGATGGCGGCCAGCCCGTGCAGCCGCGAGGGTCGGTCGCCTTGCACCTGCAGCAGCCGCTCCAGCTCCTCGGGGGAGGTGGAGTACGCCGTCACGGAAACCGTGCCTTCGGGCTCGCCGCCGTTGCGCGAGTGGAACTCTTGACGGATCACTGTGCCTTTCACTGGAGAACAATAAAGATGTTAAAAATATTGTTGATGGTGATATTTTCTTTTTATTGGTGGCAAACGAGCAGAATGATCACGGATGGTAAGTCATTGCCCCCGCCCATGGACATCCGCAACACCCGTTTTGTCACAAGTGCGTTGCAATCCTTCTTCAGGGGCTCAGTCGAGTCGAGTCGAGTGAGTGAACCCTTACTCACTCGACTACATCACGCTGCTGGTATTCTGTTATTGCTATTCTGCCGACGGGTAGACCTAACTAGCGACACCAATCGTTTTAAATTGTTAGCTACAAAACCAGATCTATTGGAAACAATTTCGGAGCGGGAGTCTCTAAGCAGACATTCATTCTATTTATTAATAATTGTGCACTACTTTTTGATCTGTTTTTGCACTCGAAATTTAGATTAACACCATAAACGGCCGTTTTCGGCAGGTAGTTCAAATTTCGAGTACAAAAAGCAGATCCATAAGTTACGTATAAGTATTAAATAAATAGTATAAGTGTTTGCCGAGAGGCTGCAGCTTCGAAATTGTTAAAAAGATATCTGGTTTAGTTGCTAACAATTTAAATCAATTGGCGTTGCCAGTGTGCCCTACCCGTCACTTTAAGCTGCGGTTTCAAGGTAGAGCCGGCTCGTTCATGCCGAAGCATGACTCTTCCACGGTTGGATTCAAAAATATTGATTGCCTTTACCTTAAGAGCAAAGATACTAAATAAGAACTCTTTATTAGTTCAGTCACAGATATAAAATTCAGTCTTCTGTTTTGATCGAAGCAACCAGCTGGGTTGTCACTTTATTCAGGGACACATACTGAGAAATATAATAGAGAGGGAGATACTGTGAGGATAAATGAAAAATCTAGTATATGTTTCAGTGCGTGACGGTAACTGAATGTGACCTGCGCACTGGGGCTGAGCCTTGAATTCAATGGGAGAGAAAATGTCAATAAAAATATAATGGACCTAGAATATAATATCTGCGCCTAGACAACAATGGTTATTTGTATTGAATGCTATGAATTAAAATAAATAACGCCTTTGAAATAAACCAGGTAATTTCTCAGGTTTATCATATAACACATTGATATATAAATAGATAATAAGTTCGAAAATTCTTTTACTTCAGTCATCAGCCACAGAAATAACTGCACTGTGCTGTTGATAGACAATAATAGACATAAAGGGATGTTAGGAGCCAGTGGAAGCCGGCTTCTACCATAAAACCATATATTTGCTATGCCCTTGCAGGGCGTCACATGAACACCTTTTTACTTATTCCACCTATGTAATTGTTTTGTAAAGTGACATGCAATAAACAAATTGAATTAAAAAGGCTTGGGTCCAAATCCGGACCTACTATAAATGTATGAAATTCTGTGATTTTTTTATGTGATAGGTGGCAGACGAGCTGACGGATCCCCTGATGGTAAGCGATTCCGGCCGCCCATGGACACCTGTGACACCAGTGGAGTCACAAGTGTGCTGTCAACCTTTAATCCCCCTTTTCCCGCGGATTGGGCCTCCGGTACCCTCACTCAAGCAGCGAAACACAGCACAGTGCTGCTTCACGCCGGTTTTCTGTGAGGCTGTGGCATCACTTCATGCCGAAGCGTGGCTCTCGTGATTAAAAAGTACTCCGTGGACCCACCGTAGTACTCTTCCTAGTTTATAGGAATATGGTTACAATGGTAGATCCGTTGGAAGTAGGTCAACCGCTGATCCGGTATATGGCATATCTTTTTCACCATCAAAGTGTTAAAGATACAAATTATACAAAGGGATTAAATCCGACCTTGCGTTTAATATGAAAAAAATTGTAACATACCATGAAATCTTCCCTCTATTGATTCAATTTGAATGCAAGTAAAATAGTCCTTGTTTCTAATTAATTGATAACATCAATCACTTTATAAGAACGAGACACTTGTTCAGGAACAAAAGAGATACTACGAATGTGTCACAGCACAAGCCTGCAGACACTTGTGCAAACATTTGCTTTGTGAACGTTGCAGATTCATCGCTGCACGGATGTGGGTAATAAATAATTTTGTAACTGCGAATTTAAACTACTTAATTGTCACTTTCGAGTAAAACACATCTATCACAGTAAAACTATAAACACAATAAGAACCGGAACTGAGACTAAGAAAAACTTTATATAAACTGGGCCAAATTACGAATCGTGTAATCCACTTATTTTTTGTATTCAACGGGCTAAGAAAAAAGCTAACGGAATCAGTTTTTCTGTTACTGAATTTACAACATAAAATAGTTACGAGTACCTTGGTAGTTGCTAGCCCCGTTCCGCAGCGCCTTGATGCCGAACAAAGGCTTCCCATCGGCGTCCAGCGGCCCCGGCCCGTAGCTCGACGTGATCACGTCCAGCGGCTTCGAGATCGCCTTCGACGGCGACGGCGCGCGGTACTTCGGCTTCTCGCTCTCAATCTTCTTGCTACTGAACGTCCGAGTCTCAGAACTTATCTTCTTCAAATTCCTGTTCATCACCCATGAAGGTTTCTCCTCCTGCGACGCCTTCGTCTGTACTTTTTTACCGATATCAAACACAGTCTTAATTATGGTCTCTTTCTTGTTTGCGTCGGAAAGCTGCCGCTTCAGCACTGGACTGGGCGACTTCTCTCGGAGCCTTTCGGTGGGTGTCTGCTTCCGCTCAGGGCTCCGTTTTTTCTCAGGCGATGGAGATCTTTTCCCGTTCAAATGAACCACTTCTATCACATCTTTTGATGATGTTTTCTCAATGTGTATCTTTGAAACCTGACTGGTTTGCTTAGATTCTGTCACCTTGTGCTCGTCAATTTCTTTTTCTATCTTACGGTCAGTTATGTCGCTACCTTTTCTTGTCTTAGTTACACTCACCTTGTCCGTCTCGTTCATTCCAGCCTTCTTCATGTAAGCAGTGGCGTACTCATTGAAGCGGTTTGTTTTCGGCTTAGACGTTTTGGCAGGAGAAGTAGTTCTTGTTTTCTTTTCAGGACTGGGATGACGAACTGGACTTTTGGTTTTGCTAACCCTTGATGTAGGTTTTTCAGGGCTTTGTGTTCGCGTACGAGTCACTTCTTTCATAAATTTGGTTTGGTCTTTAGAATGGCCATTTAACAGTACTGGTGTTTCCTTAGTTTGACCCCGATCAGATTTGGGTGCCAATTTTGTTTGGCTGTCGATTGATGACGTTTTTTGTACCGTGGATTTTGGTTGACGCTCAGGAGAAGTGGTTCTTTGTGCGGTGAATTTTGGCTCGGGTGTTTTAGCCTGTGAATGACGATCAGGGGATCTAGTTTTTGTTAGATGTATTTGCTTAGTAGTCTTCGTGTAAGTGTTGTTAGGCGTTAGTTCAGTTTCCACCATCTTCCTTGCGACTCTTATCTGAGCCCTTATTCTTCGCCTCTGCTCATAGCCCACGACCTTTTCCAACTGAAAAGTAGAAATAGTCAGTAAAAATAAAGACATATCGTGGATATCGATATAATACTTAAAAGCATGCAAAATATGTGTTTACTGACCATTTGTTCCAGGAGGTCTAAGTCATAAATATCCTCTATGCAGGGCTGGTGGTGCTCCACGCTGCGACGGCGCTCGCTGCTGACGGTGGACCGCTCCACGCTCGTGCGCCGCAGCTCCACGCCGAACTTGCCGCTTCCACGACGACTGCTTACTTCAGTTTCCTCGACAACCTTACTTTCTTCTTTAATTTGGCTTGTCTTTGTTGGTCTTTGGTAGCCAGGTATTTTATCTTGCGGTGCCTTTTCAATATCTGGTCGCAAGTTTGGTGATTCAGCTCTCTGTACGGGATAGCGAGACGTTACTGTTTTTGTAGTTGTAATTTCTACGCTTTGACGCATTGGCGATCTATTTCTTGGGACTTCAGGAGAATGAGTAGTTAGACGAGTGGGACTGCTGCGAGGTTTGTCATCATGTAGACGGCCATGATAGGGTTGAGTCGGAGTCTTGCTCGTTGGACGTTCTCTGATTTCCGGAGTATGACTTCCGTCTATTTCACTATCCACGTCTGTCAGGTTTGGGGAAGCCTCTTCTGAAGGATGAAGAACAATCGTGGAATCTGTTTTAGGTGATTTTTTCATCACACCGATGTCAGTTAATTTAGTAGTTTTTGTTTGAGTAGTATCTTTTTTCTGTGTTGTTGCAATATTTTCAAACAGAGCTTTGGCTTTCTTCACAGCTTCGCTACTACGCAATGTTGTTATCTTTATAGTCGGTGTTTTTTCTGTTGGTTTTATATTGGGACTGGGATAGTCTTTTATCTTAGCATGAGATGAAGTGGTCTCTTTTGCAAAAGAACCTCTTTTTTCATCGCGATGGTCACGAGTATTTGTAATTTCAGTATCCTCGGTCACTTCTACTTTTTCGGTGGACTTCTTTTTTGTATCATATGAATCATCGTCAACCGTTCCAACTATTTTCTTCATTATAAGATCGTGTTGTTCTTTAATCTTCTTTTCTTTATCATCAACTTCATTATTTTGAGTGAGAAACTGCTCTGCTGTTTTGACGAATTTATTGACCTTGTCAGAAACACTGAGCAAACAGTCATCACTCTTAGTGATTCATCGACATCAGTTAAATCAGGACGCTCTATTTTTTGTATTGGTTTTGTTTTAGGTGCTATTACATTTTCAGCAGTTTCAACAAACAAATGAGCCTTGTCGTTAACACTTAATTTTGTGTAATCGTCTTGATAAATTGTATGCTTGTCATACTCATCAACAATTTTACGGGAAGGACTTCTGCTATCTTTCGTATCTCTTGGGCCTTTTGCAAACCTGTTTACTTTTTCTGAAACTGACAACAGGCACTCATCGGATTTTAGGTTGTCATCAATAAAATCTGAGTGTACTTTCCTTTCAGTGTCTTTAAATAGTTTCGTTGTATCTTTCTTGTTCACATTGTCGATTTGGTGCGTGAACTTAGATACTTTATCATTAACACTTAGAAGACATTCATCTGAACCAGTCACATGACTCGTATCAGTCCTTTTGACAAATAGTTCATCGTCTTCGCATATTTCAACAATGTCATCTACTATTGACTCAGCTTCATGAATGGTATGATGTGTGCGCTGACGGAAATCATCATCTGGCTCATTCACTTCATCAGGGAATCTAGGAGTGCCAACATCATCCGCAAAATTTATAGGTGTCGGACAAATTCTATCTGGTGAATTTTCTCTTGAAGACTTAGCTTGTTGAACATCTATGATGATATCATCATCGTCATCTAGAGATATATTCAAGGCTGTGGCTGACTTGGGTTTTCCGGGCAACTTAGTCTGGGGTACCGCGATTGTTGGTCTTTGAAGCCTACTAGTAGTCGTAGTAGAAGTTTGTTTAGATGTTTTCACTGTTGATATGTCATGCACTTGTATTTCAGGTTTAGATTTCATTCTTTGTGGAGAAGGTTTCTTTGATTTTAGGGATATGTCACTAGCAGTTCGCGTCACTTTGGTGTCTGCATCTTTCTTAGGTGCAGTGTTGTTTTTGAGTGTAGGAGCTCGTTTAGGTTCTGGTTCACTAATCCTGGTGGTTGGAGGCTGAATCACCTTGTTGGTGGTTTTTACTGCAGTAGTTTTAGTAAAACTGTTTTGTTTTGTGACACCTGTAGTTTTTTTAGTTTCAGTTGTAACTATGGTCCTATCGATTTTGGTAGGAGATGCAATACCAGTCGGTTTGCGAGAAGTGGGAGATTGAATTTGTTCTCTTGGTTTGATTCCACTTGTTTTTTGGACTTGAGGAGACTGTGGTCGGTCTGCTGAAGAGATAGGTTTCTTAGGCGAAATGCTTCTAGATTTGTTTGGTGATTCAGGTGTCTTATCAGGCTTTGTTGGACTGGAAACCGTTGTTTTCTTAATAGGAGATACGTTTCTTGATGACGGCTTGCTCGGCGTTTTTTGAGTCACAGTCTCTTTTAGCTTATCACCCTTCATCTTTCTTGGATAATGTTCGTCCTCCTTAATTACCGACACATTATCTCTGACATCAGCGTATTGAGTGGTTATTTCAAAGTCTTCAACACACTCAGTAGTTGTTATATCTAAGTCTTGTAAACTAGTTGTAGATTTAGGAGGGCTTCTGCCTCGGCTTGGTGATTTTTCAATACGGCGCTCTGGGGACAATTTTCGAAGAGATTTTTGTACTTTATCTAATATTTCTTGCTGTCTTTCTGACATCAAGAACTCATCAGTATCAACTGTCACCTTTGTTTGTGTTACTATTTTTGTAGGAGATGGAGTTCTGTGATGTTTAGCTTCTTGGGATTGCTTTGCTGGAGAAGGTTCTTTCGGTTTACGAGTAGGAGAAACCGATTTTTCTACGTTAGGATGAGTTTTTTCAGTATTTTTTAAGATTACACTTTCTTCAACATCGTAAGTTTCTTGTTTTAAAATCTTTTTATTGTGGATTCCAGTCTTAGTTGGTGACGGTTCCCTATCCCGAATATTCTTAGTTGGGGAAGGTGAGTCTTTAATTGGCGATCGCATGACTATTGTAGGTGAGGAACGATCCTTACCCTTAAGTCTTTGTAACTCAGTAACATCTTCAATGTTAGTGAGTTTAGTAATATCTACGATTTCGGAATGTTCAATATCGTAAGTTTCTTGTTTTAACAGTGTTGCTGGAGTTGGTTTAACAATTCTTTCAGGGCTACCTTTGCGAGGAGAGTCGGTAAATGGCGATGAACTATCTTTGATAGATGATGTGCGGTCTTTATCCTTTGTCCCACGATATTGCTTTGTGTTATCTTCACTGCATTTTATAGTTTTTGTGATGTCAATTTCTTCGCTGTCTATATTCTGAATCTTCTCAATTCGGTTAATGCGGTCTTTATTTCTTTTAACGAAACTTTCCTCAACGTCGTAAGTTTCTTGTTTGAATAAAGTAGCCGAAGTAGGTTTTAAATATCCAGGCTGTTTAGTAGGGCTTGGAACAGACTTATCAGTTGTTTTTTTGTCTGTAGTATCGGGTGATTTTGGTTTACGATCAGGACTCACACTATACTTAGTGTGACATTTTGACGGTGAAGTTGTTCTTGGTCTCTGTATTGTTACATCTTCTCCTGGTTTTTCATTAAGAGCCTGACTGGTTCGCCTAGGAGAGTTTTCTCTTGGATAATCTTGAGCAGGTTTTTTTTCGGGACTTTTACTTGATCGGCCAGGTTTGTCAGATGACTTATTTGTTTTTTCAGAACTTTGCCTTTGTACCAGACATTCTTTGTCTTCTGTTTCACTTATGTTTTGAGTGATGAAATCGGTGGTTGAAGTGACATCATGTTTTTCATACTTTGTTTGAGTAATTATATCTTGAAGCTTAGTTGGGGAACTGTCTCTTGATGGCTTTCGCCCTGGTTGGGCAGCATCTCTTATTAGTTGATCGCGTTCATGAGTAATAAAATCAGTCTCATTTACGTCAATAGTCTCTATGTTTTTCTTATTCGGATATTTAAATGAAGTATGTTCTTTGTCATTTGGGCTTAGATAGGGAGACACAGTAGGTGAATTTGATCCGGGCTCTTTCAAAAGGGGACTCTTTCTGGATTTGTTGGTGTCATCATTCATCATACCAAGAATCTTTCGGCAGCGTTCCTCGTAAGTTTCTCGTCTTTCAAGCGGAGGTTTCGACTTTGGTGCCGTGTCTGTGGACGGTTTATCCGGTTGATCTTTTTTCACGATCTTGTGATCAGGAGGATCTTGCGGCTCTGTAGATGGTGATACACGGAAACTGGATGGGGGTTTTTCCGATGGTGACACTTGACTAGCAATCGTCGGCTTCTTTAAAGAACTTTTACGTGGCAAGCTGTCGGCAGTCGGGGTAAAATGTTTTTCAGGCGTTGGAGATCTACAAGGGATTTTAGAAGGAGATGGCGTCCGTTTGAAGTCTAGGGTATCAGGTCTCTTTTTAGTAGTAACCACTTCATCAGTTTCAGTGGTTTCAATGTATGTTTCTTGATCGTCTAAGTCTGTTACGATGGTTTGTTGAGATTGAGGTGAACTAAAATACACAAAACCACTGACCGAAGTAGTTGGCGAGCTTTGTCCAGTTGACGGAGCCGTCTCATCTGGTTTAGGCTTTCTAGTAGGGCTTGTCGAAGGAGTGACAAGTTGTCGGGGGCGACCCTTCGTTACAGTTCTCTTATTCACCTCTTCAGTTGTTCTCTCAGTTTTAATGAAATCCGTTGTATTTTTGTACTTGGTATCTTTTGTGGGAGATTTAGTAGGAGAAACGCTGTCACGAGGTAATTGCTTTGTAGGTGATGTGGGGGTATCGGTAGGTTTTTTAGGTGACGTGGTTTTTTCACGACGAGTCAAAGAGTCATATTTAGTCACCTCAGTTGTAATATTGGTTATTTCATCAATTTCTTTTGACAGACGCTGCTTTTTATCATATGTGCCAAACTTAGAAGGAGAAGGTTCCCTATCTCGAAACTCTTTTTTGGGAGTCGGGGAATCTTTAGTTGGAGTGGGACCCTCCTTTGGGGGGGAAGGGCGATCTTTGCGTTTAGTTTTATTTACATCTTCAGTGTAAGTTTTATTGGTAGTGTCTGTAATAATAGTATCGGTTTTCAATACCGACTCTTTGCGATCCTGAGTAAATGTAACAGGCCCTTTCGGCGGGGACGGAGATCGGGAGTGCTTTCTCAAAGTAGATCGGGGAAATTCAGGCAGGCAATAATCAGGGGTATCCTCTGACGGTGAGCTATCAGTTGGAGAGGGACTTTTTCCACCACGTCCTACTTTGTCAGTAGTATGATTGATGATGGTTTCTGTAGTGATGTCATCAACATCTTTATCAGTGCGGGTGTACATTTTAGTTTCTTCGTCGATAAATGTGTAATGATCTTGCTTGACCTTAGCTATCTTAACATTTGTCTGAGGAGTTTGTTTAGTCGGTGATCTCCTGTCAGGGCTCGCTGGTTTTGAGGAGCTCCTAGGTGAATCGTTTGTTGGAGTAGTTTTCGTGGCTGCCGTTGGTCTCATATAGCCGGGTTGGTTATCACGACTAGTACGTAGTGGGGATGGTTCATTCGGAGATACAAGTTTTCGTTCAGGACTAGAACCAGGCTTGGAGGGAGATGTACTGCGAGGGTAGTTAGCAGTAGGGCTAGAAGCCCTGTCATTTGGAGTTTGACTTGGCTTAGTAGGAGACATATGTCTTGCTACTGGCTTTTTATCGGGACTAATGCTGGAACGATGAAGTGAAACCCCATGTGGCCGTCCGAACTTTGAATCCGGCCCGCCAGATGGTTGATCAACCGGTTTCCTACTTGGACTTTGACTCGGACGAGAAATAGTAGGTGTGCCATCATAGTCTTGAGGTCGCGTAGGAGAGGTGCCTCTTGGCCAGGTACCTGTGGGAGAATCTTTCACTGGAGGCTTTCTATCAGGGCTAGGGCTAGATTTGTGACCGAGATCTTCAGGTCTCCTATTTGGTTTATTCTCGGAGGGCTTTCTATCAGGACTTACACTTGGCCTCAATGGACGATCTACGTGCTTACTTGGTGAAGTTCTTGGGCAGTTCTCAGTTGGGCTATTTTTCCTCGAAGGTTTCCTATCAGGGCTAGTGCTCGGTCTGAAAGTCATCTCCTGTGGTCTTTTGTCAGGGCTCACGCTGTGCCGAGGATGGTATGCGTCCTGAGGTTTCTTTTCAGGACTTGCCCTAGTAGGTGACTTTCCATGCGGAGGTCTTCCGTCAGGACTAGTGTACCTGTTAGTTTTTGTTTCAGTAACAGAGTATGTTGAATGAGTGCTGGAATATCTGTCGGAGACCGAACGCGTTGGCGAGGATCTATCAACCTTGCTAGGACTTCCACCTCGACTGGACGGTTTTCTGCATGTCTTATCGGGGCTGACGCTGCTTCTCAGAGAGGATGTACTGGACTGGAATGTGCGGCCACCAGGAGATGAGGCTCTAGTTGACGGGCGCGTGGATGTCGGTGTGTCGGCTCGGAGAGTGCTTGCCCAAGCTTGGTGTGTCGGGCTCCAATCATTGCTGATCTTTTTTTGAGTGTAATCAGTTTGGTATGTTGTTTGATATCTCTCAGTACTCGTCTTCCTCTCTACGACTTCTTCTACTTTTCTGTCCCTTGTTACATGGTGAACTCGATCTACGGAATCTGTAGGAAAATCATGATCCTTAACCTCGGGTTGTTGTTGAATTGGACGAGTAATCTTAGGTTGATCATCGAATTGCTGCACAGGGATATGCTGTGGATGGTCATCAGGTTGAGGCTGGTGCTTAATGTCGTGCATAGTAACGTCACGCCTATTTACTTTGTTGACGTCAGTTTCACAGTGTTGTTTAGTAATTCTCTGGTTTGTATCATTCGTTTGTTGCGTAGTTATTTCACGCCTTGTAGCGTCCGTTTCAAAGCGTTGCTTGTCAATCTTTTTTTGGGTGTCATAGGTTTGTTGCTGGACGTTACGGATGTTTTCCGTAGTGACGTCACGTCTATTGACTTCATTGGCGTCACTCTCATAACGTTGTTTGTGAGTTTTCTGTTGTTTATCAAACGTTTCATTATCAGTCGTCAAATAGTGTGTCTGTTGGTTTCTCTTGAAATCAAAATCATCAGCAGTTTTTTGGGAATCGACTATGTCAGCGAAATTATTGTCGATGTTATGACGAGTAATTTTCGAGTCGTATTCTCTTACATTCGACATTTGTTGCGAAGTTGTATGATAAGAACTGTTCTCGCTTCTGGTCTGTTGAGATTGAGAGTGATGTTCGGTTCTACTACTCTTCACAACCGGAGCGTGGAACTCGCGGCGGGTGCTCGTGACTCGGGTTCCGTCAGGGAGACATCTAGTTTCAACAATAACTTTAGTGTTGTTGTCCGGATAGTCAACCTTCCTTGAGATTAGTTCTCCAGTTTCTACGTCACTTCTGCGCAAGCTTTGCTCATAATCGTTAGTCGCTTCTCTCCTTTTAACAACATGCTCGTTGCGGTTAGTGTTAGTATCATAAGTTTGGTCATAGTCGTCGTTGGTTACATATGGCACTTCGTGTTTTGTTGAGGAGACCTGCTGGACCCTGGACGTGGAGGACGAGTTGGTGGTGGAGGAGAAGTGGGTCTCGTCGTCAGTTTGCCTGAAGACTTGTTCGTGGGCGGCCGTGTTCGAGGAGCTCTCGTTCCTCTTCAGGCTGGAGTTGTCATCGTGGTACTCAGTCACAGCCTTCTTGTGCTGGTCGAAGGCGGCGAACTGGCCGCGTCCGCCCTCCACGTCATACTTTCCCTCGATGTTGGCTTGGACGGTCTTGACGTGCGTGTGGCCGTCGTCTGTCGTTCTGTTCTCGGACTCCACATTCCATCCCGCATTGGAGAGCTCCTTTAGATCTGTAAAGATATTTATTTTATATCAATAAGGGTAAGGGTTTGTCGGATCGTTCTAGCTTCATGGAGCAGGGTTAAGATGGAAGTAGTGAAATTTTTCGCTGGCGTATTTTAGCACCCATGGCGTTAACTATAAGGTCCAAGAGTCTCGTAGCAGTGAGTGTCAAAACTGGAACAGCCGCCACCAAGCTTGAACTTTCAGGCGTATCTTACACCTTACTTCAAAAACTTCACTAGTTCCACCAAGACTCCATTCAAGTGTGAACCGTTCTCCGTGAGTGTTACCGGTTAACAAGCGTTAGTGGTTACTGTCAGTGGTAGGGAGGTAGGCACCTTGGCCGCGGTACGAGAACTCCTTAGGGGGGGAGCCGGCGTCGCGGACCTCCTTGCTCTTCATGGACTGGAAGCTCTGGTCCGCGAACGACGTGACGTGCCCCTGCGCCGACGTGAACTCACAACCTGTCGAAGTGGGCCACAACACAACTACTCTAGTGGTTTAGATACAAATAACAGTACATACGACTAATTATATTAAGGACCATAATACTATAAATATCGACTATGAAAATAGGGACGAGTATAAATTGTAAGGTTCCTTTTATGCTTGCAATAATAAAATAGATGTGAACACAAACATTTTTATTTGAGATCAGTTTTTATATTATACCACCTAAAAGACGTTTTAACAAAGCCTTAACATTTAAGACATCCAATTAAGAAACGAGCATATAGTCAAATATTTTGGACAATAGGCAACGAAATAATGATAGATGACCAAATAATAACGGAAGTAAAACAGTGTATAGGACAAGCTAAACATAGTTCTATTATCTTTGCCCAATAATGCTCATGAAAAACACGAAGTTAACGATTTCACAAAAATCTCTTTAATTTGGAGGATTAGGTGAAGACGATAGATTTATAATATGTTATCATTTAACAAATAATTAAAATTTTAGTTAGAGAGTAAACAAGCTAAAATAAAGAGATTAAATATTTATCTCTAATTAAAACTTTAGCGTTGAAGTCTTTTGTATGGCGGAAAACAAAATATAATGAGACGAAAAGCCGAGGCGTCAACTAATACTTGTATTGCATAGAAATAATGTTGAAAGCTTTAAGCACACAAAAATAAATAAATAAAATAACTACTAGATATAAAAAAGGTATAATAATAATTACTACACAGAGATCGTCACGTAACTTTAAACTGTTTGTTTCTGACTGATGATGATTTTAGGGTCAACCTATTCTTTTTTTTTGTAAAGAAAAGGAATGCAAACGAGCAAGCAAGTCACTTATTTTTATTTTGATGAGAAAGAAAGGCAAACGGACAAGCGAGTCACCTGAGGGTGGTCACCGCCGCCCATGGACAGCCACAACAAGAGTGGAGATGCGATGACGGCCTTTTAGGAAGGTATAGGCTCGTTTCTTGAAGATAACTTGATGGTAAGTATGTGCTCGATCACCATCCGAAATACAAAATCCAGAAGGATTGCAGATGCGTTTTTTTTTTTATAGTGGCACAGTATATTGGCTCTCCTCAGCCTGATGGTCAGCAAGAGAAGAGCCCAAGTTGCAATTACAACGGAAGCGATGTCAAGGCATCAACTCCGTTGGCACCGCCATACTGGCCCGCGAGATGCTTCTTCACGCTTCATTTGAAGGAATCCATATTGTAGGAAGGAGGAAATCCGTACGCCGGCAACGAGTTCCATTTCTTAAAGGTGTTGCTGGCCTTTAACGAATATGTAGGGGAAATCAAGGCAATATGCTAGCGAGGAAATAGTTTGATAAAAACACATACTGATACTCAACATAGTAAACTGACTGTTAAGGATGCCCAACTTGCCCGAAACTAGGCGAGGTTGGGATAGTAATAATTGTCATTCGAACGGGCCTCTACGTGTGGGCTTCGGCCCCACGCCTTCCAAAAGTCCGGAACATAATTGCCCGTGGTTGTAGAACTGACAAACATCCGGGAGAAGTCATGGTGGCAGGTTTCGTACCATGGCCCAAGACTTCCTCCCACTATGGACGATGAGGGAGATTCTCAGGAGTTTTAGTCGGTATGCCTCTGGCCGGCTTCTCGTTAGGAGAAACCGTCGCCAGAGGAGAGTCCGACAAATGGATGGGTATGCGTAACGCATTATTCCTGGGTCAACAAAAAAAAACGGCTGATAAACATAATATTAATAAATTCATACAACATCTCATACATTGACCTGATTCCGTATTAAGTAGCTTAAGCACTTGTGTTACGGATATGTTGTCTGATATCCGTATGGATGCGTGGAATGGATGGAGGGACGCCACCGGGTTAAGATGATAGCTAAGATGATAACGCTGATAAGTTTTACCCCAAGGGGTCACTTTCGAGACAGGAAACCAACGTGGTATCGCAAAAGTGATACCAGGGGCTCAAATAAAACCGGCGCCTAGCAGCACTGTGCTGTGTTTAGCTGTGTACCGGAAAAGGGGGTTTATGAGTTGGCAGTGCGCTGCCAACTCATAAACCCCCTTTTCCGGTGACCCCACTGGTGTCGCGGGTGTCCATGGGCGGCGGCAATCGCTTACCATCAGCTCGTCTCGATCCATTTGCTCGTCTGCAACCTATTACATATAAAAAAGGAAAACTATATCAACCGGATCATGATAAGAAGTCTTCATCATTAATATATATATAAGACTATTTTGATATAAGACTATTCTATAATAGTCATTTAAGAATATTTGAGTCATTAATCAGCAACAAAACAGTTAACATGATGACGTAAATAACACAAACACATTTAGGCCGCCATTTAAGAATGTATCGTAGCCGAAATTTCCTTTGTAACTGGAGCCCAATTCTAGGTACCTACTTTCAATAAAAATATTTCACAACCTGACATACATTGAATTGACTCCGAGATAGGTAGCTCAAGCTCCTGTGTTACGGACATCAGAACCAAGAGCGGAGTTACAAATATATTCACATTAATAATTTTATTTTGTAAATAGTAAATAAATACTTATCCTTACTTCCTTACTAATATTATAAAGGCGAAAGTTTGTTTGGATGGATGTATGGATGGATGTTTGTTCCTCTTTCACGCAAAAACTACTAAACGGATTTTAATGAAACTTTACAGTAATGTAGCTTATAGATCAGAATAACACATAGGCTATAATTTATAAAGATATCTATAATACCTTGCTTTTATTCGAATTACACGCAGACGAAGTCGCGGGCAAAAGTTAGTTATACATAAAAAACACCCAGACCAATACAAACAGACATGTTCATGCACACAAATGTTTGTACTGTGCGGAGATCGAACCCGCAACCCTTGCGCCAGAGACAGCGTTTACTACCACCGATCCAAACGGTCGTCAATATGAAAAAAAAATGGCGGATCTCAGATGAAAACCAATCAAAAAACTATATTTTTGCTATATACTACCTTCTGATGACAAAATATAACGTCACGAGGATTGGGCTCCATGTCTTTTTATTTAAAGTGGCAATTTAAAAACCTATTGACTAAATGGGGATGTTAGCTGATGATGATGTTACCTTTCGCGTCTTTGCGCGGCGGCTCCGGCGAGTAGAGGTTGCGCAGGCGCTCCTCGCGCAGGCGGTACATGTGTGCGCGGATCTCTTTCTTGCGCCCGAAGTCCTCGGTCTGCTGCCACTGTAGCCAATATAAATAAAAATTGAGACGTCATCAGTCATTGACTCATTGACTTATCTAAGCGTGCAATTCCCAGAGACAGCTCTGAAGGAATCCAGAGCTGTCGCTTCAGAGCCGGTACCCTTAGACCATGCTCCAGGATTCGGGAAGTCTGGTAATTATAATGAAGTAACTGCCGTCTGACCTTCGCAACCATTAGACAGGAAAACCAGACTAACTGAATCATAGAGTAAAATGAACTGGATCACGCTTACACGTTCAGAATCATTATCTCAAATAATGTAGGTAATCCACCATTTTGAGAAACTATCCAAGACGAGCAGCTTTCTTCACGATTTTCTCTCACCGCCAAGCTAAGGTAGAAAAATGCGCATAGATTTGAAATATCCAGATGTGCATGCTCTGTTTCGAACCACGAGCTCCCATACGGAAAGCTACGCCACGGAGCTACAATTGCTGAGCCATAATATATTGTAGAATATATCTTTCATTGCGCAATCATCATTATCATCGGACCTTCGTATTTTGTTTGTATTATGTCTAAAAAATTATAGATCCTACCTACTCGAAATAAGCAGCACAACGACAACAGTTGCTAATCAAGTTTGTAAGGCGTTACAAACTTCAATTCAATTCAAGTTTGACTCAATTTTGACTTTTTAATACCATCGGAGTCTTTAGTAAAAAGCGGATTCTAACGATCTTTCCTAAATCATTAGGTTTTATCTGGTTTAATTCCTGAGACAGTTCGTCGTTAAGGCGACGGGTAGGCTTAACTAGCGACACCAATCGATTTAAATTATTAGCGATTGGCGTCGCTAGTGTGCCCTACCCGTCACCTGCGAGTCACTGCTTCGATTGTGTAAAATTACACAGGTAGTTACGTACGTAAAAAACAGTACCTATTTTTCAGCTAAAAACGCAAATGTTTTACGCTCCTCGTTTTATACTGCCCATAGGAGAAAGAATAATAATAACTTTTAAAAATGGTGATTTCTTGTTCGATAGCTGGTGAACAGCGATAAGACCGCCAAAATTGTACACTAAGTTTTTGTAATGCTTAATATATATATATATATATATATATCTATTTTTAATGAAGATTTCAATATTTTAATATTATAACTTTAATTTAACTTACCATACGCCGTAGGACGTCTTCGTCGTGAATCAAAGACACGTCTCCTTCAGACATACTGTGGACAAAAACACAAATAAATTAACATATTTTTTCAATTTAACAAAACCTTAAGGCTGCCAAAAATGGCGATAGCAATATTAAATTCGGTGACAAGTATATCGAATGCACTGTTGCACAATGCAGCGCCAAGAGCAACTTTTTCGGAACGACAAAGATAGCGGTAAAGTAAGTAGGTATTTGGTTCTTAAGGCGAAGGGTACCGCACACTAGTGACGCCAATAGATTTTAATTTTTAGCTACTAAACCTAGTCTATTTAAAATAATTTCGGGGTTACAACCTCTCGGCAATCACTTATACTATTTATTAAATAACCATGCAAAAATGTTGGGTCCAACGCGTACGCGAAAAAATTTGCGTACAATAACGGACCCGGCATTTATGCATGGTTATTTAATAAATAGTTTATGTGTTATAGAGTGGCGTTAATTAAAGTTTAGAATACAAAACAGACTTATAAAAAATAGTATACAGGGTTTGCCGAGTCTCCGATAGTCCGCATTTGTTAAAACTAGATAGGTACAGTTTAGTAGTTAAAGGAATAAATCAATTGTCGTCTCTAGTGTGCGGTACTCTTCGCCTTAACAAACTATTTTGTTGATATTAAACATCGATAATAAATGTTAACAACGATACTACAAAATGGTGTGAAGGTTGTGAAGTCAATCAGCTGCTACTTTTACCACTTTTTTATGAGAAATTGAGGCAAACGACCAAGCAAGTCACCTGATGGTAAGTGATCACCGCTGCCCATACGCACTTTGGAAAGGAAATTCTCTTTTTACAGATGAGTTGAGAAATATTTCGCACTCTTAGGAAAATCTGATCTACTTGACAAAAACATTTTGATATGTTTATATTTAAATAATGGATTAAAATGATTTAGGTAACATCCGCCCGGTAACCTGTTCAAGCTATATTTATAGTAAGAGTACCTTTGTAACTGGAATCAAATTTTTTAATAAATTACCAGCTTTTATTAAAGCCCTCGAAAATATTCGATTCAAAAAAGCTCTCAAAGAATGGTTGCTATCTAAATGCTTCTAATCGCGTCCTTAATTAATTATTCTGGTAACCCGTGATTAAAGATTGTCTACAGTACAGGCCTAGCCTAGTGTAGAGATCTCTGTAAAGTTTTTAAGATAACGCCAGTCGATACTCACAACCTTAGCATGTTCTAACCTATAGATAAGAAAACAATTTTGTTAAATATGTATGCTGATGTTGTTTTTCAATAAACTTTTTCATTTTCATTTTTCATATTTTTTTTTTGCAATTTATTGTTAATAATGCACTTCATTTTTTCCTCGCATAAGAATGTGTGTGTGTATTTACTTAACTCAAAATTGTTGTCACGAAAAGGGCCTTTCATCCCCCTGGATTATAGTCGATATTTTTTTTATCTATCTAAAATTTTGAGTTAGGTCAGTATTTTACTGAGGGTGCGATTTGGCTCATCTCTTTAGGAATCATTAAGTAGGTACCAAGTTTCAAATGATATTTCAAATGAACGACATTGAACCCAAAGTCCGGTAATTATAAATATTTACTTTATAATTAAAGGGCAGTGGTAGGGTAGGGTGAATGGGTAGGTGTTACCGCTACCTATGGTCACCTTTCTTGTCAATTTGTTTATTGAGTGTATGTTACAACCACAGACGCTGGGTCCGTGCCTTTTTTGCTAGTCTTGTAAGATAATTTGCTAGAATCGTCAAGTTCATGTTCTTGTCATGTTTGTGTACACGCGATATTATTTTGTATTTGTATTTTTAGTTTTATTTTTAAAGACGTAACACCTGTTTAGGGATCCTAATAACTAATATATATATTAATATAGAGTAGGGATTGGCACGTCACGAGATTTAATCGTGAAAGTCATTACTTGGTGACCAGAAAAGGTGACAGCCGTATTAGCTTAGGTAAGTGCGACAATGCTGGGGCCAGGACATTTAATTGGACCGAACGCTTAAGTTGAATACACGACTTTGAAAAAAAGTCCAAAAAATTATAACATAGGTATTATTCCAGTATCCCCCACAACAAAGTCCGCGAAGGTCGATCAGAATTGGCAGCCAATTAGCGGGCGGCGCCTGCGCATGTACCTATCCAGATATCGGAATAAGTTCAATTGGCCGGAAGGCACACGTGCGCTGCATGTCACAATCATCAACAATCAATGTGCATTTGATTAAAAAACAACAACACAGTGCATCCTAATTTGGGAGTAATTCTCTAATATCAATATCATATCAAGTTTGCAACAAGGTACCGAAATTCGAATAATATGACGCCGAATGTATGCAGCAGCGATAAACGCGACAACGAAATATCAAAACCACGAATAATAGCACGGCGACTGTTTTTGAGTTCGAATCTTGAAGCACCAAATGCACGCCATGCCGAATATCTTTTCACCTATCGAACGCAGTTACGATAAATCGCATAATTTAACTTACTGTCATAAGTAATCATTCTGCAACGAAAAATTTCAAAATAAATTAACGCTAATCTGGATACTGAATCAACAAGCACTCTATATCAAATCCTTGTGAAAATCGTCATACATAGATGAAGCAACACAGTCCTGCCTGATTAATGTAATAACTAACTACAGTTACAATCAATGTTACCTAGGTACTCTGGAAATCATATGTAATAATATACTAATTCAATAAAAGCCCGATTCGATCAATCTTTATCCGTGGATAAATCAATGGTATAGCGTCAAATTTAAATAAATAAATATTTCACAACAGCACATACATTGATCTGACTCCGAGATAGGTAGCTCAAGCACCTGTGTTATGGATATTAGAATCAACAGTGGGATCACACATATATACATATAATACTTTTCTTTTGTAAATACATACTTACAATACATTGCAAACACCCAGACCAATACAAACAAACATGTTCATGCACACAAATGTTTGTACTGTGCGGGGATCGAACCCGCAACCCTTGTATCAGAGGCAGCGTTCACTACCACTGTTCCAATCGGGTCGTCAAATTTATACAGTATGAGCGCTATACCATGGATTTCGGAATAAGATTGGTCGAATTAGCCCTTAATGCATAACCTTAAACTAGAATATAAAATGAATATATTTCAGAAACCATCCGAAACGTGCAGCTTTCCTAACGGTGTTTTCCCTCACCGCCGAGCTAATGATAGAAATACGCACATAGATTTGAAAAATCCAGAGGTGCATGCTTGGATTCGAACTAAAACACCCGGCGTGGAAGTAAAATGCAAACAAGCGTTATGTCGAAAAGAAACTACAATGCTATGTAATAGAAACCTAGGTACACAATCGCAACCCTTAGAAGTTATGCGAAGGGCTGTATGCATATAGCCGACGTAAGCCGTCAACAAAGTTGAAAGTAGGTAGTAGTAAGCACTCGAACTCGAAACAACGATTGCCTCTTTTGCGAAGAGAGGGAGATTACGATTTCCCGAGACCATAATATCAGACTGGCCTGTTATCACTTTTGACTAAAAGGATGGGGAAGAAAACCAAATGCTAGAAAAGAAGCTCAATACAAGAGATCCCAAATGAAGGGACCACGAGATGCCATCAACCACGAGATGACTTCATCTCACAGCGTCTGTGTTCGTTGTGCTATGTCTTATGAAGATTTCTTAATTGGTAACCGTATTTTTTTTTCGTAATAGCCCTAAGATAACTAGTGTCAACCAGCCTTTAATTAGTTTAGCACTTAAACATACAGAATCCTGTCCATGATTCATCGTAAACAACAATACTCGGTAACGAGTCGCCTTGAGGCCATATGGCGCCCCAGCCATATCTGCGGCGCCCGCGCAGTCGCCCTTGCCCCACTGAGAGTATCGTAAAAGGCGACGTTTTTGCTGCCCTCGCCTTGTAAGTACGCTCTCGATACACTTATGGGGTGGTATGTGAGGATTACCAGTTGGAGGTAACGATTGCAGATGTTTTTATAGGCCTGGTTGAGTGTTGGTCTTGGCGTGATCTCATTGAAAGTTGTTAAGGAATAACTTGGTTTTGTGGCGCATGGCTTCATTTTACTGGCTATATTTTCCTGCAATGGGGCAGTGCAAGCGATTCAAACGAAAAAATACTCCGGCGCTAACAAAACAAGACCTTGAGAACATTTGCAAAAGTACCATGGCATGTAACCAACAGTGAAATCTACGAGCTCCTTGAAATGAGAACCGTCAGAGAGGAAATTCTGAGTCTGGCAGCTAAGTACAAAGAGCGATTAACCCATCATCCTAGCGAACTCGCTCGTCAACTCACCATGGACCACTATGTGAGTCTATGACTCAGGTCGTGTCTCACTAGTGTCCCATCGGATTATGAGGGTAAGGGAAAGGAGTGTGTTTGCGCACACACTTGGCCACTGTAATATATCCTGCATAAGTGGCTGATCGTCGAGATTGGCCGCCTTAGCCGAAATCGGTTGGAGGATATTATTATTATTATTATCTCATAATATGTAAAAAATTGGCAACATTGAAGATTTTTTTCAAATTTTGTTACAATTACAAGCCTCTTAATACCAATGGTACCTATTATATTGTTTCCACACTAGTCCAATCGGTCGGTGAAAGACCTCTACTAAACATTTACGTTTAGCGAGCCAACAAATAGCCACTCGCGGCCGCTGTGATTGCCGTGATGGGTGACACGTTCAGTGGGCAATTAGCTCCCTCTTGTGGCTTGCCCTGTGACGTCACCGTGTCGGTATCTGACCACCCAGGCGAGGTTAAGGATCTTGCAACACACTCTCGGGATTATAAGATAACGATGTTTTTCTTAACAAAACCTTTTTAGAGGCTTACATTTTTAAAGAAGTCATCACTTAATTTTTTAGAGAAGAATTTTGGATAATTTAAAAATATAGTAGCTCAAAGCAATTAAATAAGTCTTATGTTAAGTAAATTTCATCTCGTGTTCAGGCGGGACTCGAACCCACACCTTCCACAATCCGGGTGAATGTACCACTGAACGCGTTACTAAGTCGACGAAATTTGTAAGTGCTTGATTCGACATGATCTGTCGATCTCGAAGTCATATGTTATTCACTCTACATATTTGGCTGATTAACTTGTTCAGTTTGGCAAGCTGACGCTGAGTTATACGGCTGCAGCCTAAAAAGGGCATCATTGATCCACGAAATGAATCAGCTTAAATAATAGTAGATAAAGATTTAATATTGATTTTTTTTTTAGTGTAGATACGTAAGCGTTTGACCATATTTCACCTGATGGTAAGTGATGGTCTAAGATGTAGCACGATTACCTAGAAGATACACTCGACGTGCCACACTAGTGTCCCATCAAAATAAGAGGGTACTGGAGTAGAGAGTGCGCAATTACTTGTGCACTATAATATGGCCTGCGTCGATGGCTGATCGCCGAGATTGGCCGGCATGACCGAAATATCGGTTTGGAGGACATTATTATTATTATGTAACCCATAGACTAAGATAACAATTCCAGTCAAATCGTGAGCTCTTATTACATTCCAAGTGAACACCAAAATTGGAACCCATATAGAATGTCTTTTTTCGGTGAAATTACGAACGAACGGTTAATATTTATTCAATATTGAACTAGATTATTGATATCGATGAAAAAGTTAACTAGTCTGATATTTCTTCCACATAAGAAGCCAAAGCTAATTGACATCATTACAGCACATCGCCTGTTCACACTTTCAACTAACTGGTTTCAACTCGCCCGGTTCAGTCACACTCAGAACTAATCTAATACAATTCAATCATGACGCGTGTAACAAACCGCCGAAAGCGTTGTGTCATTCGCGTGTCCAAACAGACGGACAGACGGACAGGAGGCCGATACATCTTCATTAGTGTGGCGACAGCTCAGCTAGTTGCGACACGCGGTTTCGGCCGCGCCTGCCAACGCAGGGTTACCATCGGAACTTTTAGCCTGACTAGATATATATGCCAAATAAGGCATACATTATCTGCACTGAGTGGTTGGCTCATTGAACAATTCAGCATTATCCTATTAAAAGACTTAAGTTGCTCGGCGAACTTTCCCCACAACAACTCCGCCTGACACTAGTATTATAACATCTGTGGCATGATTAAGAATTAAAAGACAAATACTCGGGAACAGCTTTCTCAATATCTAATAAAATTAGATGAACTTCGAAAATAGTATTTGAGGCAGATCATACATATTGTGTTAGGGAGCTTCTCGGAGCAGTAAGATAACTAGGTAATCCTGATATTTAATTCGTTGAAAACGTTTTGGGTCACATATATTTGAAAATCCTTTGTCTCCTCTGTAACTCAAAAATATCATAAAATTTAGGCCATTTTGATAAGATTTCTATCACATACTTTATTAAGACTGACTGTGGCGATTGGATTGTAAATGTATAAACGCTGGCGATGGGATGCTAATAAAAAATTCTGTTATCTGCAAAACTAATGTGCAATTTCTAGTATTTTCATAGACACAATCATAAAAAACAACACAATAATGTATCAAAATCAGTAAAAAAGTATAAAAACATAAACAATATAAAAGAGACTGGTCTAGCCGTCGATCCTCAACAATGACCGTACATGATAATATAAAGAAAATTCCCTTATAAAATAATAAAATCATTTATTTCAGGGCCCATAAAAGTATCAGTTAGTAAAAAAAACTCATTAACGAATGTTAGTAAGGTAAACACAATTTTTAATTTGCTTCCTTGTTTTTGTTGTTTCTCAGAGATAGCAATAATCTAACCCGGACTTCTTTAGAATCTTGTACTTATATTTTCTGTTTCTGTTAATATATAAGTTTTTTTTCTTAACTTTAGACTCAACTATAGTACTTCGCATTATCTTAGTAGATTGTTCAAGTATCATCACTCACGTATGAGACCTTTCCTGTTAGGCGAGTCTGTTGGCAACTGGAATGTCGTTTTTCCCTATCCCATAGAAATTACACAAAATACATTATTAATGGGCGGCCTTTACTCAAAGCGTAAGTATTTTAAACTTCTATTTTCTTCGCTGGCTTCTTTTGTAAAGTTGGAAGCCATCTTTTTTTATAATTTCTGCGGTAAAGTAAGTTACTTTGTCTATGCTGTATCAGACACGCGAGCCTAAAGCTTAAGATAGTTTATAACTACCAAGGAAACCTGTCCAGGGTGATATGTGCGTTTTAATATTATGTTAGACAGCCTATTTAGTATTTAGATTAGTATCCATACGTCCACTTTGTACTCGTTTACCCTTGAACATTGTTGATTGTAATAGTAATGGTATTAACATGTATTATAGTATTTAATGTTAAAATAAACTCTGTTTTATTTGCATAGGTTCTTGAAGGTATTGACCATTTAAATTTCTCGATGTCTGTATGTCTAATCATTTTCTACAATTACAGAACTGTTGTGTGGGTTCTATTACAGTCAAAAACAGAATCGATGTTTTTGAGTACTGTAAAAGTGTTTTTTTGTGCTATATGCTAACGCTTGACCACAATCGCACCTGATGGAAAGCGATGATGAGGTCTACGATGATACGCGTTTGCTTAAAAGATGCCTATTCACTCTAGCCTTAAAGATGTCCAGATTATAGTGTGAAAAGGGTCCAGAGGGTCTGTTGTAGAATTGTAAACTCGTAAAAATGAAGTGTAAAATATTTATTGTATAAAAACAACAACAGGCACGCAAAATGGCAACAGGAGAAGAGAGAGAATCAGAAACAGCATGCGCTATAATTGGCTGGCGCAGTGGCGCCATCCAGTGAAATGTATTACAAACTAGCTGTCGGTATGGCAGCATCTGTTTACATATTTACCATAGTGTATGTACATGTTTGGTCCATACCTACCATTTAAAGGTTTTGTCACCACATCATATACCATCTGCATCAGTTAAATAGTCTTATTCGTTATTTAAGTGCCTGGTGAGGTCTAGCAAATGCCACCACCACAGTCTTCTTATAATTTCCAGAAAGAAAGCACTTCGCGCAATTACTTTTCATCAGCATCAACCCTAGTTTAGTTGGCATGATGGGGCCTATGGCAGACAGTGTGTCGTTAGGTGACGTCACGAGCTGTCCACTGGGCTGGTCACGTTGGCTTTCGTTTACTTTTTGGCCTATTTGAGTGCTTCTCGGAATGTAAAGACTGGTCTAAGTGCTTAAAAACTGTTTGCAAAACATAAAATGTTCTACACTATTATTATGAACATTATCAACATATTAACCGCATTTGAACCATGATCCAGGACTTGGTTAGTATGGTACACTTCATCAGATAACTATATGTCCTGATATTAATATTTGAAGATGGGTTCCAGTTACGCCATACCAATGGGGTTACATACTATGACGTAAGCGACAGTTTTGCCATCAGTTATTTCCAGAACTTAATTCATGCATTGTACGGACACATCAATGTGTACAAATCTAAAATCTCTTTAATCGATTCTCACTCTAATGTCAAACAAATTTACAATTAGTCAAGAGCCGGTAACGCATCTGTGATGACCCAAGTGTTGCAGATGTCCATGGGCGGCGGTAATCACTTCACTTGCTCACCATCAGGTGAGCCGTCTGCTCGTTTGTCCGCCATAATGTAAAAAAATGGTTCATTATCATTTGAAGATTGTTTTATTTTTTATTTATTATTAAACTTACAAATTTAGTTTACAAATTACACTTGTCCTGCAAAACTGTTTACACAGTTTGTCTGCAGGACTGTAGTAACTTGATGTGTGTCTGTCTGTACTTTATTACAACGTAACGAATGCCGTTATTTTTTATTGTCAGCCTAAAGTTTTAGTTTTATTTTGACGAATAAATGGTTTTTCTTTCCATTTTGTACCTCTAATTTGTCGGCATGTTACTAAGTTATCTTAAAATTATGGGGCTATTTGGACTCCAACAAATACTCCCACAAAATCCTTTCAAACTTTTCTCTCAGATGATTTCGTCAATCTTAATGCCTTTAGAGTGATCTCACATGTCCAACTTTTTATCGGACCTACAAAATTTCGGCTGATTTTTCCTACCATTTCTCACCGGCTTTTTAACCGACTTCAAAAGGAACCGACTTATTATTTTTATATTTGTTCGCCGATTACTTTGCCATTTATGAACCGCTTCAGATGATTCTTATCAAGATCTGATGATGTGATCCTGAAAAAATTGAGGAGAACCCTCAAATTTTATAGGCACACGTGTTTTTTTTTGTATCTTTCTTCAAAGCTGCACCAGCATTTATTTACGCCTGATTGTATTAATTTTGTGGCTCTGCTGATGATGGAAGGTCAACTCCTCAACGGTAAGGAGTTAAAGGATAACTATTTCAATACTGGCTGCCAAGTAACGAGACACAAAATACATGAAAAAAAAAATTCTACGAAAAAAAACCGCCTTCAAAAACCACGAACTAAAAAAGTATAGTACATAAGCTTTATCGAGCTTACTATTTTTTTTATAGGTCGTGTGTTGCGCTATTGATATTATCACGCTTTGTTTTTCTCCTACAAAAAATCGATTATCATTCATATGGGAACACCCTTAAATGGAAAGTTTCGTATCGAAAAAGCAGATTCCTCAGCAACCACAAGTTGAGCTGTTCCCGGCGCGGGCGCATTGGAACGCGCCGGCCGATAGTAGAAAGTCCGCGGAGCCTTGACCTGCGCGTGCGCCGGGCGCGTCCCGGCCGACCCACTGGGTGACCATGTTTGTAAACTAGGCATAGAGAGAACATCCACGTTTTGAACTATAAACTAGATGTAATTTAAAGTTCAAAACGTGGATGTTCTCTCTATGTAGATGTACTTATGTAACTACAATAAGTTTTTTTTTTCACTAAAATTTCGATTTTGGTCCAACGCCTTGTGGTACCGGGCCATGATCTCTGGGTCGAGCAAAAATGAACAAAGAATTTTTCGAACATATCTTCCCAAGCGTCACAGTAACAATGCCTTGATTTCTATGATGGATTCCTGTATCCTGCTGTGGGACAATAAAAAGGCTAAAACTTTATACTTTTATTTCGATTTTACAAATTTTGTTTTATGTAATAGGTGACGAGCAAATGGATCACGATGCGATTGCATCGCATCGTAACGTAACCACAAGTGCGCTCTCTATTTCCCATTATATCCACATATGCCGATAAGACACCAGTTTTACCCCTGCCCCGACACATCAAGACTGCAAACTTTCTGCCTCCGGGTGACACCAACAATTTAATTGTATATAAAAAACTACGACCGAAAATTTTTATTAAGCATTTAGATACATTTTTCACATTTTAACCCAACCCGGGATTTTTTGCTCCCAGAACTGGGATTTTAATGAACTAGGTATTAATACATAGATACTAGTTATTAAAATCTAATAATGAAAGTCACTGCTCGAGAAAACTTATGTACTATAACAACAAAACAAGGTGTTTAACAATGCGTATTTTGTAAAAGGAAGCTTTTTTAATTTAGGTAAGTTGAACCATGGTAGTATTAAAAAAACCCACAGTTACAATAACATTCATTTTCTTATCTTTTTAAACCGTATTTGTCTACTTTCCTAGTGTCCGTACTTTCCTAATGTTTATAATAAATAAGAAAAAAAAATTGTAAAAGCGTTATGTTTCGTTATTTAAAAATCCCAAACCGCTCGTATGAACTTTGCCAAAGTGGAGTTTGAGTCTTACAAACCCGAAACATGATTTATTAACTTATCCAATTTATTTTATTTAATGTATCAGGACAACCAACAAGGCACACACTACAGGTAGCTAATTCTAAGTGCTGTCATAATTACAGGTTGCCACGGCATGCAAAGTGGACTGATGTGTCCCTAATAAAAAATAAAAATAATAAATAAACATTTCACAATATCACATACATTGATCTAACTCCGAGAAAGGTAGCTCAAGCACCTGTGTTACGGATACCAGAATCAACAGTGGGATTACAAATATATACATATAATACTTTTCTTTTGTAAAAACATACTTTTAATACATAGGAAACACCCAGACCAATACAAACAAACATGTTCATGTACACAAATGTTTGTACTGTGCGGGGATCGAACCTGCAATCTTCGGACCAAAGGCAGCGTTCTCTACCACTGTTCCAAACGGGTCAAAATAATGAAAATAAAAATAACTAATTTTTTTCAATTTACAACATTTTGTTGAGAACATTAAAGCTAAGGGAAACGAAAAAGCTGATTGTATGTACGTACATATCTAAACAGGTTTCTAGTTAAAATACAGTTCTTTTTTGGAATCTCAAGCATTTGTCTATGGTAATTTTGTTGCACCATTGTTAGAATTCCAAACATATTGAACATTCCAATCCTATAATAAATTATGTTACATGACACCTCTGGACCACACTGGCTCTTAGTTGAGACATTATTAATATAATAGTTATGTGACATTTTTATGTGCTATAGGTTCTTTGACTCGGCTAATTAACATACGTATACAGTGATAATAGATCTTTACATTTATCATAGATGTAAAGGCCTATGTAATAGAAATAGAAATAGAAAAAGGTTTATTTGGCACCGAAAATACAGATAACAAAATATAGATCTATACATTACTTATTAATTTAATCCTAATCTAGGTACAGTATAATATTTAAATTCTAAGTGGCGCCAAAAAGGTCCCCGCTGAGCTATTTGTCGAGACACAGAGCCTCGACGCTGATATTCTGCGGATACCTAACAAAATAAATAAATAAACATATTTGACATACAAGTTACTTACAACAGAAACAGAGATCGCTTCAGAATGCACCATACATCATGTTTAGATCTAATACTCTTACAAATTTAATATTTGTATATATATTGAGTTAACGTACTTATGTAGGTAGGTATTAAAACACAATGCAGTGGTTTGGGCACTACTTGACAGACCCATTAAGCGCAGTGGTTTCAAGCAAGGGTCACGGGTTCAATTCCAGCAGCAACACAACTATGTAAAGTGTACTTGCGTACAAACGCACATAGTTGTCCACTACTTGATTGAAGATGGATTTGTTCTTAGCATCACACTGAACTCTAGAGTTAAGAGGAAACGTACGATGGAGTGAACTTACCCAAAAGTAGCCTATTCACTCCAGCTTTGAAAATATTGGGGCTGTATTTGTCACCGGAAAATAACAAGATCCGTAAGTTTATCAATTTACTAGGAAGTTTATTAACTTTCGTAGGATTCCAAACGGGAAATAAATTGTATTATTTTACGTCCACACTTTCGTAAATTTATCAATTTCCGATGTCATACGGTAAATTTATAAAATAACGGATATCTATTCGTTACATTTGATATGGTTCGACCAATCACACGAACTCTTTTAAATATACGAATCTTTGAAATACGTAAAATAGTACACTGCTCTTTGATTGGTCAATGTTCATAGTGGCAATGCCAATCAGTTCGCGCATAGCGTTTAGATATTACTTACTTATTTCTTTACGAGTGAGTTCAGTAAGTTTATGTACGAAAATGTGAACGTAATATAATACAATTTATCTCCCGTTTAGAATCTAACGAACATTTATAAACTTCCTAGTAAATTGATAAACTTACGGATCTTGTTATTTTCCTGTGACATATTCACTGGGAAAAACAGACGCTGGCAGGGCGTTCCATTCCTTGTCCTGCGTTCTCTTGGCATCAGCCAAGAATACATCATCAGTTGAGTTGGCCGCCATAGCCGAAATATTGTTAGAAGGATATTCCCATAGAAAAGCATTATAACTTAATGGGAGTCTCGTAAATGTACAGTAATCGAATCGTAAAAGCTTTTTATGCACAACTTGATGCTAACTAAGCGGTGTTTTATTTGATTTTAAACGATCACAAGGTAATTAAGATTAAGATATTTAAATTACCTATTAAAAAAAGATAAATATGTAAGTAGGATTTTTTTTAATTATGGCGGACAAACAAGCTGACGGCTCACCTGATGGTAAGTGATTACCGCCGCCCATGGACATCTGCAACGAATAAGGCATCACAGATGCGTTGCCGACACTTTCTATCTGGATTTAGGTATTTTATTTTGATTTGACATTAAATTATTAACCATTGGTTTAGAAAAATGTTGCTTGAGCCGGAACTGGTCACTTTAATTTCATTAACGCAGCATAAAATAATTATTTATGGTCTACGCGTACCCCGGGCTCTCCATTTTTGACTGACAAGGAAAGACTGATCAAAAGGATATAATCGCAGCTGCTTTAGATGCGCAAGAGTCGCTCAGAAAGTGCAACCCGGACCAATAATGTCAACTATGCTCAGATTGTCAAATACCTAGATCCGAAACTACAATGAAATCTAGGAACATTGCCAGAAGGTAAAAGTGCTTTCACTCTCCTCAAAGGCGCCTCCAGTGGCGGCCCCTCGCGTATTCCGGGCGCGTACGCGCACGTTTCGCAGTTTTGCGGAAACTCGTCGTGACGTCACACCGGATGTAGGAAAGCGGATTGATGCTGTTGGAATCGCAATTTGTTTTCTTTGATCTGTTTGTTTGAGTATGTTAATACTACGTTTGCCTTAGGTTTTCCATTTACTAGGTAGCTATAGGTAAAGAGTAAAGAAGAGGTATTTGTTAATTGCCGTTTGAAGGCTTAAGATTGAGTAGAGTCTCCAACTTGAAAATACCGTACTAATATCCTAATCCTATAATCCACATGATACGATAAAGAATCACTATAAATAAACAAACAATCCTTTCCCTAAATTAGGAATTTAATAACCATCATATTATTATGATTTAGAGGAAAAAATAAGAGCACCATATTGAATTTTAAAAATAAAATATAAAAAGAAATACGAAAGTTTGTATATGAAATAAATAATCAACACGATAAGGCTCTTTTTTTCTGAAATGTTGAAGATATATAATACACAGGTAAATACTATAATATGAAGTACCTATATTACTTCTCTACATTCATACATAAAGACGAACACACCTACTTAACTACCTACTCAGCCATAAGCTTGAATTTATATAGAGGTAATCTTGATCATTCAGTAAAAATCTCCTCTAACGATAGTAAAGATAAAATAAATCATTATATTTAATATCTCACATCCAAGAACAGAAACGGGGCAATAACTTGAGCGTTATAATGACGGCATGATGTCACCTGCATTTATTTCACACATTATCGCCGTTGCAAAACAGGTAATATTGTCAAATATTGCGCCTGCGCCCGACAATGTAGGCAACATAGCAGTGACGTCACAGTCACCGAGGTCTCGGTACACGACAGCTTGAGGAAATGGCAGAAGTGCGTAAAGTAAAAACGTTTACTGCAAAAAATGTCCCATATGACACCTCATTATCCTTTGACACCAGTGTCATTGAGGTCAAAGACGCATTACATTAAGCTATGTACTTAACAAGCACAAAAACGAAGAATCGATTTAACTGGGAGTGCATTTTAGTAGTCACTGCTTGACGTTTGAAAAACGTTTAAAAGTAAGCAGAAAAAAAATACTGAGAACCCGTTGGGGGAAGTAACAACATAACTTAATGGACAACATTTCAAAATTGCTGAGCTCTGAAACAAAAAATAGTTAGCACAAAAAATAATTTTATGCTGTGCAGGGGCGGCATCCAAAGAATACTATCCCCTGTCCCATTTCTTGCCCGTGGGTGTCGTAAGAGACGACTATGGGATTACCAGCAGACCATCTGCTGTTCAGGTGGGAGACATTTTGTCGACCGGTTGCTGTTACCACCACACAGTCGCGAAAAACCCGCCAAGTGACTCTGGGCTATCTCGTTCGGGTCGCGTTCCGGGATCAGCGCTGTGCTAACCGGAGCCAGGGGGGCTGTTGATGCGTCAAGTGCCGGACCAGTGGAACCTTTGCGGCGGTATTGTGCAGACAGAGTGGGTCAACCCGCCGGCCAGGGAGACCCGTAGAAACGGTGGTGCCGCTGGCCGCCCGCGGCATAGTACAGGGGCCCAACGGTGGCTAACCACCTCCGAAGGCTGCCCCACCAGGTCGCGCATAATCCCGGGGTGGCTCGTCGTGCCGGGTGGTGCCCGGTCCGAGTGGGGCCCGGCGACCACCTCCGGGGGGGGTACGGGGGCCCTTCCGTCCGGCGGACTGGCGTTCTATGTACTGCACTGTCCAATACCAATGCGGGGCTCCACGCTTTGTCTCGTTCTTGCCGCGATAACAGTCATCCCTTTCACGCCTCCCCTTCCTTCCCTTCTTCAATGGCAGGACAACATCATCGCACATGTTCTACAGCGGCATCCCAAACCCCCACCAACTCGCTGTTTGAGGTGGAGTTCACTAACATCCGTGGACTCCATACAAACCTCAACGCCGTCCACCAACACCTCGAGACGACGAGGCCTGCGATGCTGTTTCTGACGGAAACACAGATTTCCTGCCCAGCTGACACGGCATACCTGCACTATCCCGGCTATATGCTGGAAGAGTCCTTCCACCGCAAGGCCGGTGTATGCCTTTTCGTCAGATCGGATATCTGTTGCGACCGTCTTCACTGCCTTGAAGACCCATCCTTTTCCATCCTTTGTGTACACGTAGACTTAGGCTCGACGAGCAGAATCTACGTGTGCATATACCGTTCCCACAAAGGAGACACCGAGACAACTCGACTCTTCGACCATCTAAGTCAGGTAGCAGACAACGCTCAGGTGCGGTTCCCTAACAGCGAGCTGGTGTTTCTAGGGGATTTTAACGCCCACCATGACACTTGGTTGGGCTCCCCTAAAACAGACCATGCTGGCCGAACCGCCCACGCATTTGCTCTCACCCATGACCTGACCCAACTGGTACTCCAGCCCACCCGGATACCAGACATAGTCGGTCAAGCGCCCTCCTTGCTGGATCTTTTGCTGGCGAGTCACCCATCCGGGTACCAAGTGTCGGTTGGCGCCCCACTAGGGTCCTCCGACCACTGCCTGGTTGGCGCAAGAGTGCCCTGCATCGCTCCCCCACAACCCGTAAAGGTGACGCGGAGACTGTGGCGCTACTCGTCAGCAGATTGGGATGGCCTGCGAGAATACTACGCGTCCGTCCCTTGGAGGCAGAGCTGCTTTGGGAAAAAGGATCCATCGGAATGTGCAGCGGCCATAGCTGATGAGATCGGTATTGGAATGGAATACTACATTCCATTCACCGATGTCACCAGCGGTCGCAAAGATGAGCTCTGGTTCAACAGGGAGTGTGCTGCAGCCGTTCAAGAGCAACGGGCGGCATACCGCGCCTGGGCCAGGGCTCAAGCCTTCCAGGATCCTAACATAGCCTCCCTAAAAGCAGCCTATAACAAAGCCACCAAAACCACTAAGAGGGCCTACATCAGAGCGGATGCCCAGCGTGTTGCACGTGTCGGCCAGGAACTAATTGCGCACCCCACGGGTAGCCGTTCCTTCTGGCGTCTGGCTAAACATGTGCAATCCAACTTCTGCCTACCTTCGCTGCCCCCGCTAAAATATCCCGATGGATCACTGGCTCATCAGCCGCAAGAGAAAGCGGATCTGTTAGCCGAACTCTTTGCCGCCAATTCCCGCATAGATGACTGTGGAGCACAGCCGCCTAAAATCCCAGACTGCGGCACCACAATGCCTGATATTCGTATCAGGCAATGTGACGTCCGTGCTGAATTACAGTCACTCGATGTGAGAAAATCCAGTGGTCCTGACGGTATTCCAGCGTCGGTTCTTAAAATATGCGCAGCGGAGTTGTCTCCAGTACTCACACGCCTGTACCGCCTCTCTTATTCCTCAGGTATTGTGCCGGAGGCTTGGAAAGTGGCGAATGTTCAACCTATTCCCAAGAAAGGGGATAGGTCCGACCCTGCCAACTACCGGCCTATAGCTATAACCTCAGTACTGGGAAAGGTGTTTGAGCGGATAATCAATACTCAACTTATCCGCTACCTAGAGGATCACTCGCTGCTTCATGACCGACAATATGGTTTCAGACCGAAACGGTCCACGGGTGATCTTCTAGCGTACGTATCGCACCTCTGGGGGGAGGCTATGGAGAAGCATGGTGAATCTTTGGCAGTTAGCCTTGATATCGCCAAGGCTTTCGACCGTGTTTGGCATCGTTCGCTTCTCTCCAAGCTTCCGGCATACGGTCTGCCACCTCGCTTATGCGATTGGGTTGCGGGATTTCTGGAGGGTCGTAGGATTCGTGTTTGCTGTGATGGACGCGCTTCTTGCTTCCTTCCGATAAATTCCGGAGTGCCTCAAGGTTCCGTCCTGTCGCCGACATTATTTCTTCTGCACATCAATGACATGTTATCATGTGGTAACATTCATTGCTATGCGGATGACAGCAATGTCCACGCACGCTATTTAGGAAGACCTGCGGCAAAGCAGACCGATACCGAGGAAAAGAGAAATCTTCTTGTTACTGAGCTCGACGAGGTCCTGGACCGCATTTCCAAATGGGGTGCCAGCAATCTTGTCGAGTTTAACGCTAAGAAAACACAGGTGTGTGTATTCTCTGCTAAGGTGTCACCTTTCCTATCCTATCCCACTCTTCAGAACACCCCCTTACCAATACAGGATAGTCTCAGCATCCTTGGCATCGGTGTTCGTAGCAACCTAAATCAACGGGACTATATCGAGAGCGTAATAAGAACTGCTTCCCGGAAACTCGGGATTCTGAACAGAGTGAGACGGTATTTTACTCCGGCGCAGCTTTGTCTCTTGTACAAGGCACAGGTTCGCCCGTGTGTGGAATATTGCTCCCATCTCTGGGATGGTTCTGCTAAGTACTTGCTAGAGGCTCTCGATAGGTTGCAGCGACGTGCTATCCGTATTGTTGGAGATTATGAGGTGACGAAGTCCCTAGAACCTCTTCAGCTACGTAGAGACATTGCCAGTCTAAGTGTTCTCTACCGCCTCTATAACGGGGAATGCTCTGATGAGTTATTTCAACTTATCCCATCCTCCCCTTTCCACTTCCGAACAACACGTGCTGGACAGCGTTGCCATCCGCATACCATCCAGACAATGGCGGCGCGCACCAAGAGGTTTTGCTCCTCGTTCCTGCCCCGAGCCATCAAGGCATGGAATGCCCTCCCAGCTCATGTGTTTCCTCCTTCATACAATCCGGGGTCTTTTAGGCGGGGCGTGAAACGGCATCTCAGCAGGCCATTAGGGTGAGGATGGCAGACACAATGGGTACTTTGTTAGTTCTTCTGTGCCTGTCAGCCTCATTTTTGGATTTCACGGCCGCTTACCATCAGGCGGAGTGAGGTCATCCTGATTGGCCTTTCTATAAAAAAAAAAAAAAAAAAAATCTTTATTTACTTTTCCGCTTCTCGAATACATATATTTTTTTTTTATATATTGCTTATTTACTGAGAAAAAAAATAAAAACTAAAAAATGTAAGATGACGTCATTGGACGGCAGAATGTAAAATATTTCTTTGCTTAGCACATTATAGTTTTAAATTTACATTTTAAACCCATGACATGCAACTGTCAAGAAAAAGACAACTTGTCAACGTTGAATGAATGTCGTTGACAATGTTGACACTAGTATTCTTTACCTTTGACAGTAGTACCTTTTTTTATTAAAACAATGATAAGCAAAGGAATATCGCTGTATTCAGCCGCCCGATGACGTCATTTGGCGCTTACGTCTATTTAGAATATAAAGAATTTCAATAATTATTTTATGCATGAAAAAGGCAAAATTTTGAAAAAAGAAAAAATATGGATCTGTTCATTTTATGTCTATTTTCATATACAAAAACAATAAGGACATGTTAAAAATATGAAATGTTGTCCATTCTAAGGTTTGAATTAAATAAATTAGATTATCAATCCTAATCAAAACACGTGAGCTTGTTCAATATTCGAAAGCAGCCGCTTGAACCAGAAATAAAAACAAAATAACAACAAAGCCACTAAGCATTGTAAATTTCCCTAAACATAAATTGATCAAATGATCAATGCTTTAATTAAATTATGCAAGACCATAACAACATAATCTCTATAAGAATCGGCCCAAACACATTGACCAGTACGTGATCTCTGAACCCTAAGGAAAGATAACGGAGAGAAAGAACGCGAACGCACAAAAGGTACAGCAACAGTCAACACGGACAGCGATGATAAAATCAAACCGGTTATTGAAATCACTGCAGGATTAATCAATTGATTTTATCGTGCATAAAAGAATAACCGAACGGTCAGCACGAAACTTAAGTTACACTGTATTATTTTTGTAGCTATTGTTATAGCTAAGAATCGTGGAAACGAAGCGAATCGTGGTACTTCAGAAGAGGACGTCGGATTAATGGTCTTAAGGTATAAAAAGGTCTAGCTTTAGATCACAAAGGAATTAATTTAAAAGCAGAGAAAGCTTCGACTTACAACTCAGAAACCATCATCTGTAGATAGTCTAAACCATAATTGCAAGCTGCAAAAACATCGACGTAAATGATACGATATAATAATGATAACAAAAAGATGTAAAGAATAAGTCAAAGGTGTCGACCTGTGACTCATTCTTTACAACCTTTTGTATTATTAATCAAAACGTCTATTAGATT
Source organism: Marasmia exigua (assembly GCA_019059595.1). Taxonomy (NCBI): domain Eukaryota; kingdom Metazoa; phylum Arthropoda; class Insecta; order Lepidoptera; family Crambidae; genus Marasmia; species Marasmia exigua. The sequence continues at coordinate 17,103,243 of CM032472.1, forward strand.
AGATTTATTCATTGTTTTTTGTAAGACTTGATGATATCTATACAGTTTAAATATTTATTTCAATAATCCATTTTTTGTTAATTGCGTACCTGGAACTTCAAAAAAAAATAACTGAAGCAGTTAATCAAAAATTATTGCGGTCAGTGACTAGTGTTACAATCTGTCAACTTCCAATAATGTGTTTTGACTCTGAGATTGCGATTTGTGCGGTTGGACAGCGATTATTAAAATTGTAAAATAATAGACCATTCATGGGTTCCATCGGCTTTTTAACCGACTACAGTGTTAGCGTGTTAGGCATTCTAAGTCGCACAGATCCAGTGATCTCACGAGTACCTTATCGGCCGTTTGAATGTGTTGTACGATCGCGTGCTGACTCAGCCGCCCACCGCCCCGTCTTGTTTGCTTTGATTGATTGTTCGACAATTCTCTATTGTGTCACTGAATGGCTGCTAATATGTAATATTAATCAGATAATGACAATAAATTTAACGCGGAAATAGAGTAACAAACCCGAAAAAAGGGTTGCTCTAGCAGAATATTTTCTTTTTCCCTCTATTATATATACAATGTGATATAGCGAATGTAGCATGATTCGTTGATTGAATTTTACAGTACAATCTTTAGTTAATTTTACCTATCGTTTTCTTCTCTCATCATCATCATCATCAGCCTGTTGAAGTCCACTGCTAGGACATAATCCTCTCCTGTTCGTCACTCCAATTGATCTTTGGCTACTCGCATCCGGCTCCTGCCCAGATCGTCACTTCATCTGGCCTGAGGGCGTCCTACTCTAAAACTCTCGCTCTAGACTTGGTCTATCAATGATTACTTATTTTCCTTCAAATACATATGGACGAATACTTCCAACAACACTAAGCGGAAGTGGAAGACAAAAAAGTAGATGACAAAGTCATATGAGCAGCTTGCGGTAATCTGACCAATGCGACTGTCAGCCCCATCAGGACACAAGACTGATTGACTTGCAAAAACTTATGACGTCCAATGAGACGGAGAAGGACGATGTGACATCAGATAAGCTAAATTTAACATAAGATTTATAATGTTTGTATGTAGCTAGCGCTTTTTGCTGACAATGTTTTCACTAAATGATTTGTATTTGATGGACTATTTAATAGTTCAGTAGATTACTTTGATGAGTTTTGGCTACATAATTTAGACATTGAAGATTTAATCACCAAGTGATCATGATGTTCTATAGTCAAAATAGCATTAATCCATGCTTTTTTATATACAAGATATATTTAAGTTACTTCATATGCACGCATAAAGTACTTCCTGGGTTCTAGTCTTCCCAGAAATCTTTTAATCTTTTGTTGATACGAGTAATGCTGATCATGCACCTACAATATAACGAGATATTCTTGGTTCTTGGTTACCAAGAAGGCAAGTTGAATTTACCGATTCATCAATTTCAACATAAGATATCAAATTCAAAGAGCAAAAAATTTAATAGATGTGAATCCAGTAATTATCCGTCACCCACCTCTCGGAGGTACGTATCCGATCGCCTTACAAGGAGAACGCTAAATGGATCTGAGCCTTTTAGGAAATTGTCGGCGCGGCAAAAACTCAGGCGCACATACTGAATAAATAAACTTTGAACAGTTGGCGTGACTCCGTTTTTGTCAAATCGTATATTTTAACGGAGACAGTTAACCGAATGAGTTTTCGCCAAACTTCCTGAAAGTAAACTTTCAAGACAATCGAATTATTGTTATTAGAGATGAAGGTTCATAAAATTAGAATAGGTACTTAATTATTTTTTACATGCCTTCTTCTTTCACCGAGTCTATAAATAGTTCGCAAGGGCCGCAAATCGAGTGAAATTTTACTTGTGGTAATATTATTAGGATATTAAGTCCAGACTACATAAATTCCTCGAACGTTAATGGCGACGAGGATCTGCGCACGCGTCACAATACAAACAATCGCAGCGAAGATGACTTATAATAATAGATGTTTAGAACACTTAAAGTAAATAAGAAAAATATGATGGAAAGAGCTGTTGCTCTTATGATCGCGTGCTGACTCCAGACGCGATCTATAATTTAATTGTACCTAGATATATAGGCGAATCAACCACACATTCAATTCTATTTAGATTTTAGAATCAAATACAAAATATTGAATATGGAATCTAAAACATACTAAGAATTCATTTTAAGTCAGATTATACAATGGACTGCATTTTACTGTTTTAGGAAGAAGTTGGCTTGTTACATGGATCATTCGCATGTTATTTGTATTGAACTTCTAACGTTGATTTGGCAAACCATTTTATAGAGATCTTTCCACCCTCGATTTTTGTCTAGATGTTTTTCGTACCTATGTGAACTATTATAAAAAGATAGATACTCTTTATTGCACAGAAGGTTACAGAACCCTACAATACGTACAATTTCGGTGGTCTTATTAATTGTTTACAATTGAAGTGGAAATCAGTGGTTTGCCAATGCTGATGCTATAATGATAACTATAGCGTCAAGGTCAGGCTGGAAATGTTTCGCTGGCTTCAGCCCCATTGTGCCCTTGGCCCTTGCACGCGCGGGTGCATACGTGTGTGTGCATTAACTGGTTTGCGGCCGTGGGTTCGACCGCCGGCTGGTCAGCTCAGACCAGACCCTGCTCCAATGAACGATGAGTAATTTATTTTAAGACCCCATTCATGACTCCTGCCACTTGTATGAAGTTTATTGCATTCTCTATAGGTCTATTGCACCTTTGGATTTGGTTGTTTACAGGTGTTCTTACTAGATTGACCTTCAAATTATACAAGTGTATAACTGTTAACCAAATATCTTGACGCAAGGATATTTTGCTTTACAAATCTGCGAAAATTATGAGTAATTTTAAAAAGTGCTGCGGTCAAGGTTTGAAAGTTAACACGTTTAAACTCTGTATAAGGATAGAAAGAAATCGACTTCGAGTACATGTCTCATTAAGTTGTATAACGGAAAACTTTAGTACTTATAAGGCGATCGTTATTCCATTGCCGTTGGATCCAATTTTTGGTTGGAAAAGGAAAAGAAACACGATTTGATGCTGATTCAATTTGTCAAAGCAGTGGTCTCTACAACGAATGTTTAAGTATGTCAGTGGTAAATTGATTTAATTTCTCAAGAAGTATTTTCATTAATAGAAATAAGTTTCTGAAACGAGTCACCATGATGAGAAATACCGTGGGAGAGCCACGCTTCGGCTTGAATGGGCCGGCTCGACCACAGTGATACCACTGTCTCACAGAAAACCGGCGTGAAGCAGCTCTGTGCTGTGTTTCGCTTCGTGAGTAAGGGTACCGGAGGCCCAATCCGGGGGGAAAGGGGAGTTTAAAGGTTGGCAGCGCACTTGTGGGTCCACTGGTGTTGCGGGTGTCCATGGGCGGCGGTAATCGCTTACCATCAGGTGATCCGTCTGCCTGTCTCCCACCTATGTCATAAAAAAAAATATTCAGTTGATCTGATATCCCTGTTTAATGGTAGCGCAGATCAGACATCCGTCGTATCGTTGTATCATAGACCAACCAAAGCCTGGATCATGGCCCAGCGATACCCCGGGTTCCATAGCGAGGCTGTGGACGCAACCGGGAATAACTAAGTGGATAAAGGATTGTAAGTTGATAAGTGGATTTGACGACCCGATTGGAACAGTGGTAATGAACGCTGCCTCTGATACAAGGGTTGCGGGTACGATCCCCGCACAGTACAAATATTTTTTGTGTGCATAAACATGTTTGTTTGTATTGGTCTGGGTGTTTGCTATGTATTATAAGTATGTATTTACTAAAGAAAAGTACAACCAGTGCGGATAAAGAATGGGATCATAAATGGCGGCGCATCTATTCACTTCTCGCTCGCACACTATTTGCGTCTATACTCGCACTCGTGGGGTGATTTCTGCCGACATTTCTGATCCCATTCTTTATCCGCACAGGTTGTATGTATAAATATGTATATATTTGTAATTCCACTGTTGATTTTGATATCCGTAACACAGGTGCTTGAGCTACCTATCTCGGAGTCAGATCAATGTATGTGATGTTGTGAAATATTTATTTATTATTTATAATGATGAATCTTGATCACTGTTGCTAAGCACTTCCCACATAGAAGTTACATCTAAATGATCAATATTCTCACAAGAGAATATTTATCACGAGCAAACATTGACAATGGCAATGAAAATAAACAGCTGAAACAAGACATTAAAGATCTTATTACTGAGAATTAGAGTTAAGTATTCCGTAGACACTTCTAATCGCCAAATTAAGGTTTGATATTTTTAACGATATGCAAAATAAGTTTTTCGCATGGTCATGGCTTGGTTAAATTACCTTATAGGGCAGAAACGCCTACGTTTGGAACAGAACAGAAAATGTCCGCTCCGACCACATAAAACATATATTTTAGTATGAATGTAGTGTAGTTATTTGTTCCGAGATTTTGATATAAATGTATGGAGTGCCTTATACCTATCAAAGGGCGAGATAATACATAGTTATTTACTTTTGAACGTAGACTCTCACGCCTTCTGAATTTGCTACTAATAAATATACGACAACATCACTTCGAAACTGAACAAACACAAGTGTTCATCACACGAATGTTTGAGACCACGGCTCTTGGAACGTGAAGCAGGGTCCCTTCCACTTGCCCCATTCCAGTAATAAATTGTAAATTGTATCTCTGTATACCTAGCTTTAAGTTTTGTTTGTTGAGGAATAAAGAGTATCGATCTATCTAATCGTGGTAAAATTCTCGTGTCAGATTGGAAAAGTTCTCAGGCCTGATTAGATCATTTTATGTAGTTATTTATTATTAAACTTACAAATTTCGCTCACAAATTACACTTGTCCTGCAAAACTGTTTAACACAGTTTGTCTGCAGGATGGGTTGAGTCTTAACACAATAAGTTATATAATTCTTAACCAAATCAAGAAAGCATTTTATCAGTTTGTTTTTGTTTTTGGTTTGGTTTGGTTTTGGTGGTTCTTGACTGGGTCTGGTGGTGGTTTAGGTGGTTATAGAGATATATGGGGTAATTCATAATGAAATTAATTATTAAATTGTAGATGCAGTCAATCTCAACGGTTTCTTGAGAAGGAAAAGAGAGCACCTAATGATAGACATAGATATCAAAAAAACATTGATGTGACCTCAAAATAAAAAGTAAGATCTTATTGTGTTTAAGTATTTAAGAACAACGAAGGAACCGCAAATTACGTTAATAGATATAACACCGAGTTTTGTATATAAACCGCATACTGTATATTCTATACCGCATCTATTATGGGGAGTGCTCTGAGGAACTGTTTGATCTACTCCCTGCAGCTGAATTCCTATATAGAACCACACGCAAGTGATTGTCGTTCCATCCCCATCATCTCGTGCGTTTTTCGCAAACCGTACCTCAGTTCTGTGGAACGGTTTGCCTGCGGGAGTATTTCCCAACGGCTACGACTTAGAGACCTTCAAGAGAAGAGCGTATTCCTTTTTAAAAAGGCCGGCAACACATTAGCGATCTCTCTAATTTTGCGAATGTTCATGGGCGGCGAAGATTCCATCAAATCTTTTCCAAAAAAACAAAGCGTGAAGGAAGAAGCATCTTGTGCGGGCCTATGTAAGTTAGTGATGCCATGCCACATGGCGAGCCAATATACGAGTACCTACTGTAACAATATAAAAAAAATCAGATAACTATAAGTACTTATCAGAACACCGACTGTGTTGAGACTTGTGCTTGTTAAGCAAACACAAGTGTTTCTCAAATGAAGAATAAAACACCGAAAATGTTCATTTAGTCCACAGGCAAAACATTTTAAGTTCGTGAACTTAAAATGTTTTGCCTTGCCCTGCTCTTATTTGCTTAACTATCTTTCAGACTGCCCATGTTAAACTCTGCGCACAAGCACAACACAAGGACCCAATCCTCAATCCAGGAAATGTCTATTGGATCTAACAACTACGAAGCCTGAAACTTAGCGGTTGCGCGTGCGTCTGCGGCGTGTTTTGCGATCGGTGCGGTGTCGGGTTGCGTCGTCATTCTCACCGGCGCCGGCGCAGGCTCCTCGGCTTGCTAGTTTCGGGGAACTCTGACAGCTGACCAAGATTGTTTGAGACGTGATATCTAAAGAACTAGGTATTTAATTATTTATGCGGGATTTTGAGGATTTCTAAATAGGAAACGACTACTAACGAGTCTTGCAGGACGACGGTCTTTAGAAAACATAATTACCAGATCTCATCTCAGCGTGTAATTCCGGTTGCATCATCCATGCAAATTGCAGCATTTCATCAAAAGCTGTCGCTTTGAGCTCAGGGTACGCTTGGACCAGGAATCAGGATTTGGAGCGTCTGGTAATTACAATGAAGCGACTGCCGTCTGACCTTCGCAACCCTTTACAGGGGAACCAGACCAATTGAATCATGGTTACACGTTTTAGAAACTATCCGTAACGTGCAGATTCAGGTTTGGACACGGACCAGGTCCCATAGAGTAAATTGAGAGAATTTGGTAAGTCTGATTATTATAATGAAGCGATTGTCGTCTGACGTTCGCTATCTTTTAAAAGGAGAACCAGAGAAACTTTAAGTTTCAGAAACGTAACTTAGAAAGAGTTTGAACATGTATGACCGTCATTGCGGCCCTGATGTCATCAAGCAGCTAATGCTGAGAACGATGTGCTCCTATTTACCTTGAAATAAAAGATAATGAAATAACACCAAAGACGAAATAAGAAAGAGTTGAAGAAAAACAAAAAACGAATCAGTGAGAACTTGAAACCGAGTGTAGGCCTAGCAACAAGGCAATCAGATCTAAACATCAGGATGCATGCAATAAAGCACTCAAGGCTCCAACGCCGCATTAAGGGGCCTACAACAAACCCGTCCGGTAACGATCGAGAATATACCCCTCGGATCCAAACTAAGGAGACGCACAACGCATCTGAAAGGGACGAGGATACAGATTCGGTAGTGAATTCAGTTGCGTTGTATAACTCAAAAGAGCTAGAAACATTGTAAAAATTCGTAACGTATCCCCTCACGATACAATTACAGAGCAATACGCCAGTATTCAGTGCGCACCGGAGCACCTACGTCGACGATAGCTACCCACGAAACCAAACATCAAAATGTACGTTGACAGACGCTCACGATCCGATACAATTAGGTCAGACGTTCAAATATTGATGTTTATTATGTTTCCGTACGAAAGAGAGAGCTATTCGATTTTCATACGCTACGAATCTTTTAAAGAGTTCGTACTAGTCCCTCAGTTCTCAGCGAGGGTTAAACAGCGCGCTAACAAGCGCATGCGCAGCGTGCCCGATACGCTCCGGGCCCGTGAATAGCAACATCTGATACACGCAGCCTTCATGCCCCGCGCGCTCGACCCGGCTCCACACCTAGTAGGCTTCACCTAGATCCTTGTTTATGTTATAGTCCTTAAAATGGTCACTTTCCTAAAGTAAAGTATCAGCCTATTGTCCCTCTGCAGGGCAAAGGCTTCCATCATAGAAATCAAGTCCTCGCTACTGTGATGGGATTAGGCTTAATCACCACGCTTGCCATTTTTTTTATTGGCTCAGTATATTGGCTCTCCTCAGCCTGATAGTAGGCAAGAGAAGAGCCTAAGTTGCAATTACAACGCATTAAATGCGGAATGGTGATCACAAACCCGAGCTAAACATGATTGAAAAATTCGAAACATAGTTTTTGCTCGACCCGGGAATCGAACTCAGGACCCTGAGATCACGGACCGGTACTTAAACCACTAGACTAACAGGGCGTTCCTAAAGTATGTAAGTCTTTTTCTTTTCTTTGAGTATGATAGGTGGCAGACTAGAAGACGTATCTCATAATGGTTAGCGATTACCGCTGCGAAAGAGAAACTGCCAGCCTTCTAAATTATGGTGGTGGAACTGATTTCGAGTATAACGATGGCGAAATAAAGCGGAAGACATCAGTAAAAGAAAAACTTAATTGTTAATGATCCTTTTTAATGTAATATTAATAAAGGCTTTTGGAGGATAAACCGTGCTTAATCAACGTCCTGCGGGGCTGCTGTCCACTGCTGCTGTTCCACTACCCTGACATTAACTGTCAGAGACTGGATGAGTGCAGCCAGGGTAGAAACTTGTGATGCAAAAGGTTTATGTTCAGTGATCTGTCTAGGTTTTTTTATGTGATAGGTGGCAGACGAGCAGACGGATCACCTGATGGTGAGCGATTGCCGCCGCCCATGGACACCCGCGACACCAGTGGAGTCACAAGTCAACCTTTCACTCACGCAGCGAAACACAACACAGTGCTGCTTCACGCCAGTTTTCTGTGAGGCCGTGATATCATTCCGGTCGAGCCGGCCTATTCATGCCGAAGCGTGGCTCCCCCCAGTCGGTTCAGGACAGTTTATTTATTTTATTTTCTTTATTGTAAGGATACAGTACTTTAAATTACATTATTTAACACACAAGAACTTAACCTTAAACCAATTAAGTTTCCACTAATAATCAATATTATAAAAACTGCAAATGCTGTTCGTAATATGTAGTTGATCGATTAGTCCAAGAAGTAGAAAAGTTTATCAAAAATCTTAGACTGTTACTCCCTTATTACAAATCGCGGACTAAGGATAGTCCCGGGACAAAATTCGTGCCAGCCCCTTTTAAGCTGAGTGAGGGTCATTTATACTAGACGTCATAATACATCATAATATTCATTTGGCACTGTCTGGACATGATTGAATATAGTTTTGTATTTTTTTTTCCTTTTGTTTTATTTTTATGTATTTTTAATTGTTTTATGTTTTGTTTTCTGTTTGTGCCAAATTGTGTTCTGTTTACAATTGCTATATGTTCTGTGTTGTGATGTCTATAATAATAAATATTTTCTTTCTTTCTTTTCTTTCTTTTAACATTGCGTGTTGGAACGGGATCGCATGAGCTTTAGTACGGTAATAACTTTAGATCGCAATTAAAAATAAGGTGCTTAATGAAGATCATAAGCATAATTGGAATAATCTTCCTAGAAAAGTCATTGTGTCTCTTCATCATCATCAGCAACCCACACTCGTCCACTGCTGTACATAGGTCTCCCCTAATGCATGCCACTGCTCTCAATTTTCGGCCACTCTCATCCAGCCCACACCAGCCAGCCTTCGAATGTCATCATCCCATCTTGTCGCAGGGCGTCCTACACTACGCTTACCGAGTCGCGGTCTCCACTCAAGGACTTTACGGCTCCAACGGCTGTCAGTTCTGCGGCTAATGTGACCAGCCCACTGCGCCTTAAGTTTGCTAATTCTGTGGGCTATGTCGTGTCTCTTAAATAACTTTATTATAAATGGAAGTTGGAAGTTAAGTTAGGAAAATGATGAACGAAGTAAGGTGTAGGAGAAGAAGGTATTTTTGTGATGTAATTCAAAGACTTTTAATTGGCTTATACTGATGTCTATTTAGGTGAATGAACCTCACCGTCTGGTAACAAACCATAAAATACTAATAACAATAACATCCGATTTTAATATTTAATATCAGAATTACAATTATCCTCAAACACCTACATTTGCTGTTGTGTTATGTTTCACTGAATTTCGATTGCTCAGTATTCAGTTTTACAAATGACATCACTTGTTTGTGGGCGATCTAACTTCATTTCATAAGTAAACATAGTTTATCGATGAACCTAGCGTCGCATGAGATCATGCGAAATAAAGAATCGAATGTAATCGATGAATGCAACTGCGAATTAGCTGTGAATTCGTTACTGTTATCCTCATACAATGATCTGTTTAGAATACTCCTATAACCGAATGTTCCGAATAACTCAGATCAATTTTCTTATAAAAACCTAAATGTTTTTTTTTTGAGACATATTTAGGTAAAGTAGGATAACTGTGTTTCATGCTGGTTTTCTCGGTAGATATCGTCATTCCGAACCAGCGGTAGATTAACTCATATCATAATATGTATACTTAGTTTACCTATATTGACATTCATAAGAGATGTGTTTGGTCCTAGGTATAAAACTTGAATTAAGTTTTTTCCTATTTATGGCAACGCATTGCTATTCTGCAGATTATGGTGTAGGCAGTAGATGTCCAACAAGGATCATTTACCTTGCTTTCGAATAAAAAAACTAACATTGCAATTAAGATGCTGAACTCATCATTATGTTAGTTAATGGTGATAGGTAAGCAAGGTTGTTGATGAGAGTGGGAGGACATCAGGACACGCAGCTGATTGTAACAAACGAAGTAACACGTCTGCCCATAACCGGATATAACTAGATAGATATACCTCTGGCTAAAATGAGAATAGGCCTTGCCAATTGCTGTTATCTTAAGCTACTAATAAGAGGAAGGATTTGTAGGTATGTAAGTGGCAAATGAATTCAAAATTTCCTGGATCAATTTTAGAAATTCTTTCAGCATTAGAATGATTAACGCCCTGATTGTCTAATGGTCGAAGTACCGGGCCGTTCGATTCCCGGGTCTAGCGAAAAGTATGTTTCGATTTTTTCGAACACAGCTCGGGTTTGTGATCACCAATTCCCATTTAGCAAGCGTGGTGATTAAGCCATGGTGGTGACATCCCTTCATAGTAGCGATAACTTGATTTTTATGATGGAGGCCCTTGCCCTGCAGTGGGACAGATTATACGCTGATACTTTTTTACATGATTAATACCAACGCTTATGTTTCATATAAAAATATTCTTACTACTACAGGACTTAGGCATGTCATATCCCTACAAGTACATACAATTTAAAAGAAAAATTAATAGGATTGATATGAAATATAGTATAATATTGAAGCGAATCATCACCGTCCATTCGAATGTAGTGTCAAGGCCGCGTTCGAGCGGCGCGTTAAGTAAGCAATCAGCAATGTTTACGCACTTGTCATTTCTCTGCGCGGGCGCCGCTGTCGTCGCGTAGGGTTTACATTTAACGATCTTGGCGTAAGAACAATGGCCAAGTTAAACTTTTGTTAACTGGGTTTTAGTTTACTTTAAACTTTGTGCATATTACCATTTACTACCAGATGGGCTGCAAGCTCGTCTGCCTATTATTCGCAATTAAAAAAAATCAAAAACCATTCATTTAATAAACTAACTTTTGATATTTTAAGAGGGGTTGCGGTAAAATCATATCTACTACTTACGAATCTCCTAGTAGGCTACCTACTAATCAAACGAAAATAGTTATAAGATGATTATTTATCTCTTTTCTGTAAAAATCATGTGATGTGTTTTTTTTTATATGAGATGTGGCAGACGAGCAGACGGATCACGTGATGGTAAGCAATTCCGCCGCCCATGGAAACCAGCACCACCAGTGGAGTCATAAGTGCGCTGCCAACCTTTTCCCCTTCCCCCCATTGGGCCTCCGGTAACCTAAGTCACACGACGAAACACAGCGCGAGTTTACCAAATAAATGCTTATTCTATTCTATTCTATGATAAATTATTTGAAAATATGAATTAATTTACAACGTTGAAAGATTTTAGGTCAGATGAAATGAATAAATAGTTCTTTAACAAGTATGATCCAATTTTAGAGCTCATCTTATCCCTTAAGGGGTAAAATAGGAGTTAAAGCTATTATAGAAGTCCCATTATGTATAATAATGCAATAAATTGATAAGGCTTTATGTCCTCAGTATTCGAACAGTGTAAACCGCACTAGTTAACAAGTAAGCGACAATCAGGTAGTGTCACGTCAGCAGTAAACAAACAAGGTTATTATCACACAACTGCCACTGCAGCTAGGGGTGCATGCATCATGCATCGATCTTTCAATATCTTGGATTTTTTTTAATCGGATCGTTACTAAAAGATAGGTCAATGGTGGTGAAATGGGGGATATTCATTCTAAGGGAATTTCTGTGATAGATATATTTTAAAATGGTTTGTATGTATGGAAGTATTTCGTGTGTCATCATTTTATCATTCATTTTTTCTTTCTTCCGTGACTTTGCTAAGCGTTTGTTGAAGTCACGGGAGATACAAAGACTGGGATTCCATCGCAATCCAGTGATGTAACGCTGCCAGCATTTTGTGAACTATGCCACAGGGAACTTACTTTGTTTTAAATTATACTTCTTCTTAGATAGATAGATATACTTTATTTCACAAATACACAACTTTAAAAAACTAGTCATAATAGAAACTTAAATGTACATTTCGGCGGTCTTATTGCTGGAAATCAGACTACCTTGAGGCAAAGGACATTTTGATAGTACAGGAGGGGTAGGTGGTCCAATATTGAGAAAGGAAATAAAAGTGAACTGTATATACACTACATTTTTTCAGCAATGTTTATCGTATCATACATAAACATTGGCGAAAATTACACGCTATGACACTATGTATAAGTAATTATTTGTATAAATATTTCTATGTTTTTTGTCAGGAAATAAATTATTTTCTATTCTATAATTAAATTAAACTTCTTAGAAGTTTGTATGTATTTGACCTAACTTTATCACTTACTGTGCATCCCTAACTTCAATCGAACAGAAGGAACCCGACAAGCTGTGACGTGAGCGCATTAAATTGCCAATGTTAGGTACATAAGTAATCAGCAAGGAACATACTTGCGATGCATTTGTTTATATTAATAGACGTGTAATTTTGTGTTATTAATGGCAAGGAAAATGTGTCTACCGAGCTAGTCTACATACAACGTTAAGTTTATGATTATGGGCAATTAAAATTACAAGTTAATAAAATAAATTGTTTACTTACGGAAACTTAACTGCTTATAGTAATATCTAACTAGAGTTAAAAACTTGATAACAACAACTGAAAACAAAAAGTCTGATAACAAAACCACTATAGCGAATTTTATAATGAAAGGTATGAAAATGTAACCTATTATCATTACTATTCTTACTTTTTTGGTACAATTGTTGAGATATTTCTATAACTATGTAGTTAATCTAACTTTTAACTAGTTTTTGAGTCGGAAGTTGTTATTTTGACCATTATCGTGTTAACATCACGCGGTGGGTAGAATATTTTGCACGCAAGTGTATCTTAGTACCTCTTAAAAACTTACCAACGAAATCAAATTACAACAGGCTTTCTGTCTTCGACGAAAAAGGCCACCTTACCCGTGTCACAAGTTTTTTTTTTATTGTTTAGTCTGACCACAAAAATGTGACGTGTTACAAGGTGGTTAGTTAACACAATATGTTTTTGGATGGTATGATAAGACCACAATATTGTAATATGTAGTACAATGAGAGGAAAGGCCAGTGCACAGTGGGTCGGTAAGGCACAGGCTCGCGGACAGACTGCGCGTCTGTGTACAGCGCTTGCGCGGGGGTGGCGACGACTGCGCCCACGCACCGAAGGTGACATGGGCTCTAGGATTAGAAAAATAAACAATTTTCGCAGACTGTGAAGGCGTGAGGGCGTTGTCCACTGACATTTAATTTGAACATCCGTACGAAAAGGAAGAAGACTACTTTGTCAAATTTTATGGCAAAGTTTAATTAATTTTGTTGGTACTGAAAATATTGGTCCGTGTCACATGGTAGACCTAAATGTCATCTGGACTTTGGTTTTTTCATCTCTCATACAGTCCGATCACAGTTACTTGGCACGTGACAAAATTCGGAACTAACACTGTTTCACATTTTCCCAAAGAAAAAATATTGTACAGCGCCCCCATGTCAATGCCACTTAAGGGCCTTCTGATCTTGTTCTGTCTGTACGTCCTATTTGTTAACCCCCGACGCAAAAACGACGGAATGTGTGTCTGTGTATGGCATCGTAGCTCCCAAACGAATGAACCGATATTGATATTGTTTTTTTTTTGTTTGAAAGATGAATAAGGGGGGAGTGTTCTTAGCTATGTTGGATAAAAATCGATCCAAGATGGCCGCCGTCACAAACTTATGAAATGAAATGAAATTTATTGTACACGAAATCAAGGTTACATTAAACAGATGTATTCGTTTACAAGTAGTTCTCGCTTGATTCTTCCTTTTCAGGTGTTTGTACACATTTAATTAATATAAGAACTAAATAAAAACATTATTTTTTTCTTATAGTCTAAATATTCTTGTATACTATAAAAACATTTGTTCACAATATACCCTTTAATACTAACTGTAAATTTATTTTGTTCTAAACCTTTAAATGCATCTGGTAATTTATTGTAAATCTTAATGCACATCATAAAAGTGTTATTCGAAAAAAGTGTTAATCGTGCTGCTGGCTTATGGAGTTTATTCCTGTACATAGATCGAAGATTCCGGCCAGTTACATTAGACTTTTGTTCAAACAGACACTTGTGTTGATGTACAAATAAACAAACATCAATTATGTAGAGACAAGGCAATGTGAGAAGTTTATAACTTTTGAAAAAGGGTCGACAGGAAACAATTTGCTTTAATCCAAATATGGCCCGAATACATTTCTTTTGCATAACAAATGTCTTGTCTCTATCCACTGAATCACCCCAGATCAACACACCATAACGTGTTATGGATTGTATGTTTTAACACAACTCCCACAATATGGGTATCATATAAAAGGGCTTGAGTAGCAGAATATATTTATTGTGACAAATTTCAAATCCAAGATGGCCGTCATCGGGGGTTTTTTAAATTTTCAATTTATTTTATTTAAGAAAATATACAGCTTTTTATATATTTCATTATTAAACTAAGTTATAATATATCGGAATAACCTTCTTTATTAAAGTCCGATCACCGTTATTTGGCACGTGGCAAAAGTCGAAACTAATGCTATTTTGATATTTTCGCATAGAAAATACTTTTACAACGCGTCCTGTCAATGTCATTGAAGTGCCTTCTGATCTTCGTAGATCTGTAATACGTTGATATCCTGCAATGATGACATCGTCCCGTGCTATAAGTAGGTATGTATATTTTTTGATATTGCAAAATCGGGGACTAGGGGATCAATCAATTATTTATTTGCAAGAATACAATACAATAAGGTACATGTACAGTAAGGTAGGTAAGGTACGATTCTAATAAATAAAAAAATCGTTTCAGTCGTTCGTACAGTAATCGGTTTACTTTATCTGAGCGACATGTAAGCCGAGTGCAGGCTACCTGACCAATCCTAATGCCATCTAAAGTGCCAATGACGCCACTCTCTATTTCGATCGTAGGTAATACCGTCTATCCTGCGCGCGCGCACGTAACGATATATTATCACAACAATCAGGGTTTGCACAACAAATATCAACCAGCCAACAAATACGAGTATTAATCAGTTGTTTAAAAATGAAAGGAATTCTCTCACAATTTTTTTCTAGATTTTCAATGGAACCAAATCTTAAATTGATATTTTTGTATGCAAGAGTCGACAAACCAGCAAATGGGTTACCTGATGGTAAGTGATCACCGCCGCTTATGAACATTTGCGAGATAGATAGATAGATATTCTTTATTGCACAAAAATAAAATACAAGCATGATACAACAGCAACAGACAGTACAATAAGGCGGTCTTATCGCTTGTAGTGATTTCTTCCAGACAACCTTTGGGTAGCTATAGGCAAATATATTTGGGTAAATATAGGCGGTAAGACCGCCTACATTGTTTTAGTATAAAAACGTTAAATTTTGTGCAATAAAGTGTATCATCTATTTATGTATCTATACTGTCCCACTGCAGGGCAAAGGCCTCTATCATAGAAATCAAGATATCGCTACTATAATGGGATTAGGCTTAATCACCACGCTTGCCATATGCGGATTGGTGATCACAAACCCGAGCTATGTCCGAAAAATTCGAAACATACTTTTCGCTCGACCCGGGAGTCGAACCCAGGACCCTGAGATCACTGCTGTTTAGTACTAAGGTATCATTAACACGCCGGTGGCGCAGTGGTTAGTGGGTCGCACCGGTGCTGTGGGTGTCCGCAGCAGTCGTATACCGTGATCCGTCTGCTCGTCTGCCGCATATCTCATAAAACTGCCTCGATGGCGCAGTGGGTAGTGTGCCACGCTTTAAAGCGACGGCTGTGCAAGAGGTCCCGGGTGCAATCCCCGGGTTGGGCCATAAATTTGTACCTAAGTTTTCGGTAAGAAATTCTTAGTAGCAGCCCGGAGTCTGGAAGTTGGCGGTCTTGTACCCCCGTGCCTCGGAAAGCACGTTAAGCCGTTGGTCCTGCGCCCAATCTCTCTCTGGTCGTGTCACAGTAGTGTCCCATCGGAATATGAGGGTAAACGAATAGAGAGTGCACTTGTGTTTGCGCACACACTTGATCACTATAATATATCCTGCGTACTTGGCTGATCGTTGAGAATGGCTGCCGTAGCCGTAATCGGTTGTAAGTAAGTAAGTAAGTAAACATTTATTGACCACATAAAAGATTTACATACACAGGACACAAAACATAAGCATATGGAGATTGCACAGTAATACATATATTAAACAAAGACAAAAAAAAAGAATAATAATAAGTTAATATATAGACCAGTGACCAAGGAAGAAGAAAAGGAACGAAGTGAAGTGGTCAACAAGGTCCAAGCTCAGCATGTGCTGCAGCGGTTTGCCGCCGCTGCCGCGCTGGTTTTCAGTTTGGACCTTGAGTGACTGGGGAAATCTAACAAGGAATGCGAGAATTAATAAAGATAACAAAAAGAAAAGACGAAAAGAACGAGGATACAAGAAAGCGGTAGTAATTTTCTATACATATTATAATACAGTGATACAGTGATTGGCAGACCGCGCGCCGAGTGTGCAGCGCGAGTGTGTTGGAGGATATTATTATTAATACAAGCTTTTTACTGCAATGCTATATTATTAAAATTAATTCCTTCAACGCGCAGTAAACAGGCGATACTTCATTAATAATAAATTCGCAAACAACTCATCTCCTTTATAATAAGAAAACGCGAAATGTTGTTAACCTTTAGAAGAAAATAATTAATGATGAATACGTAATTCCCGAACCAAAAGTGTCAAGGGTAAACTTGAGCGCAGCGTGTAATTTAAACGTGGTTAAAGGTAAGTAAGGTAAGAGTAATGTGGCGGTGAGCCCTGGCCGCGACCCTGAGGGTCGACTGCAAGGCTGCTGCACCAGCCGCGTGGGTAGAGTCGCACAGTAGAGGAAACTGCAGTCAGTGAAGGAGCTTTTAAAGTGTCGCTGTATAACACGTAGAGTTACGTAGAGAACTTTGTACTGTCGTGATATCTGAGCCACTAGTGCTATTTTTGCATAGCGGGAGATAACTTGACGATGAACTAGACATACAGATACATTTTAGTCTATATATCTTATACTCTTCTGGCTAAAAGCTTAAACCAGACAATCTTCAGGCACAGGACATTTGTACTCAAAGATAGTAAAAGACGAAGAGGACTAGGTAGTGCAAATATTTAAAAGTAAATACAACCTTTGAAAATGTAAAAAGTTAAAATATTAAACACCTACTCTGCTGCCTCATAAAACATATAATTATATCATCATCATCATTTCAGCCAATAGACGTCATACGACGACATAGGCCTCCCCCAATGTTCTCCACACAGATCGGTCCTGTGCCGCCCGCATCCAATGGATTCCCGCAACCTTTACCAGATCGTCGGTCTACCTTGTGGGGGGCGCCACGGCTGCGACTTCCTGTACATGGCCTCCACTCAAGGACAAGGATTTTGCGCCCCAACGGCTCGCTATGTGCCCTGACCATTGCCACTTGAGATGCAATCCTTTAGGCTGTGTCTGTGACCTTAGTTCTCTTGCGGATCTCATCATTTCTGATACGATCACGTAAGGACTCTCCATTGCTCTTTGGGTGACTTTGAGCCTCCTTGATTGGCACATTGTAAGCGGCCACGTTTCGGTTCCGTATGTCAGTCTTGAGACATTGCGGTAGATGGGCCGAAAATTTGCTGCGTAGCTTCCTGAACGCTGCCCAGCCGAGTTGGGTTCGTCGATCGACTTCTTTCTGGATGTTGGATTTACCGAACTGGACTTATTGTTCGAGGTAAATGTACTCGTACACAACTTCCAGTGTAGAGCTTCCAACCTGTACAAGAGTGGGTACGACATGAGAATTCGACATAATTTTCGTCTTGTCCATGTAATATAATATAATTATATAGTATTAGTATTATACCATAATAGATTTATGTATGTAGGGTTTATTAATAACACCCTCCAACCGATTTCGGCTACGGCGCGGCGGTCAATCTTAACGATCAGCCACTTACGCAGGATATATTATAGTGCTCAAGTGTGTGAGTAAACACAAGTGCACTCTCTATTCCCTTGCCCTCCGATGAGACACCAGTGTCACACGACCGGAGAGGGATCGGGCACAGGGCCAAGCAACGGCTTAACGTGCTTTCCGAGGCACGGGTGTACAAGACCGCCAACTTCGAGACTCCGGCCTGACACTGAGAATTTCATAATAGATTTTTTTTATAATTTTTATAATTTTTTGCTACCCGGTTGTGTTTAAAATAGATCCTTTTTGGTAGCTAAAAATTTAAATCAAATGGCGTCGCTAGTGTGCCCTACCGGTGATCTGTGTCGTCACCTTAACAAATTCTCAGTCAGTGGTTGCACACCTGAGCACTATATCACATAAAAATAAATAAAAAAATCACGCCAAAAGTGGCCGCTTTTCGCAATCAATAAATTTTTCGCGTACAAAAATGGAAATTGTTATATTGAAAAATAGATCCGGTTTAGTAGCTAAAAATTAAAATCGATTGGCGTCGCTAGTGTGCCCTACCCGTCACCTTAATGTAAAATCTCAGATACAAATTTTGGAAACCCGGAACCCTCAGCGCAGGGTTGGCTGTACTGTATGGGTATAACATGTTGGGATGCTGGGGGTGGAATTTAAATAAACTAATGAATAATAGACTGACCGGATGGCGCAATTGGTAGTGACCCTGCCTCTTACGCCAAAGGTTGTGGGTTCGATCCCCACCCTGGACAAACATTCGTGCGATGAACACTTGTGTTTGTTCGGTGTCTGGGTGTAATATATGTATTTAAGTATATATTTGTGTTCCTCTGTTGTCTGATATCTGTAACACAAGTGCTTAAGCTACTTAGTACGGAATCAGGTCAACGTATGAGATGTTGTGAGAATTATTATTATTATTGAGACAATATCACATACATTGTCCTGGTTCCAAAGTAAGGTTTTCCCTTGTACTAGGGAAACCAGAAACAATGAAGGTACCACAAACGCCCAGACCCAACACCCGCGACCCTTGCGTCTCAACCGGCGCCACCACTGTGTTAATCGGGTCGTCAAAGCCTGTATTCGGAAATGTCATAGTGACCGATAAACCGACTGTATTCTGTTTTTAAACGGTTTTATTTAGCTCACCCCGTTTGTTTTATTTATTATTTATTCTTGGGTCAAATTTAGTAATTTAAATTTCACCCTCTTCCTGTCAACCGATTAATCTGAAATATTGTATAAACATTGGATTTTGGTGACAATACAATTATGTTTATTCATTATCATTATAAATTCAAGATGGCCGCCGCTACAAAATGGCGGATAATTTATGTTTTATAAATCCCATCAATATGGGTATCAAATGAAAGGGCTCAACAAGCAGAATACAATATACTATAAAAAATTGAAATCCAAGATGGCGGCCGCTACAAAATGGCGGATAACGTAGGTTTTATCAATCCCATCAATATGGGTATCAAATGAAAGTGATCAACCAGTAGAATACAATGTACTATATAAAATTAAAATCCAAGATGGCGGCCTCTACAAAATGGCAGATAACTTAGGTTTTATCAATCCCATCAACATGGGTATCAAATGAAAGGTCTCAACAAGTAGAATACAATTTACTATGAAAAATTTAAATCTAAGATGGCCGCCGCTACCAAATGGCTGATAACATTTTTTTATCAATCCCACCAATATGGGTATCAACAACAGTTAAGGACCTCAGACCACGTTTTTATTTTAGTCTAATATGCCTAAAAGCTATTCTGCTTGGTATTAAAATATTTCTGAACTAGAATATCAAAATACCTAATTGTTATTATTATTTTCTAGTTTTCAGTGCACATAAGATAAAACCGTTTAACTTAAAAGTTTTTTTACCGATATTTTATTATTATCGAATACCAAAACGAAATATTCACACACAAAAATCCAGTCCAGATAAAAATTATTAAAAATTCAAAACTGTAAATTAAAAGAGCGTGGACTGCCCAGTAAAATCATAATGTAGTTTGATTACATAATTTTACGTCAAATTTGAAATGTAAATTAGCCATAACACGAAAATACTTCTGACCTTTTCTATTCCATACGCATACAAATTTATTTATTTTTTAAATAAATATCATAATGTTTGGCGTAGGCCAATAAAAATATGTATCAATCACATCCTGAATTTAATAAAACTATTCCATTGTTGCGTGTCTCCATTATGTTACTCGTAGTTTCCAACCCCGACTCATCCTGGTAGCTCAAACTAGACGACCCGTTTGGAACAGTGGTAGTGAACGCTGCCAGGTTTGGTCCAGGGGTTGCGGGTTCGATCCCCGCACAGTACAAACATTTGTGTGCATGAACATGTCTGTTTGTATTGGTCTGGGTGTTTGTATGTATTATAAGTATGTATTTACAAATGAAAAGTATTATATGTATATATTTGTAATTCCGCTGTTGATTCTGATATCCGTAACACAGGTGCTTGAGCTACATATCTCGGAGTTAAATAAGTGTATGTTGTGAAATATTTAATTATTTATTCATTCATTTGTCACGTTCGTTACGTACCTAGGTACCAGCAACTGGCAAACATCATCATCATCATCAGCCCATTTAAACACTGGCAAACATATTAGGACTATTTCCAAGGTTTGAATACCAAGGTATTTAAGCTCATCATCATCTCTGCCTATGTCTACCCACTACTGAGTAGAGGCCTCTTCTTCATTGCGCCATGAATTGCCAACCAACCTAATCCATCCACTGCTTCCCAGCAACATTTGCAATACGAGTATATCATCGGTCGAACCAACTAACTACTAGGTATTTTGGCCATTGAATGATAATTATGTAGATTAACAACTGTTTAATTTTTTTTAAAACGAGGTGTGTTTGAAACACAGTTCAAAACATTAAACTGTACTTAGTAGCAAAAGAGACACCTCATTATTACATTAAGAATATGAAAAAATAAAGTACCTATTTAGAGAAACACATTGTATTTTAGTGGCACAGTATTTCAAAAGAAAAGTAACCCAGCTTTTTACTTTAATTATAATGTCTAGTATTATAATATCTGTGATATCATTGAGTTTTTGGATTTAACTCTCCCGATTATTCCCGTGGTTGGCCGTGTGGTCCCCGGCAGAGTAGAATAGGCCACCCTCACTCTTACCGAGGTGTCGTAAAAGGCGACTAAGGTAAAGCTGCTGCCATGATCATCAGAACCCCGGAGAAGGAAAACTCTAGATTTATATCAAAAACCTCGCCAACCCGTCTGCCAAGCGTGGTGAGTATGGCAATTACCCCTCACGTGACTGAGGGAGGCCCGTGCCCCAGCAGTGGGGACTTAAATGGGCTGATAATGATGATGATGATGATTATACCCTGCCTCATACGCCGTGTCGGGGATTCGATTCCCACTCTGGACAAAGTTTGATATGATGAACAGTTTTGTTTATTTAGTGTCTGGGTACTATCATCGTCAACATCATCGTTTCAGCCAATAGATGTCCACTGCTGGACATAGGCCTCCCCAAATGTTCTCCACACAGATCGGTCCTGTGGCGCCCGTGTCCAATGGATTCCCGCAATCTTCACCAGATCCGGTGACTATTAGCCTCCTTAATCGGAACATTTGTACGCGGCCACGTTTCGGTTCCGTATGTCATTACTGGCAACACACACGCATTAAAGACTTTCGTCTTGAGACACTGCGGTAGATGGGCCGAAAATATACTGCGTAGCTTCCCGAACGCTGCCCAGTCGAATTGGATTCGTCGATCGACCTCTTTCTGGAAGTTGGATTTACCAAGCTGTAATTTTGGTCCGTGGTAGATGTACTCGTCCACAACTTCCAGTGTAGTTCCACCTGTAAAAGAGTGGGTACGACATGGCAATCGACATAATTTTCGTCTTGTCCATGTAATATATATAATTATATAGTATTAGTATTATACCATAATAGATTTATGTATGTAGGGTTTATTAATAACACCTCCAACCGATTTCGGCTACGGCGCGGCGGTCAATCTTTAACGATCAGCCACTTACGCAGGATATATTATAGTGCTCAAGTGTGTGAGTAAACACAAGTACACTCTCTATTCCTTTGCCCTCCGATGAGACACCAGTGTGACACGACCGGAGAGGGATCGGGCACAGGGCCAAGCAACGGCTTAACGTGCTTTCCGAGGCACGGGGGTACAAGACCGCCAACTTCGAGACTCCGGCCTGACACTGAGAATTTCATAATAGATTTTTTTTATAATTTTTATAATTTTTTGCTACCCGGTTGTGTTTAAAATAGATCCTTTTTGGTAGCTAAAAAATTTAAATCAAATGGCGTCGCTAGTGTGCCCCTACCGGTGATCTGTGTCGTCACCTTAACAAATTCTCAGTCAGTGGTTGCACACCTGAGCACTATATCACATAAAAATAAATAAAAAAATCACGCCAAAAGTGGCCGCTTTTCGCAATCAATAAATTTTTCGCGTACAAAAATGGAAATTGTTATATTGAAAAATAGATCCGGTTTAGTAGCTAAAAATTAAAATCGATTGGCGTCGCTAGTGTGCCCTACCCGTCACCTTAATGTAAAATCTCAGATACAAATTTTGGAAACCCGGAACCCTCAGCGCAGGGTTGGCTGTACTGTATGGGTATAACATGTTGGGATGCTGGGGGTGGAATTTAAATAAACTAATGAATAATAGACTGACCGGATAGGCGCAATTGGTAGTGACCCTGCCTCTTACGCCAAAGGTTGTGGGTTCGATCCCCACCCTGGACAAACATTCGTGCGATGAACACTTGTGTTTGTTCGGTGTCTGGGTGTAATATATGTATTTAAGTATATATTTGTGTTCCTCTGTTGTCTGATATCTGTAACACAAGTGCTTAAGCTACTTAGTACGGAATCAGGTCAACGTATGAGATGTTGTGAGAATTATTATTATTATTGAGACAATATCACATACATTGTCCTGGTTCCAAAGTAAGGTTTTCCCTTGTACTAGGGAAACCAGAAACAATGAAGGTACCACAAACGCCCAGACCCAACACCCGCGACCCTTGCGTCTCAACCGGCGCCACCACTGTGTTAATCGGGTCGTCAAAGCCTGTATTCGGAAATGTCATAGTGACCGATAAACCGACTGTATTCTGTTTTTAAACGGTTTTATTTAGCTCACCCCGTTTGTTTTATTTATTATTTATTCTTGGGTCAAATTTAGTAATTTAAATTTCACCCTCTTCCTGTCAACCGATTAATCTGAAATATTGTATACACATTGGATTTTGGTGACAATACAATTATGTTTATTCATTATCATTATAAATTCAAGATGGCCGCCGCTACAAAATGGCGGATAATTTATGTTTTATAAATCCCATCAATATGGGTATCAAATGAAAGGGCTCAACAAGCAGAATACAATATACTATAAAAAATTGAAATCCAAGATGGCGGCCGCTACAAATGGCGGATAACGTAGGTTTTATCAATCCCATCAATATGGGTATCAAATGAAAGTGATCAACCAGTAGAATACAATGTACTATATAAAATTAAAATCCAAGATGGCGGCCTCTACAAAATGGCAGATAACTTAGGTTTTATCAATCCCATCAACATGGGTATCAAATGAAAGGTCTCAACAAGTAGAATACAATTTACTATGAAAAATTGAAATCTAAGATGGCCGCCGCTACCAAATGGCTGATAACATTTTTTTATCAATCCCACCAATATGGGTATCAACAACAGTTAAGGACCTCAGACCACGTTTTTATTTTAGTCTAATATGCCTAAAAGCTATTCTGCTTGGTATTAAAATATTTCTGAACTAGAATATCAAAATACCTAATTGTTATTATTACTAGTTTTCAGTGCACATAAGATAAAACCGTTTAACTTAAAAGTTTTTTTACCGATATTTTATTATTATCGAATACCAAAACGAAATATTCACACACAAAAATCCAGTCCAGATAAAAATTATTAAAAATTCAAAACTGTAAATTAAAAGAGCGTGGACTGCCCAGTAAAATCATAATGTAGTTTGATTACATAATTTTACGTCAAATTTGAAATGTAAATTAGCCATAACACGAAAATACTTCTGACCTTTTCTATTCCATACGCATACAAATTTATTTATTTTTTAAATAAATATCATAATGTTTGGCGTAGGCCAATAAAAATATGTATCAATCACATCCTGAATTTAATAAAACTATTCCATTGTTGCGTGTCTCCATTATGTTACTCGTAGTTTCCAACCCCGACTCATCCTGGTAGCTCAAACTAGACGACCCGTTTGGAACGCTGCCAGGTTTGGTCCAGGGGTTGCGGGTTCGATCCCCGCACAGTACAAACATTTGTGTGCATGAACATGTCTGTTTGTATTGGTCTGGGTGTTTGTATGTATTATAAGTATGTATTTACAAATGAAAAGTATTATATGTATACATTTGTAATTCCGCTGTTGATTTTGATATTTGTAACACAGGTGCTTGAGCTACCTATCTCGGAGTTAGATAAATGTATGTTGTGAAATATTTATTTATTTATTCATTCATTTGCCACGTCGTTACGTACCTAGGTACCAACAACTGGCAAACATTTTAGGACTATTTCCAAGGTTTGAGTACCAAGGTATTTAAGCTCATCATCATCTCTGCCTATGTCTACCCACTACTGAGTAGAGGCTTCTTCTTCATTGCGCTATGAATTGCCAACCAACCTAATCCATCCACTGCTTCCCAGCAACATTTGCAATACGAGTATAGCATCGGTCGAACCAACTAACTACCAGCTATTTTGGCCATTGAATGATAATTATGTAGATTAACAACTGTTTAATTTTTTTTAAAACGAGGTGTGTTTGAAACATAGTTCAAAACATTAAACTGTACTTAGTAGTAAAAGAGACACCTCATAATTACATTAAGAATATGAAAAAATAAAGTACCTATTTAGAGAAACACATTGTATTTTAGTGGCACAGTATTTTAAGAGAAGAGTAACCCAGCTTTTTACTTAAAATATAATGTCTAGTATTATAATATCTGTGATATCATTGAGTTTTTGGATTTAACTCTCCCGATTATTCCCGTGGTTGGCCGTGTGGTCCCCGGCAGAGTAGAATAGGCCACCCTCACTCTTACCGAGGTGTCGTAAAAGGCGACTAAGGTAAAGCTGCTGCCATGATCATCAGCACCCAGAGATGGAAAACTCTGGATTTATATCAAAAACCTCGCCAACCCGTCGCCAAGCCTGGTGAGTATGGCAATTACCCCTCACGTGACTGAGGGAGGCCCGTGCCCCAGCAGTGGGGACTTAAATGGGCTGATGATGATGATGATGATGATTATACCCTGCCTCATACGCCGTGTCGGGGGTTCGGGACAAAGTTTGATATGATGAACAGTTTTGTTCATTTAGTGTCTGGGTACTATCATCGTCAACATCATCGTTTCAGCCAATAGATGTCCACTGCTGGATATAGGCCTCCCCCAAATGTTCTCCACACAGATCGGTCCTGTGGCGCCCGCGTCCATTGGAATCCCGCAATCTTCACCAGATCCGGTGACTATTAGCCTCCTTAATCGGAACATTTGTACGCGGCCACGTTTCGGTTCCGTATGTCATTACTGGCAACACACACGCATTAAAGACTTTCGTCTTGAGACACTGCGGTAGATGGGCCGAAAATATACTGCGTAGCTTCCCGAACGCTGCCCAGTCGAATTGGATTCGTCGATCGACCTCTTTCTGGAAGTTGGATTTACCAAGCTGTAATTTTGGTCCGTGGTAGATGTACTCGTCCACAACTTCCAGTGTAGTTCCAACCTGTAAAAGAGTGGGTACGACATGGCAAATCGACATAATTTTCGTCTTGTCCATGTTCATTTTCAGACCCACTTGTTGGGAGACTCTACTGAGGTCGTCGAGCATTGTGCCTAAGTCTTCCAAGGTCTCAGCCTGGGTATTATAGTATCTATAAATTGTATTATAAATATATTTTTGGTTGCTCCAATTAATCAATCAAATCAAAACATTTATTGCGTTAGTTCAGTGATTCCTATACAGCTTTAACACGCTAGCTATTTTAGGGCCATGTAAGTCGATGTGCTGTAGTCTGATATGATCTAGATTATGAGGTAGGTGATACGATTTGATGAGTTGCAAAGCAAATTTAAATTAGCTTACTTTCTTAGGAATACTACGTAATGTGCGCGCGCGCCGCGCACTCGTCACGGCTGGGTGCTCCCGAAACACCGTGAGAAGTGCGATGGAGCCCATTGACCGCCATCACACAAATGAATACTAAGCATGGGTGCAATGTTTTTGTCTCACAGTTGGCGAGGGTGCATCCCTATTCTTAGAAAATTGCTATCAATGCACAATTTAAACACTTATATTGTATCCAATTGTATCTTGTTTGATCGATTCTATATACAAGTCTTTTTTACATTCTATCCTAATAAAATGAATCTTCAAAGATCTTTACAAAATGGTGTCTTGAATTATTTAGCATGTCAAGCCGGATATGTCATAGATAGTGTGGAATTGTACAGTCGTTCCATACTAAAAGATTAAGAAACACGAAAGACAATTTACGAAAGAATAGTAGTAAGTAAGTTTTATGTTTTGCATGTATATTTTTAAACTTGCTGGATAAAAAATAGAAAGAAAGCAGATATGATGCCAAATTAGGTATTATTTACAAAAATACTTCTACCATTTAGTACCTTAATTGAGTTAGATAATGGATTATTTTAAGAACACAGACATATCTAAGTATCTTGGCTAGATGTACGTTAGCTTGATGTTCATACATATGAGTAGACCTCACGCATAAAAAGTCGGTTTATTAAGCTGAGATAAATGATATATTTAAAAGAGATTACTTAGAGTGAGGCGATCGCACGCAGGTGAGCTATCCATCTTACCCATTCCATTAAAAATAAGAGGACAAAAATAATCCTCTAATACCCCCGTTGGAATAAATTATAGCTCCTGGTGTAGACTAGAACGAGATGTGATGTGACTCATTATAGGATCAGAAACGACGAAAAAAATGCTATTGATGATGAACATAACAGCGAACAGCGACTGCAGAACATGTACGAAGAAGACGGACACCATAACACCACAAAATATAATGATAACACCTCTTATGTGAATGCAGCTCACTGGCCGGATGGTCTTCTAGGTAACTGAATACAGGCAATTCAAACCGAAAAACCGTGATGCTAATGAGAAAATACTTCTGTGGGTAACAGCGCAAAGGATAGGGAAAGTACAAAAGACTATAAAGTCGATTTGTTCCATGGAAACGGCTTCTAACATAATGCTTGTATGATGTCAGGCACTCGTAGATGAGAGTATATTGTATTTATATTCCTTTAGCAAAGTGATATAAGGTTATTAAAATTGTTTAGCAGTGAAAACCGGATGTGTCCGAATCTCTGGCTCTCACAAAAGGCCTAATTAGTAAATACACGGCTGTTAATTACACAATAATGAAAGTAGGATTTAAGTTTATCAATTCATGAATTTAAAAACAAACCGTGTAAGTCCCGTTACGTATTTTCATGTAAATTCAGACGGTGAGATTATTTGAAATCCGTTATCAGCCTTATGGTTTAAAATTTAAGAGCGATAGCTCTTAGTTTAACTAGAGAGCCAGGTGTACAGTCGCATGCGCAGCATCGTCTATGGGAAAATTAATATGCATTATTTACTGCACAACTTAAGCCCTTTAACTTAAAGGGCGATGATTAAGGTATTTAATTCTATAAGCGAAAGCTCACTGACTGATCTATCAACGCAAGACCTAAACTATAAGGGTTAGAAACTTGAAATGATTGCACAGGGGTGCCTTTCATAGCGTAGGGGAGCACTAAGGAAGGATCTTTGTAAATTCACCCCCTAAGGGGGTAAAACGGGCGTTCAAAGTTATTATGACACTTTTTTGAAGTTATTTATGTGCCGAAACACTAGTATCTAATTAGGTGTTACGGTGAATCAGCATAGCCTTTTAGTTTCAATTACTTATTGCGTCTTCCACTCCCAGTCATCTAAAAATTCCAAAAAATCACTAACTAGTATGGCTAAGATAGTACCTACTATAAGATTAATTCAGTCGTTAGCAATAAAAGTAATCATATCAACCATGTCAGAAAAAGGAACAAGGGAAAGAGCTCTCAAATACGAGTACTTTTACAAACTAATATAATTAGAATAAAACAAACATCGTTTCAATAACCGGCATTAACCGTATCTAATGTAATTATGTAAATAAGTTAATACTTATAAGAACGTTTGCCTACAATATGCATGGAAAATTTATATGATCTAGATACACGAATAAGAAAAATAGTAATATGAAATCTCACTTCCATAAATAAATACTACGTTGATTTATTTAATATCATAAAACTATATAAAAACGGACAAAATATAAAACTGGACCCATAATTATACCTTGTAGAACCTTCAACATTGAAGCGACCTGTGTTACAAATTTCCTCTCCAATAAGGTTGATAAGGATATTTTTAAAAATGATCCAACGCGTGTAGGTAGACTAGATCTCGCTGTGATTGGTCTGATTGTACGAAGCAATGCGGCGCAGGCGACGCGGGAATGATCACTGTGGTCATTAGCTGGAAACCACAAAATGATAGAGGTGTAACGCGGCGCGGAGCGAATCGAATGTAGGTGGCCATTTATACAACTGAGGAAACTAATAGATTTAAATGCCTTAGATGTTTTACGACCACATATGTAACATATGGCTCGAACGATAAAAACTAGAACGCGAGGTTCCAAAAGTGTTGAGCTATTTGCTCAATTGGTATCTAATCGATACGCAGAATTAAAGATACCAAACGACAAAGAAGAAAAAGAAGTGCAAGAAGAAGAAGTTACCAAATGTCTAGGTGATAGTTTTAAGAATCAGAGAAACTCAGCAAATTAGTGAATTCAATTTGTTAACAAACCGAATGTATCCAAGAAAAATTGTTTTCGTTTACCAAATCGAATGTAGTCACACCTATCTACTAACAGTCAACAAATAGGATATAATTATGTAATATTGGCTCATCCTTACGCGACTGACTGGAAACCGAGTATTTTGTGAAAACGTTTTGTTATATTTCCATATATTTAATAACAATGGCCGTTGTATTGAAAAATATTGGTAATTTTATAGCTTCCGCTGGCGTGGGACTCTGCATGCGCACGATAAAAGCGCACCTAGATGTTTAGTTGAAATCAGAAAGTGATCCAGCTATATTATGTGACGACCCGTTTGGAACAGTGGTAGTCAACGCTGCCTTTGGTCCAAGGGTTGCGGGTTCGATCCCCGCACAATACAAACATTTGTGTGCACGAACATGTTTGTTTGTATTGGTCTGGGTGTTTCCTATGTATTATAAGCATGTATTTACAAAAGAAAAGTATTATATGTATTTATTTCTATTTCGTCTCTATGTATATATTTGCAATACCACTTGTTGTTGTTGAGTAAAACAGGTGCTTGAGCTACCTATCTCGGAGTTAGATCAATGTATGTGATGTTGTGAAATATTTATTTATTTATTTTATTCAAGTAAAATTGTAGACATAGACTGTACCGTAAATAGGTACTGCAAGCACAGAGCGTGGAATCTGGGGGGAGCAAAAATGCTCCTAATAAGTTTGCAGTAGCGTAGTGTATTGGCGCATCGGGCAGCACTTTTTAGTTGGTGCCAAAAGAATAAATATCCCCGCCTCAAAAACAATCTCAGGTCTTTATCACACCCATTTGTGATGGGTGACAACACCTCATGATCTGATGTGTATGACAAAATCAATGAGGTAACATTCCCGATCGCAAGTGCTAGAGCACCTCTGAGAGCAGATAGCGCACGCAGCGACTATCGGCGCTCGCGTTTGCACCAGCGCTTGCGCAAGCCTGATAACAGCGCAGCCTGGATTAGCTCACAGATTACTATCGCGCAACTTTAGGACAATGTACAAAAATGATCATTGATCATCGCTAGTCATGATATTGTGATTCATGCGTTGTACATATGTATATGCAGGAGGTATCTCTGCAGATAGTTGACTTCGAGACGAAGTGACGATATTATAAATCAGCATAATTTTATAGGTAGCTCCGTCTGCTCGTCTGTCCCCTTTCTCATAAAAAAGCTTTATAAAATTTCCAATCTTGAGTATGAAAATCCGTTACTCTACCCTCATCTATTGTGGCCTATGGTTATTATTAATAATAATAATGTTAAACATTTCGGTAGGTAATTATGATCTGCCCAGGGCATGTTGGTCTTTTTCCCCTGTCTAAGGGGATCATTGTAATTAAATCCTGATTACGCTATTACTAATAAACTAAATAAAAATATGTGTTTTTGTGTTAATATGACGATTTGTAGTGCTGTGTATCATTTTTTTTTCGATTGATTGATTTAGACATGAACGAATAATAAAATATATGATATTATTATTCGTTTATGCCTAAATCAATAAAATCATATACTGCATAGACTCCAGAAAGCTTATGAACCAGGAAGAATAATAATGTTACCAAGGATTAATAAAACATTTTCATGTAATAAATCATCTCTTATTAGATGTGTAGTTGTGATTATGTCTTATTAGACAAAGACAGTAAGAATGGTCGTCATTTACTGTAAACATGTGTCAATGAAAGCGAAAATTTGAGGCAGACAAATATTGACGCACGTCGGCGATCGGACGAGGCCGAAGACATCGATAAAGATCCGATTAATTACTTTTAAATTAAGTGAAATTGCCTTCTGTGGCCACAAGGCCACGACAACTCCGTCCAGTGTTTCATTTAAACATCCTTCGATCCGCATATAAACGGGACTGAGTTTGACAACAATATCGATCGATGCCGTGTGACGTTAGTACGTTTTTAAACAATTCTGAGTAATAGCAATATCCCTTGGCAATTTCTCTGACATCACATACAAACTTATAATTATTAAAATTACCTATATTGACAAGATGTGGACAAGGCGACTCTAGTTTCCTGAGGAAAAACAAAATTTAGATACAATCAGCACTGAAAAATGATTGCAAATATGTAAAACCAACAAACCAAACTCGGTTAGCTAAAGATCGTGGGTTCGAGTCCCACCCGAAGACTGTCGATTAATTTTAAGTGCATTATTTACTTATAAAAACGAACAGTTTGAAAAGCAAATCTTCGGATGAAGAATATTAGGTACTGCCGTTAAATAGCAATAAAGCAAACGATAAACAAAATGATGAAGATGGTAAACAAAAGCTCAGTGAGCCAGACGACAAAGAATAGAGAGAAGACGCCCAGATAAGCCCTAAGACTAGCCATATTTTAAAAAAAACGTGTAAAACCTGCAACAACCTGCCCCCTGTTGCCTACTATCGACTGACTATAAAACCTTTAAGACTTATTTTATATCTATTAGCGACTACGAATGTAACAAATTAATGATTAAATTGATCAAAGTTTAACAAATTTCAAAATGCAAAGATTTTAATAATATGAAAATGAAAAACGTGGTCGCACGAGAATCCGTAGATCTAAAAACTCGAAACGGCTTTTTTTCAGTGAGTGACTGAATGACTTCAACAGTTATTACCCACATATTTTTTTCACTTAACAATGCAAACCTCATTAAAGTGAGCTAAACATTTACCTACACAAAGATTTGTTTCAAAAATTAAATCCTACTGACCTACTCATCGGGTGTTAACTTCAACATTACCTCTCGATGAATCATCTTGTAAAAGGAAAGAGGTTCCAAATTCTTAAGGGTCAGGCACCGCGCCATGACAATGAAACATTAAGATAACGATAAACACTTCAGATAGCAGCGCATAGTTGAATATGATCCCATTCATGATAAAGCAGCTTCCAAGAAGCTAATACCAACCGAACAAATTGGTAATTGTATATACATCAAGGTAACAGAACATGATAAACGTCAAGAAGAATTCAAGCAACAGGTGTGTAAACAGTTGTGGGACCATCCTCTCAGGCGAGTTATTTGTTTTGATCGCGCGGAACAAAGACGCATTCCAGCGGCGACAAACAGCACGCCGGTGACACTAACACGAATTACAATAACACAAACATACCATTAGGTTTAGAGATACCTCGGATTCTCATAAGAAGGAAGGTTAACTTTCGGCGCTCGCGCATGGGAACAACGCGTAAAGTAGGCATAAATTATGCATGGGCACGTTTAAAAATACGCTGTCAAAGGCCCCGCAGGAGGCGCCGAGCCTCTGCCCTGTGAACCTGTAGGCTGCAAGTATTTGCGCCTGCGACTCCCAGTAACTACTACAGTAAACAGACTCACCTGAGCACTAGCGCCGCTGCACCGGCCCGTTACCATTTAAAATTCGCCAACTTTATCTCCAGTGCACAGTTCGTTGGTTTCGTTTTCACCTTTAATTACAACTTAGATTAACAGTTAATTTTTATTAAGCTCACATATGTTATTGCGAAGCGGGGTGTTAGTTGTTAAGGATTCGAGGTTATATTGGTGGTAGGTTTGCGAGTCGTTTCGTTCGGCGACCGCTCGGTATGCACTTGGGGTCACTCGGGGTCGGGCGGTTTTGTTGTTTTTTTCGCGTTGTTCGGTTGGTAAGTGTGCGGCGTGCGGCGCGTGCGGCGTCCGAGCGATCACTGCCTGCGCGCGCGCACTCCGATGCGCCTCCGCGTCCTCCCTCAACCCTCCGCAGGCTTTCGTGCCCTCAAAGATAAAACTTATCGGCCGCGTTCCAAGAAAGCCGAGACAGAACACGCGACTCCTCTAATTAGTCTAAGTGTGTTATTTATTTTGATACGATAAAAACTCGTTTGTCCATTTGACAGCAGCCTATAACTTTTCTAAATGTCGTTTAAGGAATTCAATAAGAATAAAACTCGTAGATTTAGTGGTTGTAGGTCTTTTTGAGAAGATTTTTGTAATGTATTGTTCAAGATTATCTCTAAACGAGGAAAATGAAACATGAAAATGAAAGGCTGTTGATTCAGAGTGTTAATTTCTTTGACAGTTTTATTATCTCTTTAGTCAATCAAACAGACTCAGCGATTGTCTGTTGGAACAAAATGCTTGATATGTTAATTTAATAGAAAACATGTGCAACTACATACTGCAAAAAAAACTTCAAGTAAACTAGATAAATGTAATAGTTTCTGCCCAATGAGTTAAAAGTAGTTCCAGTGGACAGTGGCGAGGTGCACGGCTTTGTGAGCGGAACCCGTCAGGTTGCCGGCGACCAGCCTGACAGCGACATGCACGCCCAGTTTATTGCCACCAGAATACTCTTGTCCAACAGAACCCCTTGGAGAGTTAAATCAATCGAAAAATTATGGGCGAAAGTCAAATTGCCGTTCCTATTGTAAACGTTGACTAATAGCTACTAAACAGACTAGTTTATGGTCATCCAGCTCATTCGACATCCGAAATAGACAGCTTCCTAGCGTACTTAGATAAATTATAAAATATTAATTTACATCGACGCATTTATTAGTTTATTTATCATTCAAGCCTAGCAGTATAATATAGACCTCACTTGAACTAAGCGATAATCTTGCCTATAAATCATAAAATAACATTAATATTGGATTAAACTTTAGAACATCGACTCTCAAATAATTCTTTTAAAGTGATCGCAATAGTCCAAATGATACTTTCTTGATACGTTAGACTAAATAACATTCTATAGAACTAGAACTGATAAAAAGGCTAATATACAATTTGTGAATGAAACGTTTGCTCACATATAGGAAGTAGGAGCTGTAATGTTATTGCTATAAACAGTCGTACGACCAGAAGCAGTCGCCACAGATCTGGAAGAAACTTACTATGCGATTGAAGGTCTATTTGTTTTGGTTGCTGCATATACGTGGGTTTGTAGGAAAACAGATTTTTAAACTGTGGACATACGACAGTCAAGGCATCGCCGCGTGAGTCAGTTGGCTGAGCTGTAAAACCTTGCAAATTACTGGCAATATTCCATTTCATTTGAATACCTGTCTATTTGATGCCACTTGTGTGGGTAAATCAATAAAATATGAACTTCATTGTTTTCATAACTGCTTAACGTGAATATAACTTAATTTGAACAATGGGTTTCTTATTATTAAACGTAAAAAATTAAACATAGTGAAGGTTGGTCAGTCATCATAACATGTATTTTTTTCTAAAGAAGTGTAGGTATAATTGTGGTACGTATCGTTGGTTGCATAATAAACTACATAATTATTTCCTGTGGGATCAGGTCGATATGCTGTAATTTTGTCTATACCTTTGCTGTTCCTTCTCTAACAAACTTCCAATTCTTTAAGATTTCCGAGCAACATACCTTTTTTTTTTATTTGATAGAAATGGGGTGAGCCCTGCGTCTCATAGCCACTGCGACCAGTAGATGATCTATTGTGGCAGTCCCGTAACCTATTACAGCACCTCATGTAGCTCCAGTTCCAGGATAAACCCGAGAATGGAGCTGATGGGGGAGCTCTTGATCTCGTCAGCTGAGATCATGTGTGCTCCCAGGTGCCGGCTTCTGCAGCGGTGCAGCGCTATGCACTCGCCGAGGACGTGGATAATCGTTTCCTCGTCCTCGCGACAGAACCTGCAGATTTTGGTATCTGTAAGGCCCATGTTGTGCAGGTGCTTGTTTAATTTGCAGTGTCCTGTGAGGGTCCGAGTGAGTGCCCTAATATGTCCTCTACTCAGTTTTGTTATTTCTACAGCTCGTCTCTTATCGAACGCATGTATCAACGCCTTAGACTGTTCTAGTCGAGGTAGTCTTTTCCAGAATTCAGTGCTTTGTTTTTTCTCCCACTCTTTTAACTCGAACCTGACCATGCAGGCTGGAACGCCACTTATTGGTTCCGGTCCGAGTAGTGGGCTCTCTGCCCCGGCCTTTGCTAGCACGTCAGCGACTTCGTTGCCTCTGATATTGCAGTGTCCCGGTACCCAAATCAGATTAGACCAATAGCAACATACCTATAAGTATTTAATAAAATTGACAGACGGCAGTGCATATGACTTGAAATTTTGTAAAGTAACAAGAATAACAAGACTCAAAACAATCACGCGAAGTGCAGAATTCCGGGGATGTTTGCTCAAGTTACAAAGCTAGTGAAAGTGCTAAATGAAAATGGTCCTAGATTACCTACTTTCTAACGAATTTTCTTTCAATTAAATTAAATTCATTATCTTTATTTCTTTCTCATATGTTAAACAAAGATCTTTATAGGAGAAGACGAAGTATGTAACTTATAAATCAAGATTGTTTTTGAAAAATATTGAAGGTTGTGTGGGGTACGGCGTCTGGTGATATATGCACTCCACTTTCCTCCATACTCCATAGAATACGCAATGTCA
Organism: Marasmia exigua; assembly: GCA_019059595.1. Classification (NCBI taxonomy): domain Eukaryota; kingdom Metazoa; phylum Arthropoda; class Insecta; order Lepidoptera; family Crambidae; genus Marasmia; species Marasmia exigua. The sequence goes on from CM032472.1 coordinate 17,138,889, forward strand.
GCTTGTGATCCCAGAAATTTCCTCCAGGCCGGACCTCGATGGCTTACAAAGAAGTATACTTTTCAATCTTGTTTCATATTACTCTTGGCAACAGAACAGTTACTTTACCCTATCGAATTGATTCATAGATACAAGCAAATGTCAGTATTTCAAATGAAATGTATACATACACACGTCAGCAATATTTGCAAATCAGAGTTTACCTAGAAAACAAATGGTCTCATTAGAGTCAAAATCAGGTCAAACATTAGTCACACGGCTAAAGTTGTTCGTGTGTCGTGCCGTAGGTCAAACTGTCGCGTCGTGACAAAGGGCTGGCGCGATGACGTAATCATTGTAGAAGAAAGCCTACAGAGACTAATTCTGTAAGTACCGTACTAAGTTACCACTTATACAGTTTACTTGTACAAAATTATTGGTCTTTTTGTAAGCAAAGGCCAACGTGGAAACGATTTCTGTAATTTTTTTTATGTGATAGGTGGCAGAGGAGCAGACGGATCACCTGATGGTAAGCGATTGCCGCCGCCCATATGTTGTACACCCGTGTCACCAGTGGAGTCAAAAGTACGCTGCCAACCTTTAAACGGGGGAAAGGGGGCCCCCGCATTGGGTACGCTCACTCACGCAGCGAAACAGCACAATACTGCTTCACGCCGGTTTTTTGTGTGGCCGTGGACTCCGGTCGAGGCGGCCCATTCATGCCGAAGCGTGGCTCTTCCACAAAAAATCAAAAGTCTATTTAAAAAAATCGCGGGAAATTATTATAAACACCGATCAGCTAGTCTCAAACTAGGGTATTACTGGAACTACCTACAGCAAGCTAACGATAGCTGGGGTCATCTGAGAGATGACCCACACCTAGACTTTAGTTAATTTAGTAATGGGTGTTGTTGGAACTTTTCGAGTCCAAAATTCGGATTAATTTTGGGTTTTTTTAACCATTAAAATTTTAAAGTGAGTTAAAAAAATTACCAATTGTTTTCTAAGCATTTAAAAAAAAGCAACAGTCGAATTGGTAACCTCCTTTTGGTTTTCAAGTGGGTCAACATTTAAAGTACCTATTTCAAAAGGGCGACGATCCCGTAGATCGGGAATGAATGATAGATTGTACCGAAACCCTGAAGACAAATATGCTACTCCGGAAGAATTCAAACAAAAAAATGTAACACTTTAAAATGAGCAAATTCGCGTATATAACAGCTTGCATATGGACGTAGCTGCCATTAATCTATTAAATCCACATCAAAAATACATTTTTCATTCACCTCAGTCTAATCTGATCGATGCTTAAGGAAGTCTCCTTAAAAGCGGCAATCAATTGGAGAATTCGCCAAAACGCGAGGTGCGCGGGCGCCGCCCCCGCGCGCTGTGAAGTCACCGCCTTCATTGATGGTGTCCACCTTGTGACGTCACGCATTAGCATCACAATCGCTCGTCTGCCATACTCCAAGCACAAATAGCGCTTAAGCAGTGAATCAGTTGTTGCCAACTTTGTGTACACCACATCCCTGTACCCTAATTAAAAATTCGACTTTACCTATTGATTTTGAAGAAATATAAGGTCCCAGAGGTCTTCTACTACTTAACTACGTAGAAGTTTGGTGTCTAAACGATAGAAACAATCTCTATGAAGGGTTTAGCGTTAAATTTTCGCTACCTGCTTAGATACCTTGTAATGTACCTAAATTGTAAAAAATCCAATCAAATCAAGATATGGCTCCTGTTTCTTCAGATATTTTTCTGTAGAGATGGGCCGAGTACTCGGTTATTACTCGGTACTCGGCGTAATCGGCAGTTTATCGATACTGGGTACTCGGCCGAGTAACTAGCTCGGCATTTTTTTAAAGTAAGTAAGCAAGAGGAGTGGCCAGATAGATTTGAAAAATACAAAGTCGCATGCTCGGATTCGAACCATGACCCTCCGTATGGAAGGCGCTTTATTATCCACTGAGCGATGCAACCGATGAGCGATGGTAGGCCATATGGTATGGTACATAATGGACAACATTTCAAAATTGCTAAGCTCTGAAACAAAAAATACCAATTCTTTGTTTACTTTTCCGCTGCTCGAATATATATTTATTCATTTTTTATATTGCTTATGTACTGAGAAAAAAATTAAAAACTAAAAAACGTAAGATGACGTCATCGCACGGCAGAATGTACAATATTTCTTTGCTTAGCACATTATAGTTTTAAATTTACGTAATGCCAAACTCATGACATGTAACTGTAAAAAAAAAGACAACTTGTCAACGTTGAATGTATGAATGACGTTGACAATGTTGACACTAGTATTATTTACCTTTGACAGTAGTACCTTTTTTTATTAAAACAATGATAAGCAAAGGAATATCGCTGTATTCAGCCGTCCGATGACGTCATTTGGCGCTTACGTCTATTTAGAATAAAAAGAATTTCAATAATTATTTTATGCATGAAAATGGACAAATTTTGAAAAAAGAAAAAATATGGGTCTGTTAATTTTATGTCTACTTTCATATAAAAAAACAATATGGACATGTTAAAAATTTGAAAGGTTGTCCATTATGTTATAAAGCATTTATTAATTTGAAACGCAAATATGAGTGAAAATAATCATTTTTGTAATTCTTAATTCTAATTTTTTGTATTATTTTGCAATGAGGACGCCAGTTGAGCCTAATTTGAACCAGACGTTACGACTGGATCTTAGTTTCCCTCCCTTTCACACGCGGCGTGTGTCTCCTTTATTAGGATGTGACAGGCGGCAAAGATATTCTCGTTCGTTACGAGACGGCTTCGAGTTAAGCCACCAGTTTGCACTGTTGTTGCGGTAGGTCCGTTGTATTTGGTTAGATAGATAGATAGATAGATATTCTTTATTGCACAAAAATAAAATACAAGCATGATACAACAGCAACAGACAGTACAATAAGGCGGTCTTATCGCTTGTAGCGATTTCTTCCAGACAACCTTTGGGTAGAGGAAAGAAATATCGTATTCGTAATAATAAGGGAAGGCAGTGCAAAGTAGTTTAACAAATGAAATGGACAACATTTCATATTTTTAACATGTCCATATTGTTTTTTATATGAAAATAGACATAAAATGAACGGACCCATATTTTTTCTTTTTTCAAAATTTGTCCATTTTCATGCATAAAATAATTATTGAAATTCTTTATATTCTAAATAGACGTAAGCGCCAAATGACGTCATCGGACGGCTGAATACAGCGATATTCCTTTGCTTATCATTGTTTTAATAAAAAAAAGGTACTACTGTCAAAGGTAAATAATACTAGTGTCAACATTGTCAACGTCATTCATTCATTCAACGTTGACAAGTTGTCTTTTTTTTGACAGTTTCATGTCATGGGTTTGGCATTTCGTAAATTTAAAACCATAATGTGCTAAGCAAAGAAATATTTTACATTCTGCCGTCCGATGACGTCATCTTACGTTTTTTTGTTTTTAATTTTTTTCTCAGTAAATAAGCAATATAAAAAAATAATAAATATATATTCGCGCAGCGCAAAAGTAAATAAAGAAATGGTATTTTTTGTTTCAGAGCTTAGCAATTTTGAAATGTTGTCCATTGAGAATGGCAGAATTATACATTATTTTATATATTAATATTATTACATTACATAAATAATAATAAACAATACATACATACCCAATAATAATATATACATAGATAATTTATAACAAAAAAACCGGCCAAGTGCGAGTCGGGCTCGCGCACAAAGGGTTCCGTAGCAGCAAAGTCCAAAATTACAGTTAAATCAACCTATCTCAAAAACTATAAGAGATACTTTGATAAAACCAAAAATCGTTGAAAGAGTTAATTAGCATGCATCACCTCTATTTTTTTTAGAATTTTATACCCCGTAGTTATAAAAATAGAGGGGGGGGGACATACTTTTTACGACTTTGAGAGCTGATATCTCAAAAACCGTTCACTTTAAGAAAAATGTTTTTTAGAAAACTTTATATCATTTTAAAAGACCTTTCCATTGATACCCCACACGGGTATGTACATCGAAAAAAAAAATTTCATCCCTCAGTTACATGTATGGGGGGCCCCACCCCCAATTCTTTTTTTTACTATTTAGTGTCATATTTTTGTAGCGGTTCATACAACACATATTCCCATCAAATTTCATCACTGTAGTACTTATAGTTTCCGAGTAAATCGGCTGTGACAGACGGACAGACGGACAGACGGACAGACGGACATGACGAAACTATAAGGGTTCCGTTTTTGCCATTTTGGCTACGGAACCCTAAAAATCAATAAAAATATTTCTTATAGATAGGTATAAATGACCAGAAAGCAGACCACATAAAAAAGGAAGAAGAGACAAGGAAAAAAACAGTGTACCTATTTATAGAGATAGGAAGTGAGTTTTGACACGGGACTTGAATATAGGAAGGGATCGTGATTTCCTGATTGGAAGGGGCAAGGAGTTCCAGAGACGAATGGATTGAACAGTAAAGGATTGTGAATAGGATTCTGAGGAATTAATCAATCTTAGTTTAATGTTGGTAGTGTATAGCCACTATTATAGATTAGTTATCTAAAGTGTACAGACCATATACATAGTACCAAATGTGACGATGGGACTGTATATAATCTGTTGGTGAGGGGTGCCAATAAAAGCTATATATCGGCAAATCAATGGTGTAATTTCTTATATTTTTAGAGGTTTACAGACACAGCATTTACAATAAGACAATAACTAAGAACAAAACAATAACACATCAAAACCAGTAACAAAGTATAAAAACATAAACAATATAAAAGAGACTGGTCTAGCCGTCGATCGTCAATACCATAATTCAAATATTATTCAATATGCGAACTTGTAAGGATTTATTTTTCTCCGTATTCTATTTATCGATAAAGAATTTGCATATTCATTTTAATTAATTGGGTTGCTTTGAATCAACTTGTCTACTAAATGAATAAAGATATTAGATTTATTGGTCCTTATAAGTCACCGATTGATTAACCATATACATAACTATAAAAAGAAAAATAACATATCTAGGCCCATAGTACGAAAGTTAATTTCTAAATGAAACTGGTTTATTTTAATGATGATTAACATTATATTATAAAAGTTTTTAAAATTGATATTCGGGTCCTTAAACCAGTTCAATAAATGTTGCTGCTTGATTTGTACCTACCAACTTAGAATATGGTACATACCTACTACGGACCGACGTTGATATCCATCTATGTTAGAGTAAAAAAAAAAAATATTTATTAACACATTAACAGAAAGAAAAGTTCTTTAACTCCCACACTAGGCAGAGCCTGTCTCGTGGGTGTCAAATCATATGAATTTACGCTATGGCTTATTGTCTAAATTAAGACTAAAGTGACAAACTGAATGAAACCTTCAAAAAAAAATCGAAATGTAATCAAAAATACTAAAATTTAAGTTATGGCTGTAAGCGCGTTAGTGAAGTAGTGTGTGTGCGTGTGTGTATGTGTATGTTGTGAGTGTGGTGAGGAGGAGTTGGGTTTTGGGTAGCCCTATGATTTGAGTCTTGGAATCGAGCGACAGGAGGGTGCTGGGTCTCTGCCGTTCACTACCTATTAAGGGGCAAGTGTATATGTATACCAGTACTAAGTACATTTATGAGGATACTTTAGGAGTAGTTAAGTACATAAAGATTCTAATATTCAAGGTAGTCTTAAAAGTTTTAAGATTTTAAGTTAAACCCGAAATCATAATGGCGATCATGATTGCAGCAATTAAGGTAAATATCTACGATTTATTATTATTTATTTATTGGTGTCTACAGGCGGCGGCAATCGCTTACCATCAGGCGATCCGTCTATTCGTCTCCCACCTATCACATAAAAATAACCCCCCAAGAAACAAGCCGTATTGATGACGCCCTGAGGTTCAATTCTCGTACACTCGATATTGAAGTCGAATTAAGAGATTTCCTACATCCCTCCTTAAAAATCTTTAATTCAATATCGAGTGCTCGAGAATAGGCCCTCTCTGACAATCGTCAGTACTAGAGTACGAGTTACTTTTTTAGATACGATTTTTGGGTTGTATTTGTGAACTTGTTAATATCCTGATTGACACTCAGACAGGACAATACGGACCTATTTAGCCATGTACATAGTATGTGGGATTGCGCGATAGGAAACACACGCTTCTTGTCTTATTTACTATGGTTTACAAGCAAGCTGTAGAGCCATATAGGATAGCGCGTTGGCGAGCTGTTAACTAATAGAGATTCTATTGTATTACCAGCAATTAAGATGTTTAAGCGTAGATCGGACTAAGTAGAATATGATGATTGAATCATGCTTAGGTAGGGAGAAGAATAACCGCGTAGATAAAACTGATGAAAGGATTTAGACTTCTCCAACAGTTCACAAGTTTCATGAACTTTCATGGACACATAATCTCGTCTAGTAGACCACGAACGATATATTTTAAACTTCACTATAGTTAATTTATGTAAAATGCATATTTTAGATAAATTTTAATTAATTTTGGATAAAAACTTCAATTTAGGAAGTGACGGTGTTTTCGAATCCGTCGGCTTCTAAGAGAGGAAGAGGTTTAAGAGGACCAAAAAACGCGCGGCTTGACTTCGAGGAAAGCCATACGCGCCAATAGCCTCACTCACAACTATGGATGCTAAACTCCGCCTCAACTTCCGCCTTAGAGAATCGGGAGAAGTTGAAAACCAGTTCTAACCGAGAGACTCACCGACGTAGAGTGGCCTGTCTATCGGTTTTTTATAGGATGCATTTTGGAGAGTGTTCGAATGAGCTTCACGACCTGATACCACCTTCTCCTTTCTACCACCGGACATTAGGAAGACGACAGGAATCCACCCTTACACTGTGCAAGTTCTCCTCTTTCTTGGTACGAACTGCTAAGGAATGGAACAACTTGCCGACTTCTGTATTCCCAGAGAGCTACAATTTGGGTGTCTTTAAGTCGAGAGTGAATAGGCTTCTTCTGGTAAGCACGCTACATCTTAGACCTTATTGTCACTTTCCATCAGGTGAGATGAGGTCAAGTGCAAACCCATTTCATATATAAAAAAAAAGACTAGTATTATAATATCTGAATGAACTGAACTTTTTCCTTTTTCTTTTCGTCCTGCTAAATTAAGTATTGTGAATGTGTTGTTTTTCCTTACTACTTTATTTATTCTAAAGATCGTGCGAAAGGGAAGAGGCATGGCAAACAAGCGAACTGCCGGCGCGAACAAAGATGTCTGCGATCACGACCAAGCGGGACAATGTTAAATGTGAAAGTAATAATAAATAAATATTTCACAACATCACATACATTGATCTGACTCCGAGATAGGTAGCTAGAGCACCTGTGTTACGGATATCAGAATCAACAGTGGGATTACAAATAGATACATATAATACTTTTCTTTTGTAAATACATACTTATAATTACATAGGAAACACCCAGACCAATACAAACAGACATGTTCATGCACACAAATGTTTGTACTGTGTGGGGATCGAACCCGCTACCCTTGGACCAAAGGCAGCGTTTACTACCACTGATCCAAACGGATCGTCTAATGATGGGGTTTTTTATTTGTGGATGCATTTCTGAATCAAGTTCACCATGGGTACCTACCAGCCACAAACTAAGTAAAAGAAACTACCTACCAGCTATGTCAGAAAGTATCTAAATACTTTTCCTTGACAAACAGAGCAAACTTCCTACCTTCATAACAGATTTTTGCTACTTTTGACAGATGCAAAGTGTCAAAACTTATGGGAACTTGACGTTTGCATCTGTCAGTTAAGTTCGCATAATTAAAAATCAGAGAGTAGGTATAGTGGGTAACTTCAGGTTGATGTATAATTGTAATGCTGTTGTCAATTTATTTTAATTCTTTCCTGAACCTTCTCCCTCGTATTCGCCATTCATAGTTCCTATCGGTTACCTGTCGTCCGCCGGCACACGCCATATAAGGCCGGAGGAGCGTCAGCGGCGCCCACGCAGCTGCGCGAGGCTGCATGCGCACTACACAGGATCTACATGACCAAACGAGTTTGTCTCGATATTGTAAGGTTTTTTGCTATTTCCCCAGTAACAGAACCGTTGAAGTTACCGATGCTGAGGTTTCAGTATTAAAATATATCTCATACTTCGTAGAAACCGCCGTGTGCCGTGTGGTCCGTGTGCCGTGTGGCAGAGTAGAATAGGCCACCCTCACTCTTACCGAGGTGTCTTAAAAGGCGACTAAGGTAAAGCTGCTGGCATGATTATCAGCACCCAGAGAAGGAAAACTCTGCATTTATATCAAAACCCTCGCCAAGCGTGGTGAGTATGGCAATTACCCCTCATGTGATTGAGGGAGGCCCGTGCCCCAGTAGTGGGGATTTAAATGGGCTGACGATGATGATGACTTCGTAGAAACGCGTTTTGTAGGTAATTTTGTCCACCATATTTAAGTCAAAGATGGGGGAGTAGTTACTATGTTCAACAGCGGACGTCCTTAGGCTGATGATGGTGGCCTTTTTTGAAGTATGAGTTTGAGAACACTTTTTGTAGGTATATCTCTTTTAGTCTGAGAAAGTGTTAATTTTCTGATCGTCACTAGCACAGTCCTCATTAGATTTTTATGAATAGACAAAAGTTGTATTATTATTACCGGAGGCCATGTCAATTCGGGTCGCTTTGTCAACCTAGTAAGTTTAGAGCATCTCTTATTCCTTGTTCTGATGCTATGCATGTTCACAAAGTATCAATCAACATACTACTTGTGCGGATAAAGAATGGGATCAGAAATGGCGGCGCATCTATTCACTTCTCGCTCGCATACTATTTGCGTCTATACTCGCACTCGTGGGGTGCGAGTATAGACGCAAATAGTGTGCGAGCGAGAAGTGAATAGATGCGCCGCCATTTCTGATCCCATTCTTTATCCGCACAGGTTGTACGATCTACACGAGTGTGTAATACGAAGTAGTGCTAGTACATTATAATTAAAGCAATTAACAGGAAAACCGTGGTCAAACTTAGGAAAGGCCTTGTCTTCTTCATCGCTTTAAAGTCAGACATGATTCTTGGATTCTCAATACGATAATTAACTATATGAAGCCAGAGATTGGAACTTAAACATTTGCAACTTTATTGTATTAAATTATTTGTTGGGTCTGGGTGGTCGTGGTACCTTCGTTGTTCCTGGTTTCCATAGTAGAAGGGAAAACAGTTTGGGATCACGACAATGTATGTGATGTTGTCTCAATTTCATAATTTATTTTCATACACCTATCAATAAAAAAATGCACATTAGTGGTCTTTTTACCTTGTTGTCACTAAACTTATTTTCGCTGACCAGCAAAAATTGTAATAAATTCTTTAAGGGCTCGGTCTATGACCCTTGTTTTCCAGTCAATGTACTTTTTCAGCTAAAACCGCTTTATCACACTGTACGTAGACCATCAGATACGTGAGTACGGAAATAGTGCGTTGGTTGTGCGTACTCGTGCGCCGGTCGCGCGTCGTGCGCACGCGCACGCGTGAGCGCCGCGCACGCGTAGCAGATCCCTCGCCGATACTGTATTAAACGCGTATGTTACACCTTACCTTGCCTTCTTTGTAACATGTTATTCAATAGCAATTTAATTTTAAAATGTATCTAAAAAATATAGGTCCAACATCTTTTTTCCTTGTAGAGTACAGATAACCATATAGGTTGGATTACTGCATCGGCTGATCTGACCCTAATGTCAAATGATTTAGATTTTTTAATGAGATAGGGGGCAGACGAGCAGACGGATCAACGATTAGATTGCGAAAAAGAAACAAAATAGTGCAGCCAAAAAGTAACTTAAATATACATCAAACTGGACCACATTCTATGGCATCAGATTTTACAATGCCCTTCCCAAACATCTGAAAGAAATAGATACATATAATTAATTTGTAATAGCTTTAACTGACTTTTTAAATGATAAATATTTTTATAAACTAAATTAGTACTTTATTAAATTAACATAGAAATAATATAAATATAATAATGAGCAAATGAATAAATATGTAGAAATAATATAAATGTAATTAATAATAATAATAATTCTCACAACATCTCATACGTTGACCTGATTCCGTACTAAGTAGCTTAAACACTTGTGTTACAGATATCAGATGTATACTTTAATCATATATTACACCCAGACACTGAACAAACACAAATGTTCATTTGGCGTAAGAGGCAGGGTCACTACCAATTGCGCCATCCGGTCAGTCAAATGGAAATGAATGTTGAATATTTTATTATTTTTAAATTTAGTAGTGCAATAACGTTATTTTAAGTTGCTATGCCCTTACACCCTCACTCTTACCGAGGTGTCGTAAAAGGCGACTAAGGTAAAGCTGCTGGCATGATCATCAGCACCTTTGGAAAACTTTGCATTTACATCAAAACCCTCGCCAACCCGTCTGCCAAGCGTGGTGAGTATCGCAATTACCCCTCATGTGATTGAGGGAGGCCCGTGCCCCAGCAGTGGGGACTTAAATGGGCTGACGATGATGATGATGATGATGCCCTTACAGGGTACATGTGCTGTATATGTGAATTGAATTGAATTAAGTGATTACCGAAGCATACACTTGCAACCACAGAGTAACTTATATATTGAGTAGGTACTTGCAACACCAGAGGAGTCATCTCCGGCCTTCAATATTAATTTAGAGAAATTAACAAATTGTAGCAAAATGACCAAGAAATTGTTCACCCCTGCGTCGCGTTAGTAAGATCATAGAGTCATATAACCACTAGCCTACTAGACTAGACTAGCCTTACCTAAGTTAGCCAATTTTAGATAAAGCACCGTGGAAAGAACTTACCGTCGTCTCTGTTAAAACATCTCAAGAGAGGCACAATGAAGAATGATGACGAGGAGAAGTAACCGATCTCCTGACAATGTCTTCCATCGGCCAATAGAGGCTTGACGCACTGCACTATTAGGGATCAAACTATTTTCACGACTTCCAGGACATAGTGGATAAGAAACGCTGAAATCACTGGTTATTTAGGAAACGAACATTTATTCACTGACTCGGACCAGGGTGTACTAAGAGATGGTCTGGACTATCATCTTCTAGTACGCATAGTACAGGGAATGCCGTGGTTTGAAACTAGATCTGAATCTCTGAAAGGAATATAAAGAGAGATAGCAGCTCTTAATTACTTAAGAATAAGAACGTGCGCCTCGTGAGTTCGAATCCATGCAGGCACTCAGGGGCGTCTTTACCTATAGTGCAGGGGGTGCGGTGCACCCGGGTGCCGGGTATTAGGGGGCGCCGAGAGCCGCTCCCGACAAGAGCCTCCACTGTAAATCCAGTTTTAGCGTATTTTAGGCACCAAACTTATTCTGTTCACGCATTTTGATACAAGAGGGCGCCGGTGCCTAATAAAAAATTATCTTATTAATAATTATTGTTTTAGTATAATATCATAGACTAAGATCTGTAAATTTTGTGCAATAAAGTGTATCTACCTTATATGAATATTGATTGCACCCGGGAGCTAAATGGGCAAGAGCCCCCTCTGCATGCAGTTCTAGATTTTTCATATTTCTGCCTTTAGCTTGGCGGTCAGGGAAAACATCGTGACTCGTGAGGAAACCAGTACTTTTCGTATAGTTTAATATGCTGTCAGACGGCAGTGTAAAGCACCCTCGGAGCTCAGAGACTGTCTCCCTGGACAGTAGAAATAAGAAACCAGTGTCGTCCTAATTGCTTGCGTTTTATTTTTGAACTGACTCACCTAGCAGTCCCGGTGACACGCTTTGCTTGCGCGATGCAAAAATGCATAGCGCCATCTACCGGAACCTCGACGAACCGCCTGCTTGTTTACTTTGTACAGGCAGTCACTTTAATGTAAGGCTGATGATGCTGAAGAATACTCTGAAAGGATAGTAGCTTTCAAAGCAGGATGTCATATTTTGCAATAAAATTGATTCGAAGCGACACAGTAGTCTACCGCGTATTATTTGCGATCCTTATACATATTAGCGTGATCTACGAATGGATACGTGGGCGCCGACCTTGCCGCGCGGGTGTAAACAAATGCATCGCCGATCTAACTTACGCACAAAGCATTCTTATTTCAGAAAAATGTACAGGAATATGATCAAATATGCATGTAGGAAGGTAGAATGTTCAATAGGTGACGCAATTGGAGCAGAAGTAAGAACCGGGTACCTGGTTAACCTGTGACATTATGTATTGTATGTGTGTGTCATACAAACTAATTCCAATGGACCCGCTATCTTGAGAACCTAGTACCTACTGCCTATCATCCAAAGGGTGAAGAGTACATAAACGGCAAAAGATTACATAAATATAGGTAGGTCGATTCACGAAAGATGACCACAAATAACAACCGTACTACACATGTAATCTCATGAAGAAATGGCTCATTCTCAATGTGACATATAAGGACTTAGACTAAACACATTCTTTATTTGATTATTTATTTTTTTTGTTTTAAGTCTTTCTTCTTCAGATTACATGCGTAGACGCTTGGCCATTTGTGGTCATCTTTCATGAATCGACCTATACCTAAGAGGATGAGAATACTAAGGTCTTTGCATCAGTTCAGGGTACGCTTAGAGCACACTTCTCAAATATGTAGTAATGATAGTTCGTTATTATCCATGAACATGCGTCAAACTATTAACCACATAAACTCATTCAAAATTCACGCTAAGTAGGTAGTCCCAAGAATGATAGACGCTTGAAAATTTTCCAAATCGTAGGTACCTATGATCTAGTGATCTGTACAGGGCGTAGTGTGGTGCTAAGAGCTACGAAGGTATAATAATATGTACAATTGGCGGGCTTAATGCCTTACAGCATTCTCTACCAATCAACCACTGGGCGGAGCAGAAAATTTGAATAATGAAGATACCCGAAGTTATAAGGATTTCTTTTATTGCTAAAATATTTTCAGTCATTCTTATTTTAAAAATTCGGGCTTCTTGTCTAAGTGTAAATTGTATTACGTTAGTACCTCGGTCCAAAGTAGCAAGAGTCAAGATACCGCTGAAAAGACGAGCTCGAAAAGCATTTGCGCGGACTCTTGGCGGATGAGTGGCAGGAAGTAGCGCAGGACCGACCGAGATGGAGGCTCTTATTATCGGCGGAGGCCAAGATTCACTATGGGTCGCTGTGCGAACCTAGTTAGTTAGTACCTCGGCGTCTCGGATATGTTACAGCGCTGAGGGTGTCGCAAGCTCTCGCAACTGAGTAACACTACCCCCGGAGACGACCGCAGCCTGCCCGATAAACACCAGGTCGTTGACTCCAGTTTCATCAACCTTAATGTCTGAGAGAGGTACGATCACCTCGAGTCCCGAATATTAGACGACTGCCACATTACTTTTAGGAGTTATGAACCTTTGTGGCCAAAAGATTCGCGGCGTTTCGTGTTCTCCAAAGTTTAGGAGATTTGATCCACCTGAGTGACTATGCGGACCCTGGGCTCCGAAGAGATCACTTGGGAAGCGACCGAAACAAACTACCTGGGTGACTACAATTTGTCAAATTTCCAATTTGTAAAAGTGAGAATCGGATGTACATAGTTGAAAAATTGTCAGTACCTAACCCATAGATTACACCCATATTTATAATAGTGAGAATATGAAATGGTAATAATATCTCATAATAATACCTTTTTTATGAGAAACGAGGCAAACGTGTAAGCGGGTCACCTGATGGTAAGTGATCACCACCGCCCATGGACATCTGAAGGAGTGGAGATGCATTGCCAGCTTGCTGGTCTTTTATGAAGGTAAGGTATATACCTATCTCGGTCCTTGAAGATTCCAATGTCGTACCGTTAGGAAATACCGCTGCGTGCTGTTGATTCCACAATGAAGAGGTACGGGACACTGCAATATCAGAGGCAACGAAGTCGCTGACGTGCTAGCAAAGGCAGGCAAAAGGGGCAGAGAGCCGACTACTCAGACCGGAACCAATAAGTGGCGTTCTAGCCTGCATGTGTCAGGTTCGAGTTAAAAGAGTGGGAGCATAAGCAAAGCACTGAATTTTGGAAAAGACTACCTCGACTAGAACAGTCTAAGGCGTTGATACAGGCGTTCGATCAGAAACGAGCTGTAGAAATAATAAAACTGAGTAGAGGACATGTTAGAGCACTCACTTGGACCCTCACAGGGCACTGCAAATTAAACAAGCACCTGCACAACATGGGCCTTTCAGATACCAAAATCTGCAGGTTCTGTCGCGAGGACGAGGAAACGATTATCCACGTCCTCGGCGAGTGCATAGCGCTGCACCGCTGCAGAAGCCGGCATCTAGGAGCACACATGATCTCAGGCAGACGAGATCAAAAGCTCCCCTATCAGCTCCATTCTCGGGTTTGTCCTGGAACTGGAGCTACATGAGGTGCTGTAATAGGTTATGGGGCCTGCCACAATAGATCATCTACTGGTCGCAGTGGCTATGAGACGCAGGGCTCACCCCATTTCTATCAAATAATCAATAATCAAGAGGTGCGCGGCAAAACATGTCGTTTAAAGCTTGGTAGACCCCCACCGATCCAGATCCAGGACCTACCTTTTTTTACCTAATTTTCCTACCTACAGGTATAATCCTAGACTAGGGCGTGTAGTAAAGTGTCATTCCATCCCCATCATCTCGATGGATGGCGGTCTAATACTGTGCGTTTTTCGCGGAACTTTCTACCACGTACCTCAGTTATGTGGAACAGTTTACCGTGGAGAGTATTTCCCGACGACTACGACTTAGGGACCTTCAAGAGAAGGGCGTACTCCTTTATAAAAAGGCCGGCAACGCATTAGCGATCTCTTTGATTTCGCGGATTTTAATGGGCGGCGATGATTGCTTTCCATCAGGTGACTCGCTTGCTCGTTTGTCGCCTCTAGCATGAAAAAAAAGATCGTGAAATTCCTTCCAAATACTGACAATGGTATAGGCCTACCTTACTACGAATATTTTCTCACGTCAGCGACTGGATCAGTCATCGAATTCTTCTTAAGGAAGCTCCAAAATCTCTGCCAAAACTATTGTGGGTAGTTAATAAATGTCAAGTGCCAGGATATCACAAACGAAATGATTGATGGTCGGTATATCCAATAGTTGCGCCATTAGCTTTTTTATTACATAAATATAATACATAACCATTAATTTATTTCATAAATTTATAGAAACACTTAGCAAGTTAGCTTATTGGATTAAAGTGTTAGCTTTATGTAACGTAAAAGGCTTTTAACGTACAATAAATCAGCGGCGCGATGAAAGCCGCCGAGGAAAGTGAGAGCGTCAGGACGCCCAGGCGCACCTCACGCGCAGGAGACGGATGGCCGCCGCGTGACGTCAGAGCTCGAGCGGTCCCACGCGTGACTAGTTCATTTATTTACTTTTGCACAGACATACATACTTAAAGTAAATAGTTAATGATGTAGGTATTATGGCAGCAGCAGTGTATGGGTGGGGAAGGGTACCCGCAGTCCTCCTCCCGGTGGTGTTTGCACTGCAGCCAGCAGTGTGGTTGCCATTCGGGGGGCGGTGTTTGGTGGGCCGTGGGAGAGGTCCTGGGTCCTTAAGTGCTGACGAGAGGCCGTGCTAGCGTGCCTCTTTGCCCTGAACGGTTTGCAACAGGATCCCTCGAGGGCATAGGCCCCGTGTTCCGTTCGGAATTTTCGAAATAAAATAAAAGTAAAAAAACTAAAACCCAACTACGACAAAAAACGTCGCTGAAAAAGTATAAAACAAGCCTTCGTTGTCAATTTATGCAATATTCACTATGTAGAGATAAAATTTCATGTTTGGAAATCCGCAGTCACACGTTGTCAAAGGGTAGTATATTTAACGTGTGACTACGCCTTTCCAAACATGAAATTTTATCTCTACATAGTGAATATTGCATAAATTGACAACGAAGGCTTGTTTTATACTTTTTCAGCGACGTTTTTTGTCGTAGTTGGGTTTTAGTTTTTTTACTTTTATTTTATTTGTACTATTTTGGTGTCCAAGTGCTAGTAATATATATATATATATATTCAAAATGTACAAGTCAAGCGCTTTCAAATGATACCAAACACGGCATATTTATCATAACTTTATTTTTTTACTCTGTATGTTTTGTCCGCTAGAGGGCGCCACATTAGATTTTGTGAAACTTCATATAGCCTATAACATTTGTCGAATTCTGATAAGTAGTTAAGAAGTTACGTGGAAACAGATGAACATACATACATACATACATACATACATACATACATACATACATACATACATAGCCTGTCAAAATCATAACCCTCCTTTTGCTTTGCCGTAGTCGGGTAAAAATAAAGGTATTATATCAGCCAACGCTAGCCTATTAACTCCTACCTCCGATAGGTCTGTAGGTACCCTCACTCACTAGGCAGCGTAGACGTTCCATTACACCGTATTCGAAGATGGTATCACCCCAGACAAGCCGGCCCATTTATACTGAAGCGTAGCTCTCCTATGGTAAAAGGGAGGGACCCTTTATCCAGAGCACCTTTATCTCATGCAGGGATAAAACTGTGAGATCCTTAACTAGCAAAATCGTGTTAGTTTCTTCCTATTTTTTATGAGGGGACAGACGAGCAGAGAGGATCACCTGATGGTAACCGATTACCGCCCCTCACAAACCCGAGCTATGTTCGAAAAATTCGAAACATACTTTTCGCTCGACCCGGGAATCGAACGCAGGACCCCGAGATCACGGCCCGGTACTTAGCCCACTAGACCATCAGGGCGTTTTGATTCCATTTTTTTATTTTATTTTTATAAGACTTTTTCTTTCTTTTTCCTTTCTTTCTTTATACGCTGTTTATTTGTTTTTTTTTTCTTTCTAATAGGTCCAGTTTGTTAATGAGAAATATAATTAACCAAGTAAAGGTCAGTTGGTTTTATAGACAGATCCATAATAAGTCATATTAATAATCAGGCGTTATATTTTAAACCTCTAACCTTAGGCTAATTCTCCTTAATCTAGATCCATATTACCAATTTAGCCCAACCACAATAATACAAAAGTTACCTTTTAAATTGCAAATAACATATTGTCTGAAGCTAAAATAGGCCACGGAGAGTGAGATCATGAGTCGGCGCTTGCGCCGGTCTACAAATAATTTTCCTGTTGACTCTTCTTAGAGTTTAGGCCATATTAGGTAAAACAGGTCTAAAGTGCTTAAAGAAACCAGTCGGTTTATTTTACATTATAAAAGAGGTACTTATTGTGTCGTGGGATCCATAGCCGACATTATACTTAGATGCAATGTGTTTATTTATGGATTCGCATCATCCCATAAAATATTAATAATCATGTAGGCGGTCGTAAAGTAACCTTAAATTTTACACCCGTTGTTAAGTATTAGTGCTCAGCAAAATCCTAGGTAGTTATATTAAACTTAGGTTGGAACAATATTAGACAACATCACGGAAGGTTCTTTGGTCTAAATGATGTCTGGTAGATTGATAGATAAGTAGATATCGGTACTTAATTGCTCAATATACCATTCTAGAAATGCGATGCACAATTTCGGCAGTCTTATCATCTTTTGTACCAGACAAACCTTCATTAAAGTATAGGACGTTTGGTAGGGTAGGCACTCTACCCAGGGGAAGGTGGTGCAATATTGAAAAGCCAAATAAAAGTAAAAAAACCAGTACGATATTGAAATCTTCAAGTCATCATCATCATCTGCTCCACTGCTGGACGTAGGCCTCTCCAATTGTTCGCCACTGTGATCTATCCATGAATAGAATAGAATAGAATAGAATAGAATAGAATATTTTTTATTTGCGTGAAGAATGGTACAACACAGATGATACAAAATATAAATGAACTCATAATTCACCAGAATCTGGCATGCAAACATATTAACAAATAAAAGATAATTATTTGATTATTATATAAATATGAATTACAACATGAACATTTATTTAAAAAATAAAATAACTGGGTTACAACACTCGTTTGAATGAGTCAAAATATTCATTAATTGAGTAAAAACTATTTTCAGTTAACCATTTTTTTAAATATTTCTTAAATTTATGTAAAGGTAATGATTTAAGGTCATCTCTTAATCTGTTATAAATTTTTATCGCCATGCAATATGTATTTCGGCTGTACAAAGTTGTCGTCACAGTAGGCAAAACAAGTCTATTAGGAAACCTCGTATTGAATGAACAGACATCTTTGTGTGACTTGAAAAGGTGAGAATTACCTTTCACAAAAATGCACACTTCAAAAAGGTATAGGCTTGGGACAGTCAGCAAATTTAGACTCTTGAAAAATGGTCTGCAGGATGTCATAATGTCAATGTTTGTGAGCATGGCTTCTCGCATCCAGCTCTTACCAGCCATCCTGCGCAGATCGTCCCCCCACCTAGCCAGAGCGCGCCCTACATTACGTTTGCCAAGACGCGGTCTCCACTCTAGAACTCGTTTACCCCATCGGTTGTCGGTTCTGCGGGTAATATGGCCATCCCACGAAATCTTCAAGTAACGAGCCTATACCTTCATAAAAGGCCGGCAACGCATCTCCACTCCTTAAATACTTAGGTTGTGTTTTTTGTGCCATAAAGTACATCTACCTATCACATAAGTAGGTATGTACATCGGCCCTGTGCACCGACCAACCGTCGGTGTTTCGGATCGTTGATTCACTCGAATGCCTTTTCAGAGTGGAAATTGAATCCACGAACCTTAGAACTTCGCGCCAGTCAGAAAAACATGCAACTTCCAGGTGCTATCAGGCTCTGTGTATCAAACCAAATGGGTCAGATCTGCCAAAACGATCAATGATAGGTAAAAGTTGACGAAGTATTTGATCGATTGGTTAAATGGCACTTTCTCCTTTGAAGTAGAGCTTAGCCTAAAATATAGTATGGATCCTGCTGCAACCTGCTAATTGGTCAAAATATGCTATAAATTACTATACAGGGTGTATCTGTAAACATTTACATCCCTTTAACCACGTGTTCTACTAACCATTATGAACAACATTTGTTCTATCACTTTTGGAAATTCGCATGAAAAAATTTCAACTTTTCATACAAAGTCCGTCACGTGACTTGGTCATTTTGTATGGGGAGTCGAAAAAATTGTCGATGAATTTCGAAGTCGTTGAACAAATGTTGTTCAGAATGGTTGGTAGAACACGTGGTTAAAGGGATGTAAATGTTCACAGATAGGTACACAGATGTAAAGTTATTCTCATCCTACATGTCTGAAGCATATTTCGTAGTGACCCAAACAATGCGCTCGTCACCTTGCCTCCAGCCTTAATTTCGATGAACACGTAACCATATGACAGACGGTCGTGAATCACCCGTCTGCCTCACCTAGTAGCCCGTAAGCAGATACTTATACCTACTTAGTGTAAGAACTCAAGGCGTATTTATTCGGCGCGAAACCGAGAGTGGACGCAGGCGCAGCAATGACAACGCCGTATAGGGAAGCAACCGCCCTTGCCCCACTCGTGCGCCGTGTACGAGGTGTGCACAGGGGTGAATGGCAGGGTTGCCAATAGGCTACTTATTTATAAAAACAAGATCTTGGATATATTTATGTATGCTTGGCAGCGCACTTGTAAGTCCACTGGTGTCGCAATCGCTAGACATCAGGTCATTCGTCTGCTCGTCTGCCACCTATCACATAAAGAAATAGATATCCGGATTAACATCATAGTTCTGACAGTGCTTTAGTATTAATCATACCTATCTATACTATTTATAAAAAGATGAATTAAACGGACAGAGGCAACGCTTATAGGGAATTCGAAAACACGAAGCGCTTGCGCGATATAATCTACACTTAGCGCCATCTATTGGTATACAGTGGAACTAATGTCACGAAACGAAGTGAGGGCGGGCCACTAGTTTTTATATGTAGGTATTGTAGGTGTACCCACCGTTACAATCAGAACTACATGCGCCGAACAACACTGTCACCGCTTCACAGTGGAAAACATTCCATCACGGATTAAAACAATTGGCAGATCCTATTTCTGCCGCACCATCAAGAAATGGAACTCGTTGCCGGCGCATGTATTTCCTCCTTTCTACAATAAGGATTCCTTCAAACGAAGCGTGAAGAAGCATCTCGCGGCTCAGTATGGCAGTCCCAACGGAGGTGTTGCCTGACATCGCTTCCGTTGTAATTGCAGCGTGGGCTCTTCTCTTGCTTACCATCAGGCTGAGGAGAGCCAATTTACAGTGTGACTATAAAAAAAAATCAGGCACTGTTTTAGTACCGGAACCCTCCCCGGAGACACTAAGAATTTCTAAGGCTACAAATTTTTGGTCTGGCCCGAGGATTGAACCTGAACTCCAAGCGTAGCTGACATCATCATCATCAGCCCATTTAAGCCCCCACTGCTGGGGCACGGGCCTCCCTCAATCACATGAGGGGTTATTGCCATACTCACCACGCTTGGCAGACGGGTTGGCAAGGGTTTTGATATAAATGCAGAGTTTTCCTTCTCTGGGTGCTGATGATCATGCCAGCAGCTGTACCTTAGTCGCCTTTTACGACACCTCGGTAAGAGTGAGGGTGGCCTATTCTACTCTGCCGGGACCACACGGCCAATTCGAAAACACGAACTCCAAGCGTAGCTGACATAGTAAATTGCAACCGACAAGCTATGCGCCACCAAAGCATAAAACCACCTTATCATAGATGTAAAGGCTTTTAAAAATTTACACTTTGAATTCAAATCAATCGCTACGGAATATTCAAGCACGGCCCTAAACAATAAATTCAGAATTGAATTACACCATACTTGTAAATGGTACAGACGCAGGGCACGCTGGACCGTCGTACGTCGAGAGATTTATGGGCTGATGCAACTTGCCTGAGCCTTGAGGACCTAGTGGAGCTACTGCCGAACACACGAGGTTTAATGGTCACTTTAAAGTTACTAGATAAAATAAAATAAATAAATAAAAATGATTTATTCAGAAAAACACCATTACAAGAAAAAATATAGGACTGTTCTCACATAAGGTCGCCCTGTGTTGTGAGAGACAGGCTCTTTATGGTAAAACGGTGGCACACAATACACGTGTTTTTGATCCTTACCTAAACTAAACTAAATTTAATTAAATCGGACAATAGGTTATCTGCGCGCGCGTTTGTGTGCATATGGTGTATGCGTGTGTGGTGTATGTGTGTGTGTGTGTGAGTGTTGTATACCTCGTAGTGTGGTGAATGAATAATGTATAAATGTATGTACTTTTTTATTTTATAATGGTAAATAATCGCAGCATTTAGAAATCAAAGCAACAGAGTAGGTATCTAGGGGCTAGAACAAGTAGTCTAACCACGGCCTCACAGAAAACCAGCGGGAAGCAGAGTCTGCGTTGTTTCTTCGAGTGAGTCCTCATCTTAGCGTGTAGCTCCCGTCCACAGCTGTCACTTTGGAGTCAAGAGTGCGCTTAGACCATGATTCAAGATTTGGGGAGTCTGGTAATTACAACACGCTACGTAACCCTTTACAGGGCAACCTGACCAACTGAATCATGGTTACACGTTTCAGAAACTATCCGGAACGTGCAGGTGTCCTCACGATGTTTTCCTCACATCGCCGAGCTAATAATAGAATTTTTCTTCTATGTTTTTCCACTCTTGGCAGAGTAGTTGTGGTCGTTACATCAGCGTTTATGGCTTGCTTCACACTCCTCACGCAGAGATGCTTTTCTAGTGCATTCGTGGTTTGGTAGAAATACCTAACGCCCCGTTGGTCTAGTGGTTTAAGCACCGTAAGGCCGTGATCTCGGGGTCCTGGGTTCGATTCCCGGGTCGAGCGAAAAGTATGTTTCGAATTTTTCGAACATAGCTCGGGTTTGTGATCACCAATCCGCATTTGGCAAGCGTGGTGATTAAGCCTAATCCCATCATAGTAGCGATGACTTGATTTCTAGGATGGAGGCCTTTGCCCTTCAGTCAGTGGGACAGTTTATAGGCTGATACTTTTATGTATTTGAAAAATCCAGAGGTGCATGTACGGATTTGAACCACGACCCCCCACATGGAAAGCGCGTTATAATCCACTGAGCTAACATCACACTTTTTAAAGTTACTAGCAGATGATAAATAACCTCAGCATTTAGACACCAAACCAACCGAGTATGTACTTAGCTACCCAGGGGCAAAACACGTAGTGTCACGGCTTCACAGAAAACCAGCGGGATGCTTCCCCCCTGCCTGACGCCCGGAAACCGGAAGCCCAATCAGGTGAAAGGGAATTAAAAGCAGCGCAATTGTTATTCCGCTAGAGTAGCAGATGTCCCTGGGTGGTGATGTCGATAGCATCGCCTTTTGACGACCCGTTCGGAACAGTGGTAGTGAACGCTGCCTTTGGTCCAAGGGTTGCGGGTTCGATCCCCGCACAGTGCAAACATTTGTGTGTATGAACATGTATGTTTGTATTGGTCTGGGTGTTTGTATGTATTATAAGTATGTATTTACAGAAGAAAAGTATTATTTGTATATATTTGTAATACCGCTGTTGATTCTGATATCCGTAACACAGGTGCTTGAGCTACCTATATCGGAGTCAGATCAATGTATGTGATGTTGTGAAATATTTATTTATTTATTATTTATCATATGAAAACGTAGATATGCGCCTACTCCAGCATTTACTGAACAATGCATTATATCTTCGACATAACAAAGATTGTACTATTTCGTTATCAATCTAACAAATAAACTAGCCTCATTATAATTCCAGACTCGAGGTAGACTAATCGACCTTAAAAGATAGATGCGATATCAGGATAGACGGAGCAGAGGCCATTTGAAACATAAATCCTCATAATGTTAGTTCCACCTTTATTATAGGATATGATCTCAGGTCTACTCAGTTGCAAAATTACAATGTTTATCATATCTCATCATGCGAGTAGACAAAGATCGATCGGAGTGGCGAACATGTGGAGAGGCTTATGTCTAGCAATGGCCTGCAACAAGCTGATGATAATGATCATCGTGTAACTACAACTACTACCTGTGCGGATAAAGAATGGGATCAGAAATGCCGGCGCATCTATTCACTTCTCGCTCGAACACAATTTGCGTCTATACTCGCACTCGTGGGTGTGCGAGCGAGAAGTGAATAGATGCGCCGCCATTTCTGATCCCATTCTTTATACGCACAGGTTGTACAAACGTGTAAAGTCTGGGTTTCCACGACACAGGGTATCCTAGTGTAGAGCCCAGCGACACTGTTTTTGATAAGCGTCTAACTAAATGTACCTATACCTTGCTGTGTAACAGTGACTATAGATATGTACTTGCTGTTTGTGAACCTAATAAATAAATAAATAAATTCCTTATTATAATAATCACTGCTGAACGTGGCCCTCCACCAAACAGTGCATCCTGGTCATACGTAGTGTGCATCCAATTTTCACCAGACATTTTTTTATATCTTCCATCTTACTGCAGGGCGCTCTACAATAAGTTTCCATGGGTACCAACCACTCCACTCCAATTACGTATCGGCTCCATCGGCCATTCAACAACTAATTCGTCGACAGACGTGTGTGACCTGTCTATAATATAATCCTTAGATTAAATCAAAACGAGGTTAATGGTTGATTTTACAATGGTCTGATATAAGTTATTAGTAGGTATATTTACCTACTTACTCAGCCGAATGATACCGTTACCCAATGGCGTAATATATCCTTTGAGGGGAGATGTTTGCCTACCTACATAAGTTTCTGAGCCTGTTAAGTTCGGGAGCCTCATATCACTGTTACAGCGGTAGCTATGCATTCGTTCCTACCGCAGTCTAAGTTTTGTCGAGCAATCTATGTAGAGCCTCCGTCTGGGGAAGGACATAAAGATGAAACTCCTTAGACCGTTCTCCTGTCCCCTCCCCACTCAAGCGAAAAAAGAACGTCTCAGGCTGTCATAGAGGAGAGCCCAACATGGTTATACCACTCATGGTGTGCATGTTTGGCCATTTTACTTCAGGTCGGCGGCATTCCCCAGAGCAAACAAAAACAAGAAGATAAGCAGTCTGATGGATGATAAAAGCATTCAAGAAACATATCACAGATCCTTCCATAATGGACAGGAGAATAAGTCACTAACCCCAAAATATTTCATAAAAGAAGAAAGACGAACCCAACTGCGTACATCTTGTGATACTGTAAGCGTGCTATATGCGCGGGAGTGCAGGAATGCGGCCCCGCGGTGACGTCACGCGGTCACGGCGCGCGCACCCCGACCCGCCGGCCTTCGCACCTGCAGCCTGACACAATGGATGCGCGCTATTGTCTCTGGACTATGCTAGCTTCGTTGTTGCACTTTTAACCCGACCTAATTTTAAACAGATTTTCATTAAAACCTACAGAGAATGGTCGCTCAGTGAATACACAGAAGGTCGTAGTCTCGATTTAGTCAATCACATGAGGGGTAAATGCCATACTCACCACGCTTGGCAGACGGGTTGGCGAACGTGCAGGTTTCCTCGCGATGTTTCCTTGCACCACCGCGCTAATGGTAGAAATATGCACATAGATTTGGAAAATCCACGACCCACCGTATGGAAGGCGCGTTTTAACCACTGAGCTACCATCGCTTAATTGATGTATATCTGCAAGCAATATAAAAAATCTTCCAAGTTTTTATAACGTCAGAAGAGGTTTGTAGTGCACTCCACTGCACTGGTGTCCATACTCCAATCGCTTACCAGGTGACCGATCTACTTGTCAGCCAACATAAAAAAAAATTCACAACATCACACGAGATGTTGTGAATTTAGCTCAAAGCACCTGTGTTACGGATATCAGCACCAAAAGCGGAATCACAAATAGTATATCTATACATTTAATACTTTTCTTTTGTAAATACATACCTACTTATAATACATGTAGAAAACACCCAGACCAATTTAAAACAGACATGTTCATGCACACAAATGTTTGTACTGTGCGGGGATTTCGATCCCACAACCCTTGCACCAGAGGCAGCGGTCACTACCACTGATCCAAACGAGTCGTCTAAAAAAGAGACGATTTAAGCAAGATTTCATTCATGGGATAACGAGAACAAATGCGAAGCGTAATCTTAGGAAATCTAAGTATGAAGATTTCCCAAGATTATATGAACACTACTATTTATCCTTAATTCAATAGCAGAACCATATAAATCACGTTCACAATGCCCGCTAACCAACGACCAGCTAGCGTCCTCTCGATAAGGAGTCGTCGTGACGGCTGCGCAAGCGCCGCGACACAGATCGCGCCAGCATGTGGACGGCCATATGGCCACAACCGCTTTCAAGATAGGGTACTTAGTTACATCATTGTAGGATTTGTCTCGTTCCACGAGATCTATAGGTGACGACTTTCATCGTAATAGAACAAGAATTCATGAGAGTGATGTCTCAGAGCACGACTTCCACGTAAAGAGTAAGCCTTCCGTGCGGGAGGTCGGTTACAATTCGACCCTCCGGCCACATTGGCAACTAAGGTTTACAACCAGATGCCGAAGAAGAACTAACATATTTACTAGGTTCTCAACCAGTTGCCAAAGACGATATTTTTTTCTTTTTTCACAACTAGTTGCCTACAAAGAATTATTTTATGAGTACGGTAAAGTAAAAAGAATTTTGATTCTCAGTTCACAACTAGAAGAGCGTGTCCTGCACCTTTGGCACCAGCGAAACCAGCGTGCTTTCTATGGTTGAGTTGCAAGAAAGTTAGTTCTTCTTCGGCAACTGGTTGTGAATCTTAGTTGCCAATATTGTCGGAGGGTAATTCGAGACCTCTGCAAAATTATGGATGTAAGAAAGATATGATATAGGTGGCAGACGAGCCGACGGATCACCTGACACCTGCAACACCAGTGGTGTCACAAGTGCGCTACTTACCTTTTAACCCCCTTCCCCTGGATTGTATAGTATGATAAATGAACCTCATCATCATGTAACATGTAACTAACACAATAAATGCTTCGATTGATTGAAAGTGCGATAATTATACGTGATAGAACTGGAATGAAAGTTTAGCAAAATAAAAGGTAGAAAGAAAAAAGGCTCCGATTATGTTGGAGGTAGATACCTAGTAAAAAAAATCCGAGACCTCTGAGTTTATTTTGTGATAGGTGGCAGACGAGCAGACGGATCACCTGATGGTAAGCAATGGCCGCCGCCCATGGACACCCGCAACAATAGTGGAGTCCCAAGTGCGCTGCCAACCTTTTAACCCCCCATCTCCCCTGGAATAGGCCTCCGGTACCCTCACTCACGCAGCGAAACACAGCACAGTAGTGCTCCATCACGCCGGTTTTCTGTGAGGCCGTAGTATCACTCCGGTCGACCCGCCCATACATGCCGAAGTGTAGCTCTCCCACGGTCAAATCAAACTGAGTTATGATGAGCTAAGACCATTTCTGTAACACCATATTTCAAAGGAATAAACGATTCGATTCGATTCTATTCTATTCTATTCTATTCTATTTATAAGTGCTCATTTCTACCACCAGATTTGCGGTGAGGGAAAACATGGTGATGAAACTTGCGCGTTTTATGGGTTTAAGTTTTGCAAGAGGTGCTAAGCTCAGACATTTCTTTCTTTGTAATTCTATAAAAACTTACAAAATCCTGGATCATTGTCCTCCAAGCATACCCCGGGCTCGGAAGCGACAGCTTGGGACGCTTTGGATGCAATCGGGAACGGCACACGAAGATCATGATGAGCACTAGAATTTAAATGGTAATTTCACAAATCAATTCTAGCTTCCTACTCAACTCAACGTTGAATACTTACTCAACATGTATCGCTGCTTAATACGATGCCACCCTCTAAACCATATTTAAGACAGAGACAGAATCATTTTTTCAATTGAACAATTCTCAAATCTAAATTTAAGATAAGATAAAATTAAGATTTTGAGTGTCGCGGGTAAGGCGCAGATAAAGCCTAAGTAATTTATTATAGATAGCCTAACTACTTACATGATACAAAATATGCTGAAGTTATGGATAAAAGTTGGTTTGGCACAAGATCTCTTGTAAAACCCTTAAACTTAAACCAGAGGGCCTAATTTAAAGCAGACGTTACGACAGAATCGGAGTTTCCCTCACTTACACACGCGCTGTGTGTCAGGTTTGTGTGGATGCGACAGGTATAAAATATACCTGTTCGTTACAGGACGCCTTTAAATTAAGCCTCCAGTTTAGAAGGTACACAGGTGGTTAAATACACATAGATTACAATTTTGCAAAATCTTATAACTACCTATACCTACCCAACAACAATGAAAAAAAAACGTTTACTAGGAAAATCTTTAAAGGAATCGACTGGTGTAAAGGCCGTTTTTGTCCAGGTAAGTAGGTTCATATGTCGCAACGATGTGGTTTAGAGGCTGAAAATCCTAGCGCCATAAGCGTCCCCTTACACTGCCCCCCTCGGGTACTTGCGCGCGCGCAACAACAAGAGCGAAAGTCACACACACTCTGTCATTGAGGAATCCGTTTACCAATTCTCAGCCAACTTTATTGGACTGACAATAATTAAAATTCTGTGTTAATTCCCGCAAAAAGTGGTTTTGTCCTTAGCAAGATGTGATTGAGCAAGCGCAGCAATTCGCGCATGCGCATAGTTTAATCGGATTAAAATGTAAGACAGGTAGATTGCATAACATTTAATAATAACAAACAAATGTGTGGTGACCCAACAAATAGGGCTACTCAACTGTTTTACACTTCGGGGTCGCTAACGCGTTCCGATAGTACGAATAATCTGAATAATAGGAAAATGAGCTGAATCAGTTACATCAGCCCTATCTATGTAGATACACGTCACACAACGCCTACCTCTACATCAGTAAAAATATCCTCAAGCCATTTATAACGGACATTACAACCTTTTTCAGATTACTAACCAGTACATACTGTAGGTACTGTATAGCCTACATGCACATATAATAATGATCCTTGACTTAGACACGTCGCGACAAATATGGCCAGCACATTATCGCCTCATCTCACCGCGCCTTACTTAAACATACATAATATCATATTGCACAACCTGCTCCGAAACTCACGGTTCAGTCAGGATGAACCTCTCAACAAACTCCTCGGCTAGCTCTATCTGGCGGTCCCTGTAGACGGCACACTGCTTGGCGTGTGCCACCACCGGCTCCGTGCGGTCCTCCACCAGCAACTCCTCAAATGTATCGGGGTCATCGAAAGTTTTCTGGGCCACTAGAGGATCCATCAGGATGTACGGGAATATCCCGATCGCGAGACACATGGACAGCATGCGGCTCCGCTCGCACCAGCGCAAATACTCCTCCCTGTCGTAGCCCAGATGTTTCAATCGCTGTTTTGACGCCTCATCTAGCGAGTCGAAGAAAACGCAATAGTAATAATGTAACACTTTCTTTTCGTGAACCTCGCGAAACGCCCTCGACGTGGTCAGGTAGAGAAACCCCATGACGTCAAACGTTGGAGGTGCGTAGCGGATGCACTGGTAATCTATGAGCAACGCATTGGCAGGCAAACCCTTTTCGTATCGGAACATAATGTTATTCGCCCATAGATCCTTATGGATAATGACATTGAGAGTATTTTCATGGTCTTTCAAACTGTTACAAGCTTCTGCATATTTTTCATACAACTTCTCTTCTAGCTGTGGAATGTCTCTAGTGTATTTTTGTGAGAAAGTATTGAGAAGGTTGGTGGTGAGTTTGGCCGAGGCGCGAAGCCAGGGCGAAGGTTGGAACGTGGACTCCGTGATGATGTGGCCGTAGTCTTGAAGGATGCTATAGGGTTTCCCGGGCCGGTCTCTTCGGGTGTGGTGGTTGGCGAAGGCGGCGTGGAAGCGCGCCAGGCTGGCGGCGGTCACGAGCACGTGCGCCAGGTCGAAGGTCTGCTTGTGTGGCCGAGGGGCGTAGCCCTGGACGCTCAGGTCCGGCAATACTAGGATGGACTCATTGCATACTAGTGCTCTTGTGCTGAATGGGTTTGGGCCTGAAATTGCAATAGTTTTTATATTTTTATTTTATCACCATGAGAGATACTTTGCACAAATATATTGACTATATTTTTTTCATTTGTTTAAATTTCTAATCTTTAAATGAGTTGAAGTTAATTTAGACTCAGTTGCAGAAACATCCATTAAATCCGGCTTTAGTCAAAGCGACATAAAAAAAAAACTGAGAAATCATCACAACCCCATCTTCCATTACATTGACCTGGTATTCCCTAGTATTCAGAAACGTCGAAGGTCAAACGAACACCATAACCCTAGGGTCTCAACTCTCAAGCCTGCGCTCATTTTACTGCTAAATAGGTCCAGCTCTGTTCTTGTTTTTGAGTTATTTAAGGTAAAGGCACCTAATTCCGAGGCATTTTTACCTAAACTTGATACAACATTCATTATTAAGTATTTATTATTTGTTCCTTAAGAATTGAATATTTTTATTAGAAATGTTATTTATGTTATTATTGAAATATACTGACAGTTAGACTGTAAATGTATGTTAAAATGATTAAATAATTTAAAAATATAAATGAGTCGAAAGCACCTATTTCCGATTTAAAAAACCTAATTCCGACTTATTTGGCTTCTAATTCCGAGTAAGCAATTTATAAAGAAAAAGGAGATAAGGAGAATGATACATCATGTTCAAAAATAAAGTATATTAATTGTTCTTAGTTTTAAAATCAGTCGCAATCGCTTTTCTTATATAACTAATAAATGGCACAAACATACCGTATGTACTTTAATTATTATATTATACAGGACGTCCCACGGCCATGCCACATTGTAGATAGAACGCTTCACTTAAAAAATATATTATTTTATTTTTAAAAACAATTTAAACTGCATTCATAGATTTTCAAATAATAAGACGGTTGAACTGGAAATCGAAACTCGATAAAAAAATACCCTGTAGCTGTATCATACTTATGGAATGGCTTCATCAAAAATATTATTTTTTCAAAACATATTGTTTAGTGTCAGAAGCTATTATGAAGCTGTTATGTAGTGTCAAGCTTTGTGAGTACCGTTTTTCTGCCGGGTACATCACCACAATATTTTTGATCACGTTTGTCTCGTAATGTCGTTTCTGGAATATTATAACGCCTGGAAACTTTATAAACGCTACAGCCATCATTTATTGCTGAATAGCGTTTTGCAAATCCTGTTCCGTGTATTTTTTTCTCGGCTTCATGATGTACGACAAAACAACTAAGCGTAAGTTTTTTAATAATAAATAAGAACAAGTACCTATATTCGATTCAAAAGAACAAACATATTTTTTTACTTACAAAAATCACACAAAAGTTACATGTAATGCTTACTAGCAATAATAGTTAATAAATTGAGTAAGATTATGAACATCCTGTATTTAACGTATATTGATACCACGCAATTAGGAATTCATATAACTTTATTCCGATTTAAATACATCGGAATAGGGTTTCGGGACACTAAATCAAGTTTTCTTATTCCGAGTGATAAAAAGTAAACAATTTTTAGATCAATTTATAATGCAGTTTTCCTTAATTACATTATTATTTAAGAAATGCATAAAACATACAGTAGATTATATCAGAAAAAATTGCTTACTTAAAATTCTGTGCTAACAACGAATAAAAAAATACTGAAATAGCCTATCTTATATCTGCTGTAACTAGCAAATTTGAGCTCTTAGTGTACCTCGTAATTAGATTTTTATAATTAAATTGTACTAAATATGATCAGAACTTAAGCTTTGTATTCGGAATCACAATACTGACTTCAAAATCAGAAAAACAAAATACCTCTATTAAATTGCAATTGCGTGGTATACATCGGTAATTAGGAACTGGCAAAATATTTGGCTCCTAATGCCGTGGTTTTTTAACAATTATTTTCTGTTTAATTGATAGTAAAAAATACTAGATTTTTAAGTTTTTCTGATAAAGTATACCATCCTTCTTAAATTGAAATCTTAACAAAAACTCACAACAGCTATTCAAAAAATCGTGTTACTCACGTGCTTATGGTCCGTAATGTATGGAATGCGCGGTCAAGTCAGCTGCTAGCGTAAAACTGACCAATTAGCTTAAAACGAACACACATCAAATCATTTTTTAGCTTGTAAAAACATGCAAAGACAAGTCATTGATCGATCAAAGTACCTTAGAGACTAAAATATCTTATGAATTGAGTGAAAATACCATTATTCTAAATACATCGGAATTAGGTGCCATTTCAAGAACCCCTCGGAATAGGGTGCCTTTACCTTATAATGTAACTAACTCAACTTCCATTTTCCGTGTCGCCTAAAACCGGTATAAAATATTTTTTTTTTAGAACATGCATTTGCGTTTAAATCGCTTCTGCAACAGCCTGTGTTACTAATCATAGATAGACTTGTACGCAATAACTTACCTTCATCAGGACACATTTCCTCGAACAACTGGAACATCGTCATCTCTCGCCTGTAGAAATTGTGCTCGTTTATAAAGTCAGCTTTGGGCTTGTTCCCTGGCGGAATCCTCTTGATGAACACGTTAATACTCTCCACCCATCCCCTCGTCTTCACGTGAAGGGTCCCTTTCAGGTGATCCCCGAGAAAGCCTGCCAGGCCATCAGAAAGGGGCCTGATTTGCGCATCCACCAGCTCCCAATGTTCATCCGTCACATATTTCTTCACGATCTCATGAATTTGTTTCTCAGTTAGAACCTCCTCCAAGGTATACATACTTAGTGCTAACTCTTCGACTGTTCCCGAGAGCAGATATCCTCAGTTTTATACCCACCCGTATCTCACAATGATGCCACTGAACTCTTTGTTCTGTGTCGATACGTCAGAGGTTCAAGCTGATGCAGCAATGTGACATTTATTGCTATTGGTATAAGGAACTGGAGAGGGCACGTAGGGCAAATAAGTGCATCTACTGTTTCGTGAGATAACGTACGATGATTGTTTTTGCATATCGGTAAATGTTGATTTTGGGCTTTAGGCCCGTGTGTGTACACATGTGCGGTAGATAGAAATGACGGGATGAAGTAGAAATCGAAGTCAAGATGCCTCTTCCAATCACTAACTTTGTCAGTCACTTTCAGCAGGATTTTTTTTTCGAAAAACAGAGTACTTAAATTCAGGTGAAGACACGGACTGCATCCAACACTCAGGACAGTTAAAAGAATCCTGGCTATGAACCCACCCATAGTGGGTAGGTTACACCTACATAACAGGAAGCCGGGAAGTACGTCGTGGAGCAATAAAATATGTCGGTTAGGTAGGGTAAATTTACCAATAACGGACTGAAAAAATGTATATGCTATATTTTCCACTTTTTTATCATCAGATCTCTCTCGATCACAAAGTAGCTTACTTGATCAATATAATCATATAGTGGATCCGCCCTCACTTTAGTTTTAGAACAACATTTTGCAAAACCCGGCTCCTTTTCTATATTAGTTCCTAATTGCATCAAGAGATAGAGCTGGGTGTCGATTACATCACGCAAGTGTTTCTTCGTTTTGGTTTACCTATAAGCCATTGTCCATAGAAATCACCTCTATGTAAATAAATACAACAGATAATGTTAGACAAATAGATTAAGGTCGCACACAAAATAGGTAAGTAATTTAACGGCATCACCAAATGAGATAATATCCCTACCCTAAGGGTGCGTGTTAACATAAAAGATAGTTTTTTCTTATGTGATAGGTGGCAGACCAGCAGATGGATCACCTGATGGTAAGCGATTGTCACCACCCATGGATAACTTTCCCGCGGATTGGCTTCCGGTACCCTCACTCACGCAGCGAAACCAAAGACGCTGCCGGTTTTCTATATCGCCGTGGTATCACTCCGGTCAAGCCACCGGTTGCATGCCGAAGCGTTTCTTTCCAACGGTACAATGCTGGAAAGCGACAATTTATTTATCTTGATCACCCAGCCTCGTACTCGTACTTTTATAGTTGTGTTTACTTAACGTAGCTCATCCTCTAATCGGTTGTGCGGAGGCGGACACAGAGTGATTAATGGCCGCTGCGGAATAAACGGGCGATTGTGGAGGAAGCCAAGATTAGATTCTGCCTGCCTGATGCTAGACACGACGCAACCAGAAGGCAGACACAAGGTAGGTCTGGAACTATCCTTGTTATAATGAAAGTACTCTGTGTTACCTACATTTCGGCTATGGCGGAAAATCTTAAGGCGACGGGTAGGGAACACTAGCGACGCCAATCGATTTTAATTTTTAGGCACTAAACCGGATCCATTTTAAACAATTTCGGGGTTACAACCTCTCGGCAAACACTTATACTATTTATTAAATAACCGTGCACAAATGTTAGGTCTGTTTTTGTACGCGAAAAATTTATTCACGCTTAAAGTGGCCGCTTTTGGCGTGAATAAATTTTTCGCGTACGCGTTGGACCCTGCACTTTTGCTTGGTTATGTAATAAAGAGTATAAGTGTTTGCCGAGAGGTTGTGACCCCGAAATTGTTTAAAATAGATCCGGTTTAGTACCTAAAAATTATAATCGATTGGCGTCGCTAGTGTGCCCTACCCGTCACCTTAAGGCGACGGATACCCCTAACTAGCGACGACAATCTATTTAAATTGTTAGCTACTAAACCAGACCTACTTTAAACAATTTCTAAGCTCCAGTCTCTAAGCAAACATTTATACTGTTTATTCAATAATTGTACACTATTTTTTATGTGTTTTTGCAATCGAAATTTAAATTAACTTAAGAATCCATGAAGAAACTTGACAGATTTGTATACTCCGTGTGACTCCTCCTCATATTAGCGTAAGATTCCCGGTTGCGTCCAAAGCTGTCGCTCTGGAGCCCAGGGTACACTTGGACCATGATTCAGGATTTGGGGAGTCTAGTAATTACAATGATGCGACTGCCGTCTGACCTTCGCAACCCTTTTACAGGGAAACCAGAAAAACTGAATAATGGTTACAAGTTTCAGAAACAATCCGAAACGTGCAGGTTTTCTTCACGATGTTTTCCCTCACCGCCAAGGTATAAATACGCACATACAGGATGTGAACATTTACATCCCTTTAACCATGTGTTCTATCAACCATTCTGAACATTTGTTCAACGACTTTTCGAAATTCATCGAACATTTTTTCGACCCCCCTTACAAAATGACCGAGTCACGTGACCGGCTTTGTATAAAGTTGAATTTTTTTCATGCGAATTTCCAAAAGTGATAGAACAAATGTTGTTCATAATGGTTAGTAGAACACGTGGTTTAAGGGATGTAAATGTTCACATATACACCCTGTATGTAGATTTGAAAAATTTAGAGGTGCACTCTCGTATTCGAACTACGACATCTGGTATGGAAGGCGTGTTTTGTTGGATAGTGTAACCAAACGCTATTATGGCAATAATTAAAAAAACAAATCGTATGCTTTATCTGTGGAAACACTGAAGCCTCTTTCCTTCTTTTCTCACCAAGAATGGCCATGAACGTATATTTTGTTAGCCTTGCACTGCTTTTATTTAAATCCCAGCGTGTCTGTACTCTTTCACATGTAATTTTACATTAAGTAGATGCTGATGCATCTATCTATTATGTAGCCTTGCCGTTTCATTCAACCGCCTCACACCCTGCATACTCTGAACATTGTCAATATGTTTTTGTCCACTGAGCTACTGTAGCTCTTTGATGTGTTGCTGTCCGTATGTACATACAAGTAATTAGGTACTTCATCGTCCAGCCCATTTAACCCTCACTCTAACCGAGGTGTCGTAAAGAAGGCGACTAAGATAAAGCTGCTGGCATGATCATCAACACCCATAGAAGGAAAACTCTGCATTTATATCAAAACCCTCGCCAACCCGTCTGCCAAGCGTGGTGAGTATGGCAATTACCCCTCATGTGATTGAGGGAGGCCCGTGCCCCAGCAGTGATGGACTTAAATGGGCTGACGATTAGGTACTTACTATCAGATTTTTTGTCTCCTTTCAGCGATAACACTTACGACGTCATTGCGCAAGGGTATTGCGGTATCGTCTTGTCTATTAGAGATAGTAAATGAATACGTCTCTATTTACTTACCTAATCAAATTTGCACGACGTCAACACGCTACCCGCTAAAACTTCCAGGGCATGATATTGTCATGCTTTTGAACAATGCAACTGGTTTAGGTACCTACTTATTAGCATAAACGAATTGAAACATGATTTCCATAGTGCCATGGCTCGTCATCATCATCGCACCGTGTCATTTACTGAGCCTACTTTTGAACCATGATCTAAGGTTCAGTACATTTTTGTACACCTGCAGCACCAGTGGAGTCACAAGTTAGCTGCAAACCATAAGGTGATGCATCGACCAAACTAGCGCCGTCTATCATCATCATCATCGTCGCACGGGCCTCCCTCAATCACATGAGGGGTAATTGCCATACTCACCACGCTTGGCAGACGGGTTGGCGAGGGTTTTGATATAAATGCAGAGTTTTCCTTCTCTGTGTGCTGATGATCATGCCAGCAGCTTTACCTTAGTCGCCTTTTACGACACCTCGGTAAGAGTGAGGGTGGCCTATTCTACTCTGGGGACCACACGGCGCCGTCTATAGATTTGTATTAATTGTGACGATAATGAGACATTTAAAAAGTACACGGTGAAACCAAAGAAGAAAGTATCTATAATTTTCATTATTGCTAAAAGTGGTTACTTTAGGCAATAATAAGAATTACATACGGTTACTTGTACGAAGATAATATTACAGAAGAACGCCTCAAAAATCAAATCCTTAATACTACCTATCCTTTGTGGATTCACCGTTGCAGGTACTTTTGTAAATTTCTCAAATTCGTCACAATTAATACATAACTACAGGGGGCGCTAGTTGCGATGCGTCACCATAAGGTGACGGGTAGGGCACACTAGCGACGCCAATCGATTTTAATTTTTAGCTACTAAACCGGATCTATTTTAAACAATTTCGAGGTTACAACCTCTCGGCAAACACTTATATCTACTATTTATTAAATAGCCATGGCTCAAAGTCCATTTTAAAGCCAAAAAATAATCGATTTTCATAGTGTCTGCTGTCTGGGCCTTAGAAGATTAAGGGCCGATTTCACCGTTGAAATTGTACGCGATCAATTCACTTGAACTCGGTTTACGCGCTAAACTGAGTTCCGTTCCTTTGTTTTCGCTCGCATTGATCGCGTTCAATTTCGACGGTGAAATCGGCCCTAAGGCGACGGGTAGGGTCAACTAGCGAAACACTTATACTTTTTATTTAATACTGATACTACTTTTGGGTCTGCTTTTGTACTCGAAATTTGATTTTACCGCCAAAAACGGTTACTTAAGGCGTCAAATTTCGACTGTAAAAACTGACTCAAAAGTAAGTATCAAATAAATAGTATAAGTGTTTTCCGAGAGATCGTAGCCTATAAATTGTTAAAAAGAAATCCAGTTTGACAAAATGCTGATGAAGATGAACATAATATCGAACAGCGACTGCAGCATGCAAGGAGGAGACGGACACCATAGAACGTCTTATATGTGAATGCGACTCCTAGCCAGAGGAAGAATGTGTCTTCTAGATAACACTTATCTTAAATCAGAAGACTATATGCACTTCAATCCGAAAGACATCGTGACGCTGATGAAACGAATCTTTCGTGAGTAGGAGTGCAAAGGATAGGGGAGGGACAAAAGATCCCTTAGGGTCGACGTGACCGATGAAAATGGCCCCTAACAGATAAGATAAGGTACAATTAGCGTGTAAGTTTCAAGCGCAAGAGCACGCACTTGCTTTGGAAGCGAATGGACGCGCGTCTTCGTGGATAGTGCGAACAGTATTCTGTCGGCTTATCGCCAAATGCAAACTGATTATTTGCAAATATCATCACGTATTACACCTGTATTCTTCGATTGATTGTTGCAACTGTCGGATGGTTTTTACTGATTGTAATGAAATTAAAACAAATGAAAAAATATCAAGACATTTAAAATAAAAAAGGATTTCGGCTTTTTTGAGCTTATTTCGCACACGCCATTCACAAGATGTTTTAAAATTATTGTGAAAATGCAATAATAAAAAAAAAGTGGCCACCAAAAACTCAAATCTTGCTATTAATTTTTCATTCATGTCTTAATTTCATTACAATCAATAAAAAACCGGTGGCGGCGCGACTGATCCACAAAAGAACTCTTAAGTTATCCATATTAAGTTATGAAATCCAATAATTTCAATCTTTAAGAATATTTAATAACGATAATATTTTTTAATCCAGTAGGAACAAACAAGAAAAGCAATGTTTTTTTTTTCTAAATAACGAGTTCTTTCATTGACAAATAAAAAATCAAGTACATAATGCATACACTTTATTTACATAAAATAGTAATTTATATTTAATACAATACTCGTAACAAGTGTATAACTATGCTTAATATAACTTGTATCTACGTATCTGGCAACACTAGTTATCCTTGTAAAGCTTAAAATGGAAGATTCGTTGTATTGGGAAGACAAATATGGCTAAGTTACATAAATATTATTTACAACATCTAAAATAACAACTAACTTTGTAACTAAAGGCACTTACTGGCAAGATTCTTAATTAATAAATATAAGCTTGTATAAAACTATCTACGAATGTATAGACAAATACTGATTTGTATTTAATACAGGGTGTATCTGTGAACATTTACATCCCTTTAACCACGTGTTATACCAACCATTCTGGACAACATTTGTTCAACGACTTTTCGAAAATTTGTTCGACTCCCCATACAAAATGATCTAGTCACGTGACCGACTTTGTATGAAAAGTTGAAATTTTTTCATGCGAATTTCCAAAAGTGATAGAACAAATTATGTTCATAATGGTTAGTAGAACACGTGGTTAAAGGGATGTAAGTGTTCACAGATACACCCTGTATGTATAGATCAGCCCATTTCCCTTAACGTCATCATCACACATTGTCAGTTTTTCCCTAAAACTGTGGCGTCACTGCAATTTTAAGTCTCATTTAGGCTAACAAAATTTTCTCACACACTCCAGTGACGCTACTCTTCAGTTTTTGACCTGGCTCTTAAATGTTAGCTAAGAGATATACTATCTATTTATGTTCTAAATCTCGGACTTTTACGCCACAGTTTTAGGAAAAATCTGACCATCTGTAGCCTTCTTCAGTGAGGTCTCAGTTCTCGACCTGACTTTTAGTCTTTGTTAGCCTGAATTTTAGCACATTGCCTAACAAAATTATACTATACTTTTTAAGAGTATCCTTTACAAATTGAGCACTATGGCCTCTACAATAAGAAATTATTTCGTTTGACGAAATGCCACGCTGTATATTTTTCTAATTTACAAAATTTTTGCAGTCTCTTTTTATGCGACTAATATCTATAAGCCACGAATAACTGAATAAAATCCTAAACTTTAGTGCTGATGTTTCTGAATTGTTCAAATATGATTAAATAGAGAGCCGTAAGAAAATATACAAATTTTCTAATACACAAACGAGATAAATCAGTCAGTTGTAACATTATACTAGTCATATCAAAGAAACATAATAATAACTATCTATTATAGCAATATTTCTATAAAATCAGCTCTTTGTATAACTTAACTAGCTACATAATATTTGGAAGACACTTTAAATGCGTTTACAATATTAAACACTTCTTCTTCGCTTTGTAAATATATTTTATAAATGCCTTTGATAAAATACATTCTATACTACACTATAATTTACAGATAATATTTTGGTACTAAAATGGAAGAAATGATGTAGAAATATTTTTATTTAAACAACGCTGGGTCATTAATCAAGTCGAGAAACCACAAAATGGCGCGAGCCTTACGTCACTAGGTATAGTCTCAGTCTATGGCGCGACTGCTTTGAACACATACGTCACAGTTCACACAGAGATGGAAGTCATGGCAAGCCGAAGCAGAAGAAAATTGAGTCATATTAGAGTTTTCATGCTAACTGTGTTAGTGTATTTTGAATAATTGAAAGGTCTTTTGATTAATGAGTACATTTTTTTTTGTTAATAGGCTCGCTCTAGGCTTCACACTGAACTCTATCTAGAGTTGAGCAGACGCCTACGATAGATATGAATAATCATTAAAAAGGTCATCGTTCTTATTGGTGGGTTGCCAAAAACCTACATATAAATATGTTTCATAATATCACAGTAGATAAATATATGCTAAAGCAGTATCGTCACTTCGTCATTTTTGACAGAAAGTAACCTACTGTATAGGGTTGTCCTCTTATTTTTGCAAAATATTATTCTTACCTTTACATATTAGCATGAACTTCCCCATATCACTTTAAAAATTCGAAACCTTTTTTTGATAACATACATACCTAATGTATCTATTTACTTATTTTCACTACCAAAATAAAGTAAGCGGCACTCGAGTAAAACCGACAACCCTGAATTTACTTCCTGCGATTGCACTCCGATGGGACCTTGGAATCCGTGTAAAGTGTGCGTGCGTCATTCGAGCGTTTGTTCGTAGTGTCCATACTGCTTTAGCGTATATATCTACTGTGATAATATTGATTACTTATATCATACTGTTAGACATATCAGCACGGTTGAAATATGGAGGAATGATAGGGAACGTGCACATCGACAATGCTGCCATCTGGTGATATCCAGTGTTACTTTATAATCCTTTACATAAATAAATGCAGATCAATTGCATCAGTCTCGTTTTTACTTAGTTGCCTTTAAATACTGGTACAAATGAAGAGCTAGTTATGTTGAACTCGAGTTGATATAATATCTAACATAATAAGAATAATACTATCATAATTACAATTTCATGGAAGACTATTTTAGCGGAAGATTTAGTTAATAGATATTTTACACAATAAAATCATTTGTTTGCACCTCCGTCTACAACAAAATATTCAGTGAATACTGAGCCCATTACGTCGGATATTAAAAGTAGAGTTCACTAACTTTTCAAACAACGGTAATCACGCTTTAACCATCCAAGCACTAATAGCAAGCACGGTTAAAGTGTAAATTACCGTTGTTTTAAAGTTGGTGAACTCGGCCCCGAGCTGGAAGACTATAGAAATTTGACATATTTGCGATGATTTTGATGTATTCTGAAGTGCTGAGAAATTCCGTAATATTTCTTATAAATATGTATATGTAGGTATTGCATTTAAAATTGATTAACAGATCTATTTACTTAGAAATCTATAAACGATTGTGTAAGCTAATGAACGTAAGTTTTTAATACTTCTCCTCTACAAAGCACATTTTTTACTTCGTCGAAAGGTATTATAATCCATTCAGTATGTGAAGGTGAATAGGACAGTTGTATTTTGACATTCAAAGTGAGGCACTCCTTTTAAACCTAACCGATATTTATAAGAATCGAGAATATTTTCTTTCGAGATCTAATCGATTTTATTTGTTTTAATTCAACTTTAATCAACATTTAATTTTTGAATTTGAAATATCTGGATATGGAATACAATATGTGAATATTCACAGTGGTACTCACACAATAAATCACAAATAATTAAATAAAATGCATTTTATGCATCTGAAAAATAACAGCACTCGCTTGACGGGTCGGAATCACCTTCGTCAGCAAAAGAAATTACTATTTCTTGGTCCCTAATGCAATCCATGCGGACATATTTTGCACGAGACAATAATCGTGATTCGATGGTAAGACGGTCGTCATACCGATTACTGATTTATTGCAATTGTTTTTTTTACAAAATCTATTGGTAATAACTATTTAAATGTTTGTTCAGATTAATTGAGAAAGTTTAATACTTGTAATTATGGAAGAATAAGAACACAAACAAATGAATGATTTTTACAATTTAATATTTTGTAGAAAGATGGATGCATGATACGAAACGTTTGAACTGTCCTATTCACCTTCAGATACTGAATGGACTATGGCCGCGTTCCGTTTTCGTGCGTACAGCGTTGATATCGATATTTCAATTCGGAACGATCTGTAAGCGCGCTAACAGCGATTATGACGTTTTTCAAACGGATAGTTAGTTAGCCAAAGATTAAATTATTATATTATTTTTGTCTGTCATATCTATTCCTTAAGTAATTTGAGGTAATAACACAAGAAAACAATACTATTTTTGAAACTACTTTTGACACCGCTTACAGTAATATTGCCTGTGATCGTGAGCACTGTCAATGTTCCGACGCTCCTAAATGCGCCGACAATGACGTCATGCATGACGTCAAGAAATCGTTTATGAACGCGCTCACTTCAAAACGGAACGACTGTTAGCGCGCTGACAGCGCTCAGGAGCTCTATTTTTGATTCACTCGTATGACTTAGCGTCGTGACGAGCGCACGATTTCTACTGATTTTCCTTCGACATACGAAATTCCGCATTTTTTAATCATTGGCCCCCCCCATCCATCCCATCCCATCGAGTGACCCCAACCACTCGTTGGTCGAGTGACTTAAAGCGAGTGATAGAAGCAACTTCAAAATAGTTGTCAATACAAAATATTACACTTACCTATATTTTAAAACTTTGATTTGACTGATTTTGACAATTGACACAATGTGACATTCATAGTTTATTGTGACAAAATAGCAAAGTAGCCAATAATCTATGGCTTTTTACCGTTTGCAATGCGGAAGTTACCGGTTTTTGCAAAATTCTGCATAGAAGGGTTAAAATGTCAATTTACCGTATTGTATTGACAACATCGAAATCGAATGATTCAATTGTAGGGAAAATCGGCTTCATGCGACTTAGAAGGCGAATGTGACTTACGTCGCATGCGACGCCGCTAAGTCATACGAGTGAATCAATAATTGAGCTCCAGAGCGTATTTCGGAACGCGGGCCTATAGCCCTGCTAAACGTGCAGCAGTCGGTCCTACGTACTGCTCGTAGCTACGCGGCTACGAGTGCTGCGAGTGCTACGTGTGCTACGGTTGCTACGAGTGCTACGGGCTACGTCACCGATGCTGCAGCAGCGCGTGCAGGCGCTGCAGCGCGGCGCGCAGCAGCGCGTCGGCGTGCGGCGCGGGCGGGTAGTGCTGCGGCGCGGCGGGCGGCGGGGACACTCGCCACGCCACCACGTGCTCGCGCCCGGTGGTCTGCGACGCGCACACGCCGAACAGCTCGCCGCCGGCCCAGAGCCCGCGGAGCGCTGATAGTACCTGGGAGGAGCCATTCATTCACTAATGAAACGGTATTTGAATTTTTTTTAGCCTAATTGCAAAGAACAGATACAGATTCGTCTTGTCTGTTCGTCTGTCCGTCCGTCCGTATGTCACAGCCATTTTTTTAAACGGTTTTTATTATTGAAACTATACTATTGAAACTTGGTAAAAAGATGTATTTCGTTGACCGCATTACGATTTTTACACAAAAATAGGAAAAAAAATTAAAAATTATGGAGGGTCTCGATACTTAGAACTGAAACTATTTGTGGATAGGAAAATTATATCGAGGTTGCAAATATCATTTTTATCTAAACTGAACAGTTTGCGTGACAGACGCTTACAAAGTGGAAAAAAGTTGACCCCCCCCCCCCCCCTCTAATTTTTAAAATAAGAAATCGAAAATTTAAACAAAAAAAAAATATATATAAACTAACAACGAAAATTGTTTTGAACGAAATCCAGTGAGTAGTTTTTTTACGGACCCTTTGTGCGACACGCACTTGGCCGGTTTTTTTTGTTTATTTTTGTATTCAAAAGACCTCTCAATGATAGAAACATCGTTGAAAGAATTACTTGATTCTCATTTAAACTACATGAGATATCACAACTTAAAAACCACATTATTTTGGGCAAACCCAAAACGTTCCATACAAATGGCTACTAAAATGTGACGTCACGCCTAAGTATTTGGTATGGATTTCAATTGAATTTTGTATGGTAGCTATATCAAATGTTTCGTTTATGTCAATGGTTCTATAATAATAGTTGGTACAAATTGTATAGGTTATTCAATGGTATAATTATTTTTTAATAATTTCATACTTTACTTTTAAAATGGACTTGCCCCTGAATCTTTGAATGACCATAGACTTGACGTTATATTTTTAATTGAGAATTTATGCTATTGGCACACATTTATCTAAATTTTGATAAAATATTTATATTTTGTAAAATCTCGAGCTTAGTCAAATACCCTTTGAATATCTGTATAAAAATTACAGCGATTGATCGCGACGTTTAAAGTCTTGCCATATGTTATTTTCATTTACCCATGAATATTGACCGTGGGAGAACTACGGCACGAATGGGCCGGCTAAACCGTAGTGATACCACGGTCTTACAGAAAACCGTGAGGGTACCGAAGGCGAGATCCGGGGGAAAGGGGGGTTTAAAGGTTGGCAGCGCACTTGTGACTCCACTGGTGTCGCGGCTGTCTATGGGTGAACCGTATGCTCGACTGCCACCTATCACATAAAAGAATAAAGCTCTTTGAATGTTAGTGGCGACTTTCACGGGACTCCTTTAGTGACGCGGACTCAAGGATCCCCTTTCCTTAGGAGAAGATAACGAATATCTTCTGTTGGTCAAGATGCGACGGCTACACGTACCTGGCGGCCCAGCGGCGTGTCGGGCAGCAGCGTGTGGCGCGGGAAGCCCACGGCGTAGTAGGGCGCGCCGGGCGCCGGGTGGCCCGGGCCTTGTCGCCCCGACTGGAAGCTGCAACACGCATTAAAACCTAAAAAACTACAGGCCCATAACACTCATTCCAATACTTCCAAAGGTGCTTGAAAATTGCATGTTGAAGAGACTTAATAGCTATTGTAGCAAAAATAGTATAATCACAAAGGATCAATTTGGTTTTCAAAAGGATAAATCTACGACACATGCTATGTTCCATTTGATTCATAACGTCATGAATATTCTTAACCAAAACCATCTTACTACTAGGCTATTCTTTGATTTATCAAAGGCATTTGATTTTGTTGCACACAAACTCCTACTCCAAAAACTGGAAAGGATTGGAGTGAGGGGTCCGGCGTTGTAATGGATAGAATCGTACCTAAGCGGCCGACAACAGTGCGTCAGTATAAATACTTTGGTAGGAAATGAAATGAAGGTCATC
Source organism: Marasmia exigua (assembly GCA_019059595.1). Taxonomy (NCBI): domain Eukaryota; kingdom Metazoa; phylum Arthropoda; class Insecta; order Lepidoptera; family Crambidae; genus Marasmia; species Marasmia exigua. Next base: position 17,182,992 of record CM032472.1, read on the forward strand.
CGAACTTAGGGGTAATGCATATGGAGTTCCTCAGGGAAGTGTACTAGGTCCTATTTTATTCCTTCTTTATATAAATGATTTTACTCAAATAACTCGACACAAATGTATATTGTTTGTTGATGACATTTCCATTATAGTAACTTCCAGTGATAAGACAAATCTTAAAAATCATGAAGACGAAGTTAATACCACAGTTGACAAAATAATAGTACGGCTATATAATTTAAAGATTAATCTTGAGAAATCCAAATATATGCAATTTAATAAATCCAAACATGAGAAATAAAATTTTGCGCTAAATATCACAAAAATAAATAAAGTATCTCATCAAAAATTTCTAGGCATAACAATAGATGATGACCTTAACTGGAAATTTCACTTAGACTGTATGTGAAAAAGGATAAGCAAATTCGTATATGCTCTAAAACAAATAACAAAAGTTACTAATCGTAAAACAGCCCTTTTATCATACTATGCATACATTGAATCCATTTTGCGGTATGGGATAATAATATAGGGCAACAGCACAAACAAGTGCAGGGCGTTTATTGCTCAAAAGAGCTGCATTAGGGCCATCTATGGAATCGCCCCCGACGAATCGTGTAGACCACTGTTCAGAGATCTTGGATTATTGCCACTTCCTTGTCTTTATGTTTATGAGGTTGCCGTATTTGTTCGCAAGCACTTGGAATTATTCAAAAAATCAGGAAACCTGAAACTAAGAAGTCCTCAGAGACTGGTACTTAGAGAGATTCCGCATTCCACTAAATATGCCAATAGCTATGTTTGCATGTGTTCGCATTTTCAATAAAATACCCGACGAAATAAAAACCCTCAGTATCAGTCTGTTCAAAAACAGGTTGTATATATGGCTTACTACACATAGTTTTTACGCCGGGTGACATCAGGGATTTTTTGACATTTAAATGAACTTTGTAACATGAGTTCATTAATTTTATGTATACATATGGTTTATTTTTAAATTTACTTCCAATGTTTTCTGACATAATGAGCTTTTGTTTGATAAATAACATAAAAATCCAATTTTGCATGCTTATTTTGAAGTAGCAGAACATGAGCACCTTGTATTATTTATCGTAAGACCGTTTATACCATGTTTTAAGCAAATAAATAATTTTATCTTATCTTATCTTAATGAATGAACTTATTGCACTCAAAATAAAGTATGAAAACTTAAATACTAGGTATTACAGGATGTGTACAACGAAGGCGGCCTTATCTTGTAAAAACTTTTGATCATTACCTTACATATTAGTGCATATATTTGACAGTTTGCCTGAACTAGGATACCCTTTGTTTCTGACTAAAATGATTTTAGTAACAGCATTACAGTCAATATTATATCTATTACAAAGTTCTGATGAAAATTTTATAATTTCCATAAACTAGGAATAGTTAGAATAATAAATTCATTAGTTATCGTCAAAACACAAAATTCGCAATTGATTGACTCTACGCACCTTGTTACAGCCTGATCACATCACTCACATAATATAAGATTCTTTATCCCTTCCTTGTGCCCATAATGTGACGTTACACTTTTTTTATGTTAGAGGCGACAAACGAGCACCTGATGGAAAGTTATCATCGCCACCCAAGAACATGCGCGAAATCAAAGAGATCGGTAATGTGTTGCCGGCATTTTTAAAAAGGAATACGCTCTTCTTTTGAACATTCAGCAAATTTACACCAAGAAATTTAAGTGTAGGGCCAGTAAAAACGTCACTTGCATAATAAAGTTTCCCTAATTTGGATTAAAATTTTGAAGTATGTACGATCTTAAGATGTAGCTTACTATATTCATCCTACCTCTTGTCACATTTCACTGCCTTTCCTGTCACATTTATGAATGCTATATATTTACTGATTTAAAATAATTTTTGAAAAAAGAATGAAAACTGTTTTATAACACCGTTTTAGCTAGCAAAGGTTTAACAATCATTCATGAATAAGACCCTTAGAATTTTAATAAATGAAAATAAAATATTTTTCTCACACTTTTCATTTTGATTACGATCCAGTATATTTTTTTATTTCCGGCCGGTTTCTGAATTGAGAGTTTGAAGTTAAGCACGACTTGAGCAGTAACTTTGACAGTTGAGCCATACTTCAGCTGTCAAACTTTATGCTCAAATCGTGCTTAACTTCAAATTCTCAAATTCAGAAACCGGCCCATAGACTTTTATTTTTGGTTAATTCTTCTTTTGAAGGAAAGGCATAGGGTACAGATTCCATACAGCCATCATCTGTCATTTACTGTTATACCTGCTCAAAATAAAGTTTTAAAAATTGTAGGAATAAAATAAAAAAACAAAACACAAATTATCAGAAAGCAACACCTAAAACATCTAAGCCAATCATATGTGGCGTGGGCTAGACTATCTACACACGCACCTGTAGGTGACGAGGATGGAGGAGCAGTGCGGGTAGGGCGGCAGCGGCGTGGGCTGCAGGCTCCACGCCATGCTGCCGGGCGGCTGCGCGCCCGCGGGCGCCGGCGCGGCGGGGCCCGCGTCGCGCCCGTACACGCGCCCGCACACCAGGCACTCGATGTACAGTTGCTCCTGGGAGAATTATAATTACGTCAATACAATAAGATCAACAAAAAGCGTCTGTAGTAGTATCTTTTAGTTTTTTGCTTTGAAAATGATTTAGCTGGTTTTGTTTAAAACAAGAGAGGTCCAAAAATTGAGCCTTGCGGAACTCCGAAAGTCACAGGCCTAGGCATACTACGATATTTTCCACATTTACCACTTGTTGGCGATTTTCCAGATATGATTTAAGAATAGCAAGAGCAGAACCAGTCAATCCGATTTCCGTAAGTTTTTGTATTAGTATTTCGTGGCTCACTGTATCCAAGGCCTTTTTGAGGTCAATGAATATGCCTAGTGCAATTTTTTTTCCATCAATATTTATTTTTATTTTTGTTACTAGATCTACTGTAGCAGATAATGTGTTTGACCATTTCTCACTCTCACTTCATCTAAAACCATTTCGTTTTTCAGAAAGAAAGTTTATTGAATCAAGAAACGTTTCGAGACGATTATATAAGATGCGTTCAAAAACTTTGGACAAAACAGGAAGCACTGAGAAAGGACGGAAGTTACCTGGATCCAACCTAGAACCCGGTTTGTAAATCGGAGTAACCTTGGAGACCTTGAGGCTGTCAGGAAATTCTCCTGTCATTATTCACCTATTAACGCAGTCAGTTAGTTCTTCAATAATTACATTTTTGACACACTATTGTTTTTAATATAATGCTTTAATTTAGCTTATTACCAAATCCGGGAAAGAATAATCGATTTTAAAACGCGGAGCGAAATACTGCGACGTTACTATAGTAACGTTACACATTTTTTGCGTCGGTTTCTTACTCCGCGTTTTGAAATTGGTAATTCTCGGCTGGATTTGGTCATAAACTCAGTTAAAACATTACATTCATCATTTCAGCCAATGGACGTCCACTGCTGGACATAGGCCTCCCCCAATGTTCTCCACACAGATCGGTCCTGTGCCTCCCGCATCCAATGGATTCCCGCGATCTTCACCAGATCGTCGGTCCATCTTGTAGGAGGCCTGCCACGGCTGCGAGTTCCTGTACGTGGCCTCCACTCGAGGACCTTTCCGCCCCAACGGCCGTCTGTTCTCCTCGCTATGTGCCCTGCCCATTGCCACTTAAGGCATGCAATCCTTTGGGCTACGTCTGTGACCTTAGTTCTCCTGCGGATCTCATCATTTCTGATACGATCACGCAGGGAGACCCCGAGCATAGCCCTCTCCATTGCTCTCTGGGTGACTTTGAGCCTCCTTAATCGGCACATTGTAAGCGGCCACGTTTCGGTTCCGTATGTCATCACTGGCAACACACACGCATTAAAGACTTTCGTCTTGAGACACTGCGGTAGATCTGCCGAAAATATGCTGCGTAGCTTCCCGAACGCTGCCCAGCCGAGTTGGATTCGTCGATCGACCTCTTTCTGGAAGTTGGCCTTACCAAGCTGGACTTTTTGTCCGAGGTAGATGTACTCATCTACAACTTCCAGTGTAGAGCTTCCAACCTTTACTAGAGTGGGTACGACATGGAAGTTCGACATAATTTTCGTCTTGTCCATGTTCATTTTCAGACCCACTTGTTGGGAGACTCTATTGAGGTCGTCGAGCATTTTGCCTAAGTCTTCCAAGGTCTCAGCCATGACTACGATATCATCAGCGAATCGAAGGTGCGTCATGTACTCGCCATTTATATTGATGCCAAGTCCATCCCAGTCCAGAAGTTTAAACACGTCCTCCAACCGAGTGGTGAACAGTTTCGGCGATATAACGTCGCCCTGTCTCACACCTCGCCGGAGAGGTATGGGTTTTGATTCCTGGTCCTGAAGACGGACTGACATTATGGCGTTTTCGTACAATGACTGCAACACTTGTATGTATCGGTAGTCTATTCGGCACCTTTGGAGAGACTGTAGCACGGCCCAGGTCTCGACAGAGTCGAAGGCTTTCTCATAGTCCACAAACGCTAAGCATAATGGCAGATTATACTCTTCGGTCTTCTGTATAACCTGCCGCAGCGTATGTATGTGGTCTATGGTGCTAAAGCCTTTTCGGAATCCAGCTTGTTCGGGAGGCTGGAAGTCGTCGAACCTGCGTACGAGACGATTCGTCATAACTCTCGAAAACAGCTTATATATGTGACTCAGCAGCGTGATAGGCCTGTAATTCTTCAATTGGGATTTGTCACCCTTTTTGAAGAAAAGCCTCACCACGCCAGAGTGCCACGCTTTGGGTGTCTTTCCCTCAGTGATGATGGAGTTGAAAAGCCTCTGAAGGGCTTTCAGGACAGGTCGTCCACCTGCTTTCAGAAGCTCCGCTGTGACTCCATCATCACCCGGTGCCTTACCGTTCTTAAGCTGTTTGAGAGCTATGCTAATCTCGTATAGGCTAACGTCCGGGATATCTTCGGTGTAGTGCCGGGTTAATTTGGCTCTTCGCTCAACAGCTTGAATGACAGGTGCGCGTGATGTCGCGTAAAGCTGTCCATAAAAGTTTTCGATCTCAGCCAAAAGTTCTGGGCGTGACGTGACGATTCTGCCCTCCTCTGTTTTCAGCTTGGTCAGCAAGCTCTCTCCAATAGCCAGGTCTCTGGTGAACACTTTGGAGCCTTTGTTCCGCTCTATAGCCTCTTTAATACGTTCCGTATTAAATCGGCGTATGTCCCGGGTCAGGCACTTGGAGATGCGCTTGCTGAGCTGCCGTCGTTGACGAGCTTCATCAGAGGTTTGCAGAACCATTTTCCGCCTTTCCTCCATTAACTTTAAAGTTGGCTCCGAGATTTTACTGGCTTTTTTCGTACGGCTAGGTCTGAAGACCTTTGCACCCGCCGTAAGAACAGCTTTCACGAGCCTGTTATTATATATGTCCACGTCTGAGCAGCTCTCTAGGCAATCGAAGCGATTTTCCAGCTCGAGTTGAAAGCTCTCGGGGTTTTGAATCTGGATGGCTACAGGGCGGAGCGTAGATTTTATCAGTCGATACCTTTCGGATGTAACATGTAGATTCAAAGTGCCTCTTACCATTCGGTGATCACTTCCAGTGTTCACTGAATTGATCACTGAGACATCATTGAATATCCGGGTCTTGGTAGACATGATGAAGTCAATCTCATTTTTTGTAACGCCATCCGGACTTTCCCAGGTCCACTTACGATGCGGCCGTTTTTTAAAGAAGGAGTTCATCATGTAGAGTCCCTCCCTCTCCATGTACTCGGCTAGCATTTGACCTCGGTGGTTCCGGATTCCAGATCCAAATTGCCCCACTTTCGACTCCTCATCGCCCTTTTTGCCTAGCCTTGCGTTAAAATCTCCCATGACAACAGTGTAGTGAGTATTGGAAGTATGTATTGCCCGAGAGATATCCTCATACATTTCTTCCACTTCCTCGTCAGGGTGTGTCGAGGTCGGGGCGTATACCTGTATTACCTTTAGCGAATACCGTTTGGTAATTCTGAGTGTAAGGTACGCCACCCTATTCGACACACTTCCGATTTGTACAATGCTGTTCACGAGAGACTTGTGGACAATAAACCCGACTCCACCTTTGGACAGATCTTCGCCCTCCCGGAAATAAAGCAGGTTCCCGGATTTAAGGATCATCGTATCCTCGCCCTGTCGTCGGACTTCGGATAATCCTACGATACTCCAGCGAATTCTGCTCAATTCTTTCTCTAGTTCCAGCAGCTTCTCTTCGGTCCGCAGTGTGCGTGTGTTGTATGTTGCCAGGGCCAAGGTCGTTTGACGGTGTGTTTTCGCCACCCGGGGATTCTTGGCACCCCTGGTTCCGGCGCCTCGCCCGCTTCCGTCGTCGCTGGCTCGGCCTCCGGTACCGCCGGGCACTTGGGGCCTTGAATTAGTTTTACTAAACATAGGGGGGGTTTGGGCCTACACCCACCACGCTGGCCCAGTGCGGGTTGGTGGGGAACGCCAGAGCCTCGTCTGTTGTGCAGCAGGGTGCGCCACGTGCAGGTGAGGTTGACTTAGGCCCCGTTAGATGTTGAGCGGGACCCCTTACACCCCCTACATTACATTATCTCGCAAGATATAATGGGATACTAGATCGATAGTAATACGTTTATTTGTACTGCTGCATATGCACACATTAAAAGTAGAACAAATTACATACATGCCAGAACACTGGAACATTACATTATATGGTAGGAATTAAATTAACATAAATAGAAAAAACAATAACAGATGAACAATCTGTTTAGCTCTGTGTGTGCGTTGCAGCAGAAAGGGCTCAAAAAGGGCTGGGCTCAGTTGAGTGTACAGCTTTGCCCGTGCGGACAAAAAACCGGTATTCTAAACGTTTTTTAGGGTTCCGTAGCCAAAATGGCAAAAACGGAACCCTTATAGTTTCGTCATGTCCGTCTGTCCGTCTGTCCGTCTGTCCGTCTGTCACAGCCGATTTACTCGGAAACTATAAGTACTACAGTGATGAAATTTGATGGGAATATGTGTTGTATGAACCGCTACAAAAATATGACACTAAATAGTAAAAAAAAGAATTGGGGGTGGGGCCCCCCATACATGTAACTGAGGGATGAAATTTTTTTTTTCGATGTACATACCCGTGTGGGGTATCAATGGAAAGGTCTTTTAAAATGATATAAAGTTTTCTAAAAAACATTTTTCTTAAAGTGAACGGTTTTTGAGATATCAGCTCTCAAAGTCGTAAAAAGTATGTCCCCCCCCCCTCTATTTTTATAACTACGGGGTATAAAATTCTAAAAAAAATAGAGGTGATGCATGCTAATTAACTCTTTCAACGATTTTTGGTTTGATCAAAGTATCTCTTATAGTTTTTGAGATAGGTTGATTTAACTGTAATTTTTTTAAACCTTAATGTTGTACTAAACGTTTATTTTCCGGCTAATGCTTCTGTTATACTAAGCTCCTCTGTTACACTAACAGTATTCGTATGACGGTTCATTAATTTTACTAATGTTTTCCGAAAAAAATAGTTGCGAATTAAACAGCTGGAGCACGATTCTTTATGTGCGAAGACGTCACACGCCAAAAGGTCACGTGATTCGATTAAGCGATATTTAAAACGCGAAAATAAAATCACATTTTTGTAATGTCCTGGGTAATTTTCTCTCCTCGTAGAGTGTGTGGCCGCACTATAGCAGTAGACTCACCCCCCGCGCCCGCAGCCGCTCCAGCTGGCGGTTGAGGCAGTGCAGGTGCAGCAGGTGCTGGCAGCCGGTGAGCGCGACGGCGGGCGCGGGCGTGACGTCACGCGCGGGCGCGGCGGGCGTGACGTCACGCGCGAGCGGCCGCATGCAGGCGGGGCACACGGCGCCCCACTGCGGCACCGCCTCCACGCGCACCCAGCCGCACACGCCCGCCGCGTCGCTGTCCGCGCCTGCGCGACAACATGTTTCACAACATCACGTACATTCATCTGACTCCGAGATACACACCTCAACTTTGTCTATACTCGAAACTAGGGATGTTCAATTCAATTCAAAATATCTTTATTTGCATAGGCTTGTATACATACAGCACATTCAAATCGTCATACATTAGAAATTAGAATATGTTTCGAACGAATGCGAATGCGAATGTTTACCCCGCGAATGTGCGAATGCGAATGTTAAGTACTTAAGACAACATTCACATCAAATGTAAAAATATATACATGTCGAATTGGGAACCTCCTTTTTTTTGAAGTTGGTTAAAAAAAACATATACATAAATCAATCATGTTTATCACTTAAAAGACAAAAATACAAAATGACTTGACAGACATTCAGTAGTCAAATTTTAATAGAGGCAAATTATTTATGCCGATGCGATGTCAGGCGAGCAAAATCAAGAGTCACGAATTCACGCACGCAGGACCTGCACACATTCGCATTCGCATAAGATTCGCATTGATTTAAGCGAATGCGAATGTTATAAAACTAAGCGAATGCGAATATTCGTAACACCCCTGCTCGAAACTCGAATTCGAGACCAAAAAAAACTACAACAGATACGTCACTGTCAAATCTATCAAAGTCACTTATATCATTGTCGAATCAAGTCTTCAGGTTTCGCCAACCTTTTTGTTATATGCTTCTTAGATAGGCTGGCATAATTTACTCATTGGGATTTTCACAAAAAATAGAAACTTTATTTTCATCTCAACTAACATTAACAACATTTTATAGTAAAACGTTGGGACAATGGAAAGGTTAATAGGATGGTTTAGACAGCAACTTTTAAAAAAAATGAAAGACTATCGAAGACCCAAGAAACGAGAAGTAACTCACCGACTATAGTCCCGTCGGAGGCGGGCGGCAAGTCCGCGGGCGGGCGCGCGTCGGCGGGCGGCGCGTCGAACACGTCGTCGCTGCCCGCGCTGCAGTTCAGCAGCTCGCCCACCGACCCGCGCTGGAACCACCAAACCGTCCATTTAGAGAGACCCCACACTGGCGTTTTTTGAGCGTCGGCGTCTTGCCGGCGACCTCCCTACACTAGCGTTTTTAGGCGTTGCGTCTACGTCGCGGCACCCGCGTAACGTTTGAGCGGCGGCACCGCTCCTCTTGCACTGGGCGTCCTCGTTACGTAGCGTTCGAGCGTCGCGCCCCGCAGACGCAGAAGGGGGTATCGGGTAGCGGGCGGGCCGACGAAGCTATTGGGTTGATCATTATAGTGTTGACAGAATAAACGCTGCGCAAGCGCCGCGCCGGCGCGGAGCCTACGTAGTGCAGTCCTGGCGTTCGTCACTTCGACGAGCCAGCACCCTAATCGAACCGCGCCGCTGCGCAAGCGTTGCCTTGACGTTGCGTCAGCATCGCGTGGGCGTCCACGTTTAAAGAACGCTAGTGTGGCATCACTCATAGATTACTGGGACTAGTATATCCAATACGGGTTTTTTGTAAGATTATAATACCAAAAAACCCTGATTGAAAGCCCTAAATCAGCTTCCAATCCAACGAAAGAAAGACGACAAAAACACTGGGTAGTCTCCAGAAAGACATTGTCAGTATTCCTGCGATATTTTGATTCTCGCACAACTTTTCCGACCATCTGTCATGGAACTTCTTGTTGTCATAATATGACGTAGGCAATATGCTCACGGATAAAGACAGAATCCGCCCGTATATGAGAAAAAGTACAAGGATGTGACCAGCCACTCACCGGCGGACTATCCTTGCTCTCGTGGCTGAGGTACGTGGACACGGTGTCCACGCTGTGTCTGCTGACAGATGTCCCACACTCACCGGCAGGCTGTCCTTGCTCTCGTGGCTGAGGTACGTGGACACGGTGTCCACGCTGTGTCTGCTGACAGATGTCCCACACTCACCGGCAGGCTGTCCTTGCTCTCGTGGCTGAGGTACGTGGACACGGTGTCCACGCTGTGTCTGCTGACAGATGTCCCACACTCACCGGCAGGCTGTCCTTGCTCTCGTGGCTGAGGTACGTGGACACGGTGTCCACGCTGTGTCTGCTGACAGATGTCCCACACTCACCGGCAGGCTGTCCTTGCTCTCGTGGCTGAGGTACGTGGACACGGTGTCCACGCTGTGTCTGCTGACAGATGTCCCACACTCACCGGCAGGCTGTCCTTGCTCTCGTGGCTGAGGTACGTGGACACGGTGTCCACGCTGTGTCTGCTGACAGATGTCCCACACTCACCGGCAGGCTGTCCTTGCTCTCGTGGCTGAGGTACGTGGACACGGTGTCCACGCTGTGTCTGCTGACAGATGTCCCACACTCACCGGCAGGCTGTCCTTGCTCTCGTGGCTGAGGTACGTGGACACGGTGTCCACGCTGTGTCTACGGCCGGAGCGGGTGCTCCCGCACTCGGTCTCGCCGCGGCTGGTTGGCTCGGCGCAGGGCTGCTTGCACTCGTTGCTTGGCACTGAGGGTTTGTTGCTGTTGCCTGGGGAACAACATCAGAGTTTAACTCAACAAGACTGAAGGCACATAGATCCCAACAATTTCGAACCTGATAAGGTTCAAGCATACATTATGACACAAAACCGAAAACCAACTTTCCAACCCTCCAGAGTTAAACTCTTCGCCCCACAAAGCGATTGAAAAACATCAAAATCAATCTTAGGATAGCCTCTCTGACAGAAGGTTCATCATGTAAATGTCACAAACTTTGTTATAAGAAATCCCAATCCTAAGTCGTTGCAAAAAAATGATTCTTCCCAGCTGTTATGATATATTGACAATCGCGGGGTGGGAAGATTACGTAGTCGAGGTAACGGGTTACCGTTTTAGCTGCTTACTTTCCGATTTCTAAACTAGATCAATAACTTGGCTGATCGAAATTTTAGCAAGACTAAGCTTAGTCCACAACAGTAATAACTGGGGCCCAAACTAAGTCTTATAACAAGAGATCGCCGCTTAGATCGATATTGCACTACTTTTTTCCAATCATTGCCTGTTGATGTCGATCCTGCGATACCAAGGTCGGCAAACTGGGTGTCGGCCCGTCTGTCGACCCTCTTATAAAGTAGGTGAAGGGTTAACAAAAAACTCACTAAAAATATTCAAGTTGTGCAATATCTGCCTCGCCAGGCTCGCCGTCTTGCGGTCTCTCTCTCGCGGCGACGCGCTGCGGGCGCCGCGACGTGTCGTAGCGTTGCTGGTGGGCTGCAGCGCCTGCAGCGACTTCACCGACTGCACCGACTGCACCGACTGCACCGACGAGCCCGTGTGCTGCTGCGGGATGCGGACGGGGCGCCGGCCTGACAGTGATACAGTGGCGTTATTGATATGTAATAGTTATTTGAGAAAGGCGTTATGTGGCCGGAATGTAATGTCCCTCTGATATGATCGAGTGAAATGATGGCTGACACATATGTCATACCTGTGAACAGCTGCCACCTTTTATTTTTAAATAAACTTTTGGGGACCGGTTTGTACCTCATATTTATCTTTTTATTTGCTAAATTTAAAAGCAAATTTGTAAATACAGTTAGATTTAAACAAAGTTATCCACTTCTTTATGTATGTACCTGCTGGAACTTATATTGGTAATAAAATAAATAAATAAATTTTATCTTGTTTAAGACTATAGACAGATTTTTTTTATAGAGGCACAGTAATATTTTTTTTTTTTTTTTTTTTTTTAATAAATAAATGATTTATTTTCCTTTCACAAGGTTACACAAGGTACATTGCTTACTCTATTAAGTACATTTGTGCATGTAGTGGTTGACCTTGTGAAGGACTGGTGCCTGAATTAGATTTAATAAAATCTGTGCTACAGGTCACCAGGCCCTCCGCAGCCATAGTACAAATATAAGATACAAAGCACTTAAATTAAAAGGACAAACTATAGCTACATAAAACATTAAATTAAATTAAATTAAATAAGCCTAATAACTGGAATGGGTGGATGTTGAGTTCTTAAATATATTAATCTGTGCATGTGTGTGTGAGTGATGTATGTGTGTGCTAAAGGGTGTCAGTGTAGATTGCTTGATTGTGTTAGTGTTTATTGATTTTTGTTTGTGTAGGAGGAATGTGTAGGTAGAAATTAATAGATGACAGGTGATTCCGCCTTTGTATGAGAGTTTATTTTATTATTCGGGTATTATTTTAGGATACATAATAAATCTTCCACCTCTTTATAGGAGAGTGATTTTAAGTACTTAGTGACTGATCGCTTACAGGCTGTTTTATGAAGAGGATTGATACTAAGGACACAGTTTATCTTATTATAGATGTAGTCACCCAAGAAACAATAAAAGCGTTGTGCAAGGCTGGTGCGGAATTTTTTCACATGACAAACTTTGCCCTTCCTGCGCTTTTCCGTAGTCAGTTCAGGGTTGTAATAAAGTTGGGAGTGTTTTTTGAGAACAACTTGCAGAAGAAACAATTTTCTGACTGAGAGTACGTCCCATTCCCTGTACAGCGCATCAGTTGGGTAGCGAAAAGGGTGGCCCCTACCAACCTTAAGGATAGCCCTCTGAGCTCTCTCCACCTCGATTAAGAGAGTCTTTGCGGCCCCTCCCCAGGAGGTTATACAATACTCCACAAGTGATTGGCAAAGTGCGTAATATAGCCATTTTGATGACTTGATGATTGGCAATGTGTCTCATGTTCCTGAAAATATAGATCAACTTGCGGAGCCTTGTAACCAAAATCTCGATATGAGGCTTAAAGCTTAGCGTCTGGTCAATGATGACTCCGAGGTACTTAATTTTATCCGTTCTTTGAAGCTGAGTACAGGAGCAATCCGGGACTGTTGGGTTACAGTCATGCGCAGCTATATTCAAAGTTACTGGAGGAAGTAAGTTTGCTCTAGGACTGAATGCTATGTACTTAGTTTTAGTAACATTTAATGTAAGTACATTCTTGTGTAACCATTCTAAGACGGAATTGAAACCCACCTGAGCAGTTTCAAAGACTTCGACCCAGTTGCTTCCACTGAAAAACAATGCGGTGTCGTCCGCATAAGTGAAAATTTTGCCATTTTTCAGCTGAAGCCTACACAGATCGTCAATATAGACCAGAAACAATGTCGGGCCGAGTATGCTGCCCTGTGGCACCCCGTAACTAACAGTTAATTCATCGCTTATGGTCTGGTCGATTTTGACACGCTGTTTTCTCTCACTAAGGTAATCCCCGAAAAGACTAAGTGGAAGACCTCGAACACCAATTCTCTCCAACTTCTCCAGCAAGTAAGGAATCGACACGGAATCAAAGGCCTTTGCCAAATCAAGAAACAATGTGACACATTTACCTTTCTCATCCAAGCTTGATATGATGGAGTGCACAAGTTCATGTACAGCATCGTTGGTAGACTTGCCATGCCTGAAGCCAAATTGATTGGAGGAGAGAAGATTGTTGTCCTCAAGAAATGACGTCAGGCGATTGTTCATGATTCGCTCCAATATTTTGGAAAGAGTAGGCAGTATTGAGATTGGTCTGAAATTGTTTACACAATTAGGTTCCCCGCCTTTATGTATAGGCTTAATTAACGCGGTTTTGAAGGCCCGAGGGAAAATCCCCGAAGAAATAGCTAGATTACATATGTGTGTAATATAAGGTGTGATTGTATCTCGGTATCTCTTCAGAATTCCACCAGAGATCCGGTCATTACCTACTGCACAGTTATTGCGTAGTCCTTGAATCATGGTAGAGATTTCGTCATTATCAGTAGGCAATAAAACTAGAGATTTTATAGGCATCCGATTAGTAACTACTTTTTGGGCGGAATTAATGAAGCGATTAGAGTTAAGCACTTTCTCAGCAAGGTTCTGTCCTACATTTGCAAAGAAACGGTTCACGTCATTTACACTTTCCACCGGTTTGTTTGTCTTCAAAAGTTTCAGAGAGAGATCTTTGGGCTTGTTGGAACCAGTAACTTTTTTAATAACTTCCCACAATTTTTTGCTGTTATCCCTAGCATTCGCAATTTCTTCTTGCTGATATTTTCTTTTAACTTTTCTTAGTATGCTATTGCAAAAATTCCTATAGCGTTTATAAGTCACTTTCAGGGTTTCATTATTGGGATCTTTTTTAAGTTTTTTATACAAATTGTCTCTATTCCGCATACAACGCAATAGGCCTTTTGTGATCCATGGCTTGCTGATATGCTTCCGTTTAGAAGTTTTAATTAATTTGGAAGACTCTCTTATAGCGGATGATAATAGGTGGGTTAAGCGATCTGCAGCTACATTCACATCGGTACAGTCCAAAATAGTTTGGAGATTTAGATTAGTTAAGATTTTGTCTAAGCGCTCAAAATCAATACGGTAATACAATAAATTACGACCATTTTCGAGCATTTTATGATTGAGAGTAAGGGCAACGCTTTCATGGTCAGTGATAGACGATTCAACAACAAAACAAGTAGTTGTGGCGTTTGTTTTGATGACCATGTGGTCTAGACATGTCTTACCATGTGTTGGAAGGCTATGACCTGGTAGCATGGAATGGCTCGCTAACATATTTAAATACTCATGACTTCGTTTATCTGAGCCATTTGGACTTATATCAATATTGATATCACCGCATAGAATAATATTTTTGTAGCCTTTAAGCCTGTTGAGAAGTATTTCCAAGGAGTTTACAAAATTAGTGATATTATATTGACTAGGGGGACGATAAATACCAATAATGCAAGTGTATGAGTCTAGTTTTACTAAAAGACAATTTGCGTCGCTAATGTCAGGTTCCTCAAACTCCACTTTAAGTTGTTTTCTGCAATATATTGCGACACCTTCGTTTTGTGTTTTGTGCTTGGAAGTAGTGGCAAAATCATAGTTATCAAGCTCTGGTATGGACTTCGATGACATTAACCAACATTCTGTAAGGATGATAAAGTCCCAGGTCACTTTTGATCTTTGTAAAAGAGTAGTAAAATTAGGAAAGTTGCAAGTGATACTGCGAATATTTTGTGATATGATATTGAGTGTATTATTGCTGTGTCTTATATGGTTTTGCAAATCTTCAACGTTGCAGACGACGGTTTTAGCTACCGAGAAAGAGTCCAGATCCGTGTTTAAGTTTATTATATTATTCATTTTGCAGAACGACTAAAAAGTAATAATAATAAAATTCACAAAATGCCACGGTATACCTACTCGTGGCATAGGTTTGTATGGATTAAATAACACTAAGATCCGGAGCCCTACCAGTTTCACGCGTCTTACAATAATTAAAGAGGAGTTTAAGATTCGCATCAGTATGGGATAAGTTAAGGGAATATAACATTTATTAAATCTCTGATATTTATGAAGTGTAAAGAGTGTGTGTGTTTGCAACTGTGTGCGTGTGATTGTGTGTGTATGATTAGGCTTAATGGTACGTATAAAATATTGGATAAATGTTTGTAAGGTAGTTGTAGTACTAAGTAATGCTATTTCAATAAAAGCTAAAACAAAATAAATGTAACAAAAATATAAAAGAGAAAGTTGCAAAAAGTATCCTGTTATCTTACTAGTAATATGAAAGTACAGAAAGTGTCTATTATTTAACATAAAAAAGATATTCAGACAAGCGAATACTAGTCACATACTTAGTTTAAGTAGATCAGATTCGTCTACGATACGGATAGGGGACGAGTCTTGTTCCTTTTTGACATAAATTCTGCCAAAGGATGTCCAGGCCGCTGCTATCTTCCTGTCTTTAACTTGTTGACGGGCACAGAAGAATAATCGTTTTGTTTTTCTCGTTAGACACTCGGATATAAATATTGGTCGTTGGGTGCCAAAATCTGCGTGATCTATAGTTTTTGAATTTAGTGCTGGTTCCTTGTTTTCCCTCTGCATTTTATTATAATACCTGAACTTAGCAATAATGTCTTCCTTTCGTAACGTTGTGGTGAATTCCGCAACAATGGTATCCGGTTTGGAGCGGTAGACATTTTTGACTTCATGGGACTGTAATGGCGTTTCTAAGCTCAAGGTTGAACCCAGATTCTGAAGGATGGTAATCAACGTATTTTTGCTTTCCTTTTCTAGCTTCGGAATGTTTCTAACTTCAATAGAGGCACTGCAGAACTTTCTCTCGAGTTGATCCAGCTGGCTTTCTAAAGATGTAACTTGCTGTTTATACTCGCTATTTTCCTGTTCCAGATTATTTATTCTCAATATTAAATCATCTTGCCGGTTTTTGAGTAATTCCACATTGTTTTGAATGTCCTGATTCTGGGACACTAGAGTTGTTAAAGTTGCATTTATTACCTCAAGTTTACTATCTTGTTGCTCCGTGAATTCGATAAAAAGAGATTTTATTAGTTGAAGCGTAGGATCAGATTGTTCTCCTACTTTCTTGAATAAATGGAGTGTTCGCTTTGGCCTTTTGGTGATATTAAAATAATTATCTCTGACATCACTCAAGCTCATATCGTTCAAGGCAGAGTCGGAAGCATAATGTTCAGATGTTGCCGGAGTATCAATTATGCTCGTTGGAGTAGGTGCTTGATTAGGCGGTGAACGCTGCACCGACATTGTGAGTGGCACAAATGTAGGCAGAAATAGTAGACAGAAAAACTTTTATCAAAATTTGTAGAATAACACTCGTAGCAGGCACACTTTGGCAGCGACGAAAAGCTGAGACGTATTGCTCGGAGCAATCAAGTAGGCGTTTGTAAATATCCGGTGGTTTAGTTGCAGTTGCCTATTTTGCCGCGGCCGCGTACTGTCTTCTTGGAACAGTGGCTCGGAGCGCGGTCGCCGCTCCAGTGGTTCCCGGATCGAATCCGCTTGGGTGCGCGAAAATACAAAAGTGGCTCACCCACGCAGCACAGGACACCAGGGTGCTTCGCTGATAAGGGGCAGAGCGCCTAGCAGCGACAGGTACAACGAAGGCTCGGGGGGCGCAGCTCCAAAATTTAATAATATTAAACGGCACAAAATCGACAACACGTCTGTACGACACAAAGATCTGCGACGGAGAGGAATTGCATGTTGTATTAAATTACAAGACAGTATTGGGCGCCGACTTCGGTAAAACTTTTTCTCGAGTGTACTGGTATAAAATGTTATTTGAAGTGTATAAAGTGTCACAAATATAATTTTACACATTTTAGTTCGTGGTTTTTGAAGGCGGTTTTTTTTTCGCAGAAAATTTTTTTTAGGATCCCCCTTTTGAACCCATGACTCCTCCCCACTTAAAGGCGATGAGGGAAAACCGCTGGGGTTTAGTCCGTCTACCTCTGGCCGGCTTCTCGTTAGGAGAAACCACCGCCAGAGGAGAGCCCGATATAACCCTCCTGCTCCCCAGCGGGGGGTAGGTATACATAAGGCGCATTCCCCAGCGGCAAAAAAAAATGGTGATGGGCAAGGATCGTTAATAAATACACTTTTTTCTATTGTATTAATTGTTAAAACTGTTATAATTGTTAAAATTTTAGTGGCACTAACAAAACATTAAAGACAAATGTACCTACCACCTACAATTGTGCAAATAAATGTGGGATTGGTTTCTGAAGGAGTGATGCATCATTGATAAATAAATAAGCGATGAGTGAATGCTTGATTACTGAACGCAATGAATGAGCGAGAGGGTATGATGAGAGAGAGACAGACGACGAATGGCGGCACGACGAACGCGTACGAATTTGCTTTCACGATTTTCGAAGTGTATTTTTTAAATAAAATCGTTTTTTTTTAACAAAGCCTTTGATTCCAACCCTCAACCCCACATAAATGTATTTAATTTCATTTAAAAGGTGGAGTGTCTGACCTGTGTGGTGGTGCCGCTCGGGCGGCGGCGGCGGCAGGTCGTCGGCGCGCGTGAGCGGGAAGGGCGGCTGCGGCGCGCGGCGCAACAGCCGGACGCCGGGCTGCGCGCCGCGCGCCGTCATGCGCGCCACGCTCAGCGCCCAGCCGCACGCGCTCACCGACTCCGCGCCGCCGCACCACGCCTCCTCCATCACGCATTGCATCTGGACAGCCAAATCACTCCTAAACACGCAGGCTAAGGTTGCATCTGAACAACCACATCACACCTAAACACGCAGGCTAACGTTGCATCTGAACAACCACATCACACCTAAACACGCAGGCTAAGGTTGCATCTGAACAACCAAATCACACCTAATCACGCAGGCTAAGGTTGCATCTGAACAACCAAACACACCCAAACACGCAGGCTAAGGTTGCATCTGAACAACCAAATCACACTTAAACACGCAGGCTAAGGTTGCATCTGAACAACCACATCACACCTAATCACGCAGGCTAAGGTTGCATCTGAACAACCAAACACACCCAAACACGCAGGCTAAGGTTGCATCTGAACAACCAAATCACACTTAAACACGCAGGCTAAGGTTGCATCTGAACAACCACATCACACCTAATCACGCAGGCTAAGGTTGCATCTGAACAACCAAATCACACCTAATCACGCAGGCTAAGGTTGCATCTGAACAACCAAATCACACCTAAACACGCAGGCTAAGGTTGCATCTGAACAAACAAATCACACCTAAACACGCAGGCTAAGGTTGCATCTGAACAAACAAATCACACCTAAAGAAGCAGGCTAAGGCTACATCTGAACAACCAAATGACACCTAAACAGGCAGGCTAGGGCCTACAACAAACCGTCCCGTGAAATTTAACTGGCGAATCCAAACGAATCAAGAATTTTAAGTATATTTTTTTGTTTTCGCTAAAGAAATACAACTCCTCTAAAAAGAGGTATAGGCTAGGCTAAAGCCTAGCCTTTTCCCATGAAATGACGACGACGTCTGCTCGTCTGTCACCTATCCCATAAAAAAATGAAAGGTGGACTCCTTTTTCCACACTCTCTCTCGGTCAATTGTACGTGATAGGACGGCTGAAACCTTGCGTGGAAACATCAAGGACTTCGCGGAATGACCTCACCGATTAGCGCTGGGCAGCATCGCATTCCAGAAATTCGTGTGTGACAGATTCCTCGGCGTCGGAGTACTTATCCCATCAATAAGGGCTATCTCATGTGATGTCTGCTAGATGGCAAATTATAAAACTGAGGTTTTTAGTGTACTGTTAACACTGCTATCGTGTGTCGAGCGAGTAGTCACGTGAAAACTTGCTTGGAAAGTCTTAACACCCGCCATTGCATTGTCCGCGCCACGAAAGAAGTCCCGCGGAAAATACGGTACTAAAAATTAAAATTCCTTGTGTCTATGGATAAAGCTCTTTGAATGTTGATGGTGACTCATGCGCGCTTTTCGGGACACACGGGACTTCTCGGCGGAAACCGTAGGTCAATAAAACGTAGGATGCCGGCGTTAGATAGATAGATATTCTTTATTGCACAAAAATAAAATACAAGCATGATACAACAGCAACAGACAGTACAATAAGGCGTTTTATTGAGTAATCACGCATAATGGACCAAATGGGAGTCCAAGTGCGGAAAAAGGAGTCCACTTTACATTTATTGTCTAGTAGTAACTGTCTTGGACAGTTGACTACCTACTTATTTCAAAAGTTCACTTTAAGAAATTAGCAAATTTGAGCCATAATAAAAAAACTATACTTATCCGTTTAAATTATCAACCCATAGCCAACAGTTGGCACAGTACCTCCATGGGCATCGGCTCGTACAGCAGCTCGGCGGGGTGCGGCGGCGACACGAAGCACGCCCACTCCCAGCGCACGCCGCGCCCCGCCGGCGACGTCACGCCGTAGCACGAGCGGCGCACGCGGCACTCCAGCGAACCGCCGTCTACAATTCATTCATACAACATCTCATACATACAATGATTTCGTACCAAGTAGTTTAGGCACTTGTGTTACGGATATCAGATACCAGAGAAATTACAAAGTATTATACTTAAGTTCAGTGACAAACTACTCATGGGTGTATGAGGCAGGATCATTACCACTACCAGAAGGCCAATCAATAAAAAAATGTTCATCAGTGTAACTCTGTTAATTAATAAGTTAAAGGTTACCCAAGATACAGGCTGTGCCTACTTTGGAATGCAGGGGATCCCATACTAGGCACAGCCTGTATTCTTTTCAACAAATGTATTAGACAATTAATTAGATAATTTACTTCTTAATAAATGTACCAAATTCTTTGTTAGTCTAAGTAACTCAGTAAGCAATAAAGCATTTTTATTTTTTTATTTATTTTGTTACTGTTGCTTCGTACTAAGGTAGGTGTGGATACCTGCGACAGCCTAACTGTCAGCTGGTGGAAAGTGATGATGAGATCTAGGATATATTCGGTTAGAAGATGCCTGTTCGTTCAATCTTGCCTTAAAGATGTCCAGATGGTAGTGGTTCAGAAAAACAGACCTTGGCAAGGAGTTCCTTAGCTGTCTGCATTATGAATGTGAAAGCAAATTGCTTCATGTGGATAGGGGATAAGCCAACAATGTATGGATGAAACCCCTCACCGCGCCTCGTTATCCTGTGATGGAATGGGCTAGGGGGGATGAAATCATGCAGAACATCCACTCACTCCCCAATATGAATCCAGTAGAAGGCTGAGAGACTTGCCACACGTCTGGCTTTGACCCAGTATGAAAGTAATGAAAACCTTGACGATATTCACGCAGCATAACTCACAGCAGATTCTTTAAGTTTTAACATGCTCACCAGCAGTATCTTCACACTGCGTGAGCGTACGCAAGTTGACATAATGTCCTCGCAGTGCGGGGTCAGCGTCAGCCAACACGACGCGCGTGAGTTTCTTGGCGTGAGCTCGCTCGAGGGTGCGCGTGACCGCAGGAGTGTGCGGCAGCCACTGCCCACCGCTCTGCCACTCCCACACCACCACACAGTGGACTGACGACATCACCGATGGTCCTGCATCTAAAAGGAAATTGTTACGATTACTTCTAGGGTCACACTACCTTTTTTATTTGCACGAACTAATTTATTGTTAAAAAAAAAAGTTTTTACTAGTTTTCAGTAGTTTTTACATTTTAGTCAAAAAATACCCTAATCAAGAATAAAGGTCCAAGCATTCAGGCTCCAGAATGACAGTCATAGTCGTCATAATCAAAAAATGCTATCATTCAATTTGTTTTATACTACAATCGCAAGCAACCAAATCAACTCAGGACCTTATTTTTATTTAAACATACTACGTTCAGAGGCCTATAAATATGAACGTATATGTGCTTTAGTGATAATTTTAATGTAAATAATAAAATGTTCTTAACAGTTATTCATTTAACAAACCTCCAGAAACATGCCAATTTTCTTAAAATTAGGATTGAGCAAGTTGTTTGTCTTCTTCCATACAATTTTTATGGGATGCAAAAATCAACCACAATTTCCTTTATTTTTTTAAGAAATAGGCACATTTTCTGTAATCTGTTAAAATAATTTATTTAAATTTGAACACTTTAGAAATTATATTTACAATAAATATATTTAAGAATAGACTAGACAACTACTTACAAAATGGAAAATAAGATATACTTGTAATGTAACTGGATACATGCAATTATCAGTTCCTGAACTGTCTGCCTGAATAATGAATAATAATAATAAAATCATCACTAAAACACGATACTTTCATATTTATAGGCCTCTGAAATCAGTATGTTTGTATGAAAATTACGTCCTGAGTTGATTTTTTGTGTGTATTTTACTGTATACACTATCAAATTATGAAAATGAAATCATATTAATTTTATAACCAGAATAGAATTTGAATAACAGAGACATACACAACAAACTATCACTTTATCAGCTTTCCTGTGTCAATTAAATTACTTGCTCCAATGAATGAAATGAGTATATTAAATGCAATGTTATGGAAACTGATATGTTACTACAAGTGGGACACTTAAGGAAACGAACAGTTGTTTACACTCAATATTCAACTCATGTATCCAATGTTTTGTTTAAACAACGATAAACCAAGCCAGTACTGGCTTGGTTTATCATTGGTACCCCAATGGTAATTATTGAACATAATTTACATATAAAATCGTTTGTGCGCACTCACTTGGTCCAATAAAAAAGAGAAGCACGATAATGCAACACGCTTATCTGTTAAAGCTTGTAGTTTAACTACATTTCGATAGAAATGGAAACAGAAGCTGACTGAAACTGGAATGCTACGTTAGGACTGGTTGGTAGGAAGCTCTAACATCGATGTAAAGTAGACAATAATCTAACAAGTTTCACACGCACGTTCTTCAATTATGGATGTAAAACCACTATTAATAAAACGATGATAGATATAAATCACTTAAAACAATTATTTTACTATAATTTCACTACTCTTAGAAATAACAGCCGCTACGTCACTGTGACGACTGATCACGTGACCTGTCATCGTTTTTGCGCGGGTCATCACCTTTGGCTCGAACTCTCGGAGACGACGGTCGTTCTTGGGATCGATACTTAGGGCTTTCAATAATTTCAATTATTTGATTTCTAATTAATTAAAATCATATAGTTTGTGCCATTGCCGTGTTCTTTTTAAAAATACCAATTTCACTTCTGATTTCTAAGATCAGAAGTGGGATTGCCGCGCGTTTTGATCGTTTAGCCATCTAGTTTCGTTACTTAAATATTTTAGAGTCGGGTTGAGTGTTTTCTCAGTGATCGATTGTTAATTTTAAATTTTATGCAAGTGGTTGTGTTTTAGCTTCGGTATTTAGTATTTTAGTGCTTAAATCTTTATTTTTATAATCGAATCGGTATGACGAGTCGCTTGTCCAGGTCAAGTAAGCGAGACCGGTCGCATAGACGTCGCGATAGCGATGATTCTCACGGTCGTAGTCATCGTCGCGATGGAACGCCTAGGGATAGACGTACTCGTAGTCCGGAACGTTACCGTGAGGCTAGGTCGCCTAGACGCCGCGATAGATCGCGTAGTCACGTTAGGTCTCGAAGGCGCCGCGATAGCTCGTATGGATCTCGCGACGGAGCCCTAGGTAAAATTATTGTAAGACTTAACGAGTTAGAGGGTAGATTGTCTTCGTCAATAGTTCCACCTTCCACCCAAACGTCACATACTGCCCTTGAATGTCATACGCCGCCTCCGCCGCCTGCCGCTAAGGAGTGCACCGGCGCTGCACCCGTGGCGACCAAGGGGTCGTCGGGCGACACCGGTGCTGCCAAGGGAGACGCAGCGGACAGAATTGTTGGAGCCCTATCTGCGCTGTTACAAACAAGGTCCAGTAATTTTTATATTTCTTCTTTTGATCCTAGTGTGCATGATTTTGATTCGTGGTGCGCGGAAGTAGATCGCGCGCGTTTGTTAAATAAATGGGACGATGGTGAATGCCTTGGGCGTATTGGCGGTTGCTTAAGGGGCGATGCTAAATCTTGGCTACATGAGTGGGTCACTAGTGAGCGAACGTGGACCAATTTTAAATCCGAATTCCGCTCATTATGCCCACCCAGCGTAGATATAGCATCTATATTGTTTGAAGTTATGTGCTCTAATTCAAATAAGTATGTAACATACGCGGAATATGCCCGTAAGTCATTACTGCGTCTAAAAATAGTTACGGGGCTGTCTGATGATTTGAGGACCGCCATTATAGTACGAGGCATTACCGACCCCCATGTTAAGGCAGCAGCTACGAATGCAAAACTGCAATCAAAAGATTTGGTCGAGTTTTTGTCTGCTTACGTTAAGCCCAAAATTGATAATAATAAGAATGCTCTTAGTAACAATTCTGTTCGCTCGTCTCAAGTAAGGCCTCCTTATCCGCGGAAGCGCGATATACCTAAGTTTGAAGGTACATGTTTTACGTGTGGGAGTAAGGAACATAAGAAGTGGAACTGTCCCAAGAAATCTAAAACTAACCCCTTTTTAACCAAGACTCCATCCACTACTACCCCCACTTCTAGCTCCTTGCCGAGTAGGTCTAATTTGCAATGCACGTTTTGTAAGCGAAGCGGGCACGATGTAGATGCGTGTTTTGCAAAGCAGCGCTCAATTCAAAATGAAAATGCGAGTAGCGTAAATTTTTGCTTAGGGGCGAATCCGGACACAATAACTTAATGCCAGCTGTAATTAAAAGTGTACCGGTTGATGTGTTAGTGGACAGTGGTTCTAATATTTCTCTTATCTCGGAATCTGTGCTTAAATATTTTAATTTTAATAGAAAGCCATCGTATCGCCTTATGCGTGGAATAGGGAGTCAGGAG
Source organism: Marasmia exigua (assembly GCA_019059595.1). Taxonomy (NCBI): domain Eukaryota; kingdom Metazoa; phylum Arthropoda; class Insecta; order Lepidoptera; family Crambidae; genus Marasmia; species Marasmia exigua. The sequence goes on from CM032472.1 coordinate 17,207,095, forward strand.
GTCGAATCGACCTCCTACGTCACTACAGTAATAGAATTCCCTGAGGTTTCACTGGATGTGGATTTACACGTCGTATCTTCTGATTGTATCAATGCCCCCGTTTTGATTGGTACTGACGTGCTAAATAGGAAAGGCATAACGTTTATACGTAATAGTGAGGGTCAGCGGCTTACTAGGGTAGAAAACTCGCCTACCGTACATCACGTATTCACTGAGGAGGTCGACAAAATTAAGACACCCCTAGTTGGTGAGGAGAAGTCACGTTTGCTGTCTATTATAAATCAATTTTCTGATTCTTTTGTCACTGGCACCGCAACCTCCACAGTGAAGACGGGTTGCATGGAAATAAAATTGACCTCTGATGTTCCTGTCAGTTATCGCCCATATAAACTTTCAGCGAATGAGAAAAATCGGGTTCGTGATATTGTTAGCGATTTGATGAGCAGGGGAATAGTTCGCGAATCACAGTCACAGTATGCAAGTCCTATCATTCTTGTCAAAAAGAAAGACGGGAGTGATAGGATGTGCGTAGATTACCGAGCGCTCAACGCTATAACTGTGAAGGAGCGGTTTCCCTTGCCGTTGATTGACGACCATATCGACAAGCTGGGAAGTTTTAAATATTTTAGTAGCCTTGACATGGCTACTGGTTTTCATCAGCTACCCCTTAAGGATGATGACTCTATAGCCAAAACGGCCTTCGTAACGCCCGAGGGGCACTACGAATATTTAAAAATGCCTTACGGTTTGGCCAATGCCCCTATCGTCTATCAAAGGGTAATCACAAAGACGTTGAAATCGTTCATAGATAGCGGTAGGGTGCTTACTTATATTGACGACGTCCTGATCCTGTCTAATACTGTCCAGGAGGGTATGGATACGCTGCAAGAAGTCCTAAAAGTCCTAACTGACTCCGGTTTCTCAATCAATTTAAAGAAATGTACGTTTCTTGCCACGGAGGTGGAGTACCTGGGCAGACTTATTGGACAGGGTCAGGTACGGCCGAGTCCCGGTAAGGTAGAGGCACTAGTCAAATCCCCTAAACCCACAAACGTTAAGGAAGTCAGGCAGTTTCTGGGACTCGCGGGCTACTTTCGTAGGTATATCGCAGGGTATGCATCTAGGACTGCTTGTATTTCCAAGCTGCTAAAGAAGGGTGAGCCTTTTATATGGGGTAGTGAACAGGACGCCTCCCGGGATTACATCATTTCATGTCTGACTAACGAACCGGTCTTAGCAATCTTCGACCCCAAGTTGCCAACTGAGCTTCACACCGATGCCAGTGCTATTGGGTTCGGTGCGATCCTCCTTCAGGAGCACGAGGGGAAGCGGAAACGGGTTGTCGGTTATTATAGTAGAACCACACAGGGCGCTGAACCTCGGTACCATAGTTATGAATTGGAGACCCTCGCAATTGTTCGCGCACTGCATCATTTCCGTCATTATTTAATCGGCATCGATTTTAAAATAGTGACGGACTGTAATTCATTAAAATTGACAGAACGCAAAAAAGATCTGTTACCGAGGGTGGCGCGCTGGTGGGTCTACATGCAAGATTTTAATTTTAAATTAGAGTACAGGAAGGGCTGCCTTATGCAGCACGCTGATTTTTTGAGCCGTCAGCCAGTTACCGTTTCTCATATTCGGAACCCCAATAATTGGGCGAAGACTGCTCAGACCGCGGATACAGAAACGCAAGACCTGATAGCTAAATTAAGAGATGGTCAGATAGATGGGACGCGATACATAATCAAAAATGAGATTTTGTACTACAAATTTATTACGACTGGCGAGGAACCGCGATTGTTGTGTTTTATACCTAAAGGTCATAGGCTTAGTCTGCTAAGAGTATTTCACGACGATCATGACCACATAGGAATTGATAAAACCACGGATTTAATATTACGCCATTTCTGGTTTCCCGGACTGAGACAATTCGTAAGGAAGTACATTTTGCATTGCCTAGTTTGCTTAGCGCATAAGAAGGTACCTAGGGCACCGTCTCAACCTATCGAGTCGTGGACGAAACCTGATGTTCCGTTCGATGTAGTACACACAGATGTTCTAGGACCCCTTCCAGATTCTAACGGGTTCAAGTATATTTTAATTGTTGTTGACGCCTTTTCAAAGTTTTGTCTCCTATATTCTCTGTACCGGCAAGATGCTGAGGAATTGAAACGTGTTTTCTGTAATGTCGTCTCGTTATTTGGAACCCCTTGTACTATAGTTTGTGATCGGGGTAGAATGTTCGAAAGTACAGCTTTTCAAAACTGGGTGCGCGATCTAGGTTCCTCTGTGCATTTTATTACACCCGAAATGCACCGTGAGAATGGCCAGGTAGAAAGATACTGTCGCACGGTACTTAACATGCTGCGAGTTGAGGTGAGGGCCAAGGGTTCCCAGTGGGCGGATGTTTTATGGAAAGTTCAACTGACGTTGAATATTACAAAACATGCAACAACTCAAACATCCGCGTTGCATCTTTTGGTGGGGATCGAGGCCGCTACACCTGTTATCAGGTCGTTGATAAGGGACGTGGCATTACAAAACTGCAACCCTAACCGTGACGCCCTTTTAAGCCTGCGAAGGCAGAGAGCTTCGGAATTGTTGACAGCCAATCAGCAGCGCCAGGACGCTTACGTGAACGAGCGTCGAAGGCAGCCACATCAGTATGCTGTCGGTGACTTTGCTTTCGTGAACAAGACATCGCAAAGTGCAGGGAAGCTGGATTCCTGCATGCGCGGCCCCTACCGGGTTGTGCGGGCTCTGCCGCATCACCGCTACGAGCTGGAGTTGCTGGCGGGAGCTTATGGCAAGAAGACCCAGGCAGCCGCCGAGCACATGGTCCGGTGGCGGGGCGAGTGGACTCCCGAAACATGCGAGGCCTTTTTCGAAGGTGGTGAGTCCAGGCAGACGCTATGGCTACTTTGGGCCTACGCGTAGGTATATGTTCTTGACACGCAAATATTGCCTCTGTCAGGTTCTGGCTTTGTCCAGGCAGACACAAACCACGCAAAACGTGCTTTTGTGTATGGGCAGCATGCAAATACGGCCTCTGCTATATTGGGTGGGAATATTTATGTTTTGGCAAGCAAATATGGCCTCTGTCAAGTGTTCTATCATTTTATGAATAATGGAATCCGGAACCATTGTTCATAAAAATTGTTTTGTTTCATTTTACTTTAGTGACCAAGTACATTAGTTTTTGCATTTAGATTAAAATCTTTAAGATAAAGTTAAAAGTTTCCAGTTAAAGTTAAAATTTTAAGTTTGTTCATTTATCACTACATCTGTTTTCTCGGGTGTGATCACTTGAGTGCACGCTTGTGGTTGTACCAGGGAGACAGATTAAATTATTTTTTCCATTTGCAACATAAAATCTATTTCGAAGTAATAGACCGAACAAGTGAGCTCATGCTTGACGTATGTTTCAGAGGCAAATGAAACTGACCAGGTGTTTGACCAGGTCGGTGAAGACCTACAATCGGGAGACCAGCCCTCAGTAAGCCAGAGCTGCGCAGAGCGGCTTCCAGCTGTCCAAGGTGATGCGGATCAGCCTTCGACGAGCCGGGGCTGCGTGCAGCAGCTTCATGAAGACCAAGATTCAGCGAGTCAGGGCTGTGAAGAGCAGCTTCTGGAGGACCATGGCGCTGCAGGACCAGCGGTCGAGGACGCCGCATCATCAGGAGAGGCCGTCTTAGAAATAACAGCCGCTACGTCACTGTGACGACTGATCACGTGACCTGTCATCGTTTTTGCGCGGGTCATCACCTTTGGCTCGAACTCTCGGAGACGACGGTCGTTCTTGGGATCGATACTTAGGGCTTTCAATAATTTCAATTATTTGATTTCTAATTAATTAAAATCATATAGTTTGTGCCATTGCCGTGTTCTTTTTAAAAATACCAATTTCACTTCTGATTTCTAAGACTACATATTTTCGATTGACATGACTTTTCTGCTCGGTATTAGTGATGAACTCTCCTGCCTGTTCTCAGAAAATCGGTACAAAACCGGCGATTGGGAAAACCGGTTTTTACAAGGCTGGTTTTTTACAAAACTCTTAGTCCAATCCATTTGGTGATTTGGTTCCATCCACATCAGTTAAGGTGACGGGTAAGGCACACTAGCGACGCTAATCGATTTAAATTGTCTTTATCGGATATCTTTTTAACAATTTCGAAGCTGCAGCCTCTCTAAAAACACTTATACTACTTTTTTTATTGTTTAAAATAGGCAGACGAGCCTGCGACCCATCGGATGGTAAACCGCCACTCATAGACATCTACAATGCTGGAGCACAGTCATGCCGCTGCCTATTCAGTACTTATACTTAACTTTTGGGTCCGATTTTATACTCGAAATTTGAATTAGCGCCAAAAACGGCCACTTATGGTAACTAATAGTCCACATTTCGAGTGCAAAAACGGATCAAAAAGTGGTGCACAATTGTTAAATCAATAAATGTTTGCTTAGAGACTTCCACTCCGAAATTGTTTAAAATAGATCCGGTTTAGTAGCTAACAATTTCAATCGATTGGTGTCGCTAGTTAGTCTACCCGTCGCCTTAACCAATGACTATGTATGAGAGAGTTATTTTCAGTGACAGATTACATAGTAAATATTAAGACCAGCAAGCAATCCCCTGCTTTTTGTACTTATAATGTCAATATTACTGAATGCCAGCGCAAAATGACCACAAAATATAAAAAGGACATTTCTGCGGAGATTGACCGGTTTCTGAAACCGATCCTGAAAAACCGGAGAGGAAAGTCTCCGTCACGTCTCCGTAACAACTTTCACAGTCTCCGGTGTATGTCTAAGTGAAAAGCAAAACACTAGAGCAAATAGTACTATAACCTGTGAGTATACATAATACTACTCTTTGGAGTATACTATAACTTATATACTGGATCTAGTCTAGACTTTGAGTGTCAAGAAGTCTAGAACTCTACAGCGTGACTACAATCAGAAGGCACCTCAGTGATATTGACAGAGGGGCCTTGTACAACTTTTTTTCTACGCGAAAATGTCAAAACAGCTGTAGTTCCGACTTTTGCCACGTGCCAAATAACCGTAAGCCGACTATAGAGTCCGTTCCGTATGAGTCCGCGCCTCACGATGGGAAACCCGCGGAAAACCATAGAACTAAAATTTGAGATTCCTTATATCTATAATAAAAAAGCCCGAACGTTGATAGTGACTCTAGCGAGCTTTTCACGGTACTTCTATCGGATATCGACTATTGTAGCAACACTATTTGACATAAGACTCTTGCTTTTTTTTGGCGTACTGCCATGATGATGCCGAGCCGCTGCCAGTGATCCTAACTTGGGGGTTACCCCCTAAAATTAGGGGAAAAATGTGGAATTGAATTTTAGGAGCTATATTTTTATGGTATTTTTGGTAATAAATTAAAATAATGATTAAATGTTACTATTACTTATGTGCCTTGATAACTTTATGTCAGTTTTGTTTATTTTCCAAATAAAAAATAATATTAATCAATATTGCAGAATATTATTAATTGTTAATTAATATTTTTTTACTAAGTAACTGTTATTATAATTTTTTCCGTATCTACATCCAATGCCAGCGGTGCTACTGACTGACTGATCTGTCAACGCACAGCCGAAACTACTGGACCTAAAATAATGAAAATTGGAACAATGGGTAGTTTTTAATGCAGGCGCGCACTAAGAAGGGATTTTTAAAAATTCAACCCCTAAAGGGCTGAAATGGGAGGGTTAACATTAGTATTGAAGCCTGTCATTTTTGCTATTAGAGTTTTGAAAATTCGGATTATGGTTATTGAAAAAAAAATTACATGCTTGAGTTTTTTAAAATTCTATCCCTAAAGGGGTAAATGGAGGTTAAAGCGTTATATGGGGGATTCATCATATTTAATGCTAGAGTCGTGAAAATTGGTATTTGCACTGTTCACACAAAAAATATATCAGTACTTTCAGCATATTTTATATTCAACCCCCTAAAAAGAGTGAATGGGGGTTACAATGCCGTATAGAAGTTTGGTTATTTTTAAAGCTAGAGTGATGAATTATATTGGTAGGTATTTTTATATTCATACAGAAAAGTTTTAGCACTATTTTATTCAACACCTAAAAGGTTGAACGGGGGTTGAAACACAGGTTGAAACGCCTTATAGAAGTGTCGTTATTTTTAAAATAGAGTCATGAAAAATTGTATTGGTATTTTAATATTCATACAGAATATTTTTAGCACTTTTTTATTCAACCCCTAAAAGGGTGAACGGGGTTACAACGCCTTATAGAAGTGTCGTTATTTTAAAGGCTAAATTCATGAAAAAATATATTTGTATAAATTATTTAGCATTTTTTAAATTCACACCTTAAGGAGTGATATGGGGTTAAAACTTCGTAAAGAAGTGCTCATCAGTCATGAAAATATATGAAACATGCATGAAAGGCATTTCAGTATGTTTAGTATTTTAAGTCTCCGTTTAATACCTACCTTCTTACCTATAATCTCGGAATAGGTTAACTACAAATCAAGTTCGTATAGAAAAATACAATTTCTAAATATTTTGTTTTAAAATTAAATTACCGAAGCTAAGCGAAAGACATAGTTGTAGCCTTTAAGGGTTATGGGAAGGCGTATTTTTTTTTTGAGAGATTAGGGCATAGAGCAGCATAGAGTAACTTATGATTAGGGGTTGTTACACAGATTTAATAATGGGTTTTACTTGCCTTTTTAGGGATAAATATTTTTGGGATATGGTAACACAACATTGGTCGCCGGCCATTTTCTTTTCAATACTTCCTCCTCTCTGAATTTGCGCTTGACGATTTTCAATCGTAGCTGTGTGTGAATACTGTGCGTGATTAAAATAAAATCAAAACCAATTCAATTAGAACACAATGGTGTACAATAATAAGCAATGTAAGTTATATTCTTAGTTTTTTACTTCATTAGTCGTATGTTCATAGTCATTGCCGGCCAATGCACCTTTGTCGTTCGCGTCGACAATTTTTTCTTTTTCCTTTGGTGTATTACTCATTCGACCGTTCTAAGATAAGAATGATGCATGCTAATTTCTTTTGTTCGAATGGTTTTACTTATTTTCTGAGAACTTTTAAAGCAGTGTTCCTAGGCACTGCTGTATTGATTTTTCAAGTAACCTAGATTCATGACGCGATCTTTTGTCATCAGACAATACGCGCCATTCCGGCCGCTACAACACGGGAGGACAATTTGTGTCGGCGGGAGTTGTAAGTTTCTTTTATTGTATTGATACAAATTTTCAAAATTACTATCTTCTACATTTTTATTGATGACTTGGTTGATTATCACAGCAAAATGCCCCTGCCAGCACCCCCAACAACCCCACAAGCCCTGGTACTGGCTATAGTAAGTCGACAGTTACTCTCTGACTGGCTGAGACCTTGAACATCTCGCCTACGTTGTATGAAACAGGGGTATGTTAGTCATTCTCCACTCTTTCTTACAACATGTGGGACCCACCAGTGGCCTTTGTTAATTGTAAAGGGTTTCTCTAAATTTTTAATTGAAATGCCTGTGGTGAGATCTTTAAGATGTGGGTACGAGCCTCTTGGAGGGTAGCGATGTGGGATTGAGAATGCATTATGATCACGAGGCAGACTGTTTCGTGCACATATAGGGTTCTCTAGACTTAAGTAGACAGACAGTAAGCTGCCCCGGATTCCTGGCATGCTGCAGCCCTTTGAAATTGTAACAAAGTTTTAAGCTACTATGAGTAAAGGTATTGCATGTTTTTTAATCAAATAAACTGGTGCAATTTCATTGGGTGAAGACATGGTAGGAATACTGAAGGAGTTGGGAAATGTGAAACCACCTTCACTGTGTGAATGAATTATGTTTGTGGTTTTATCCTTGAAATTAAAGTTAAAATTAATTACCTAATTATTATGAGCTAATACATAGGGCTTATTTCATATTTCTTTATTTGCATATCGCATGGTATAAAGGTCTTACCAAATAACATGAACAGAGACATGTGACGCCCCGTAAGGGCACCGCAAAGTGTCAGAGAGCGGGTGAGCTTTCTTAAAAAAATAATTAACTAGTATTTAAATTATGTAAATACAAGTAATATTAAAATATAACATTGGAAGCAATCAATAACATTAAAGAATGCATTATTAAATCATTATTATCAATAAATAAACAAATTAAATAAAAAAAAAAAGATTAATTAAATATACTTTTTTAGACATTAATTTGGCACTTAATTAATTTGTTGGGCTGCCAACATGATTTGAAAAAAAGAAGAGTACTGCTTTATTTAATACTGTATCAGGTATAAACTGTGGCCTTGTGCCTTGAAAATTCTTGTTGTTAGATGCAGCTCTAGCAATCAATACAGTATTATGTCATTCAAAATGAGCCCCTTAAAACAATAAATCTCTTCCCTATACCTGGCTATGTATGTGAATAATGTAAGAGTGAGAGGTGCGACACATGACCCACATGGCTTAACTGTGCCAGCGGCCATTGGGGAGCGCTCCACGGCGGCCTGCGTCCGCAACCTGCGACACGTGAGTTTTCTCTATTTTACTCTGTATGTCAAGGTTACGTTTTGTGGAAAATCCTGTGTGGAAGGTATCTGCTTACTGGTGCATCAATTTAGGAGAATTTGTTTTATTACATTTTTACTTTTAGAATAGTTATGTACGAGATTATTACCATGTACATTTTGAGTTTCCGATATATAACCGCTGTCAACAAAGCCGAAATATTAGAAACTCGAAAATAAGGTACATGGTAGAAATTTCATCAGTTACTAAATTCTAATGTTAGTGTTAATGAGTTTTTAAAAGAAAATAAAAACTTTTACTTCAAACTACTCATGCAAACGTGTGCTCAGTTTAAAGGCCTACAAATATAAACTTCACTGTTAAAACTTATTGTTAAGTATTTATACTGATCAAGCAAGATGCCAAAAATGTACTAAAAGTTTGGTAAATGTAAGTTGGTTTTCTAGCTCGATACAAGATTATAATAACTTAAGGGATGAACATGCAAAAAACAATTCCTATTTTTTATGAAATTCTTAAGATATTTAGTTGGTTGTAGCAATAATCTATTTGTATTTTCCAGAAAAAAGAAATGTTTTTAGCCTTAAAACTGAGTGTGTTTGTTTATATGAAAATTGGGTTTTGAATCCAGATTTTTAGTCTTCAGTGCTACAGATTTTAATCCAGGTTTTAGTTACATATATAATTTTAATAACTTTAAACTTATTTATTTTTAATGATTACATATTTTTAGAGTAGTGTGGTAATTTATTATCAGGATTTGACTAAAACTTCTACAGTAGTTTGTGAAGGGTTGTAATTATTAAAAAAATATTTATATATTTATGGGATTTTTGTATGGAAGATCATAATTATCTAAGTAAATATTTATAATACCCATTCATGTGCGTGATGTCTGATATTTGGAACATATATACAATATACACCGCAATATAATATAAATATAATGGGCCGCGTGCCTGTACTGGTCCTGTGAAATAATAAAACTACAGTTATGTCTAAACAATTCAAAAGTGCTTTGGATTTTTAGAATAACCTAAATACTTGATTTAACAAAAAATATTATTGCTTGAACCCTGCATACCATGGTTAATGGAGGCAATCGCGTGTGAAACACCTGCTTAATAGTGTACTGTATAGGACCCAGATCCCTCTACACTGTTATTGGTTATTGTAGATTTAAGTGCATTATTTACTAAGAATAAATTGCAAAAGATTAATATACCCAAAAAAAGTAAAGCTGTTAAAGTAGGACCTCAGTCCAACTTACAGTATGCTATCAAGTGAATTTTTCACACGCTATCAGCCTCAGATAATAATTGCCTTAAGGTTTATTCAGACAGACGGCCAGTTTAACCTAAACTTTGCATAAAACTGATCAAAATCATTTTATTTATAACCACAGGAGGTATACTGACTTCCTATTAGTAACCCGTCTGAACGAAAACTGAAGAGTCAGTGTATTAAAAAAGTTAACCTAAATGTAACATAAAATTGGAGTGTAGCCCTAGTTTTAGGAAATCTTAATCAAATCTTAAGCGGATATAAACATGTGCGGCACTCGTGGTTGACTTATAGCAGGGTCAACAGGAGCAGCAGCAGCAGCAGCAGCCGCAGCAGACGTACCAGCAGCGCCAGCAGAGCCAGCAGCCGAACCAGTTCCCTCAGCAGAACAACCTCACCAACCAGAGCAGTCTGAAGCCAACTGTTGCCCCACCGCTTCCTCAGCCGCAGGCCCCTCAGCCGAAGTTAGAGGTATATAGATGTATTTTTCTCTGTATACGTAACTAGTGCCCCGCCCTCACTTCGCTTCGAGATCTTCATATTACAATAATGATTGACATACTTTAGAACAAATATGCCTTAAACAGTTTTCACAAATAACAATCAGAGATTAAATTCAAAACTTTGCCAATGGCGATGGGTGTAGATCATTGGTTCCCAAACTTATTCTGTCGACTGCCCACTTTGAGAATAAATATTGTTTAGGCCATTTTTTAACCTATCTAAAAAACCACTATAACTTCAAATTAAATTAATTAATTATTGTGACCTATATATGTATATTATGTATAGTAAATGAAAAATTCTATACGAAACTTTGACTATAACCCGCTACTTGAAACCTAAGCGCAGTAGGTAACATACAACGGCCGCTTAGGTTCTCAAGTTAACTCTTACGGGCTCCATCTGCCAATAAGAATGATTATTGAAACGCTGAACGATTCAATTCTGTATCTTTCCCCCCGCGCCTCTACAAAAACCCCCCCATTTGCTTCTAGGTCTTTACCGACCGCCCCCCTTGAGACCAGCAGCGCCCCACAAGGGGGCGTTATCGCCCACTTATGGGAAAGACGGTGTTAGAATCGTCTTTAGAAATCTCTTTATAAATAGTATAAAAGATGAATGTCTATAAGCCAGCAGGGAATATGAATATGTTATAAATGACGTAGTTGGGAACTGAACAGTACACAACTCAGATGTAGTTGTGGAATTTATTTACATGCGACATTTGTAAGTATGAATGCTGATAGGATTACAATGTCGTAACGTAACGTAAAAGAACTTATTATGTCATATCAGAAACTTCTTCTGCATTCCTTTCTTGACTTAAAAAACACATTCGGTAATAATTAATTACAATGAGGGTTGACGAAAAAACCATTGAATGGCGTTGAGGTGAGGTACCATTTCAATGTTGTTTTACTTACTTTACATGGCCATTTTGACATGTTATTAAGTCAAAAATTGACAAATCACGGTGGAGATGGTCTACATTAAGCCATCTATAGGATTTTTTTTTCGAAATCCCTCATTAGATAATGAATACTTATTAATAGGATATCATTAAAGAGGAATACTTAAAAATTATAATTAACAAATGATTGAAAATGACTCAGAGGAAGTCTCATTATGTTTCATAGTACCATACTGCCTGGTAGTTCTTTGGTGTTTGTCGATCAGAAATGAGTAAATTACCTGGGTATTACCTTCAACAGGAAACCGATGTAGCGATGAAGGTGGATGGTGCTGAAGCTGAAGCCAATGGCGAGGAGGGCTCCCGACCATCTTGGATGAAGAGCAAGATGCCAGGAGGTAAGTAGAAAAAGTTCATTGTCATCCGTAGTGGTAAGACAGGTACACTAGTCATTTCTTTCGACGACAAGCCAAGTCTTTTTGTTCCACCACTTCTACCGAGACCCAGCAGTAATAGTATGGCCATACATTTTTTACATAGCTAACTGGTTTCCGTAAGACCTTAGGCAACTCTGGGACTAAAAAACTAAGACTCTGTGCCATTTAAACATGCACAAAAGGTTAATCATCTCTTCTTTCGACTCTATTAGATAACGAAGTGAACCCTAAACTTCAAAAAACTTAAATTAAAACTGTATATTTGTTAAAATCTCTTACCATGAGATGTCAAGTTTTATGTATCGTTATATGACATTTTGTGAATGGTTTTTTGGCACGGTCTATCGATGATTACTGGTTGAATTAAAAAACAAAATCGTTCCTTGCAGTTAAGAAACTGAGCAAGAAAGAGAAACGCCGGCGCCAGAACCAGCACCTGAGACGCATCATCACGCCGAAGAACGCGCTGATGGTGCTCAACGAGATGGTGGTGCACGAGCAGCTCGCGAACCAGTTCAAGGTGGCGCCCGCGGACGGCCCGACGCAGTACTACAAGTCGCAGAAGGCCAGCTTTTGTGCCGACCTCACGTTGGATGGAGTCACCTTCAAGGGTTACGGTGAGCAATCTTTTCTTTTTCCCCCTGTGTGGGTGGGTGAGCCCTGGTTTCAGAGTTCTAAACATCCCTGGGGGCTTCGGATGTGGTTAGGTTAGAGCCTCTTCAAATAGCACACGTTACTATTGGTGATTCAACTTTCTAAACTGAATGCAGCAACCACACCTTCCACACTGCACACCTTAGAACTCCAAACACGGCCAAACTCCAGCAACGGACCAGTCGCTAAAACAGATTCCGAACGCAAGAAGTCGCTAAATCGCCTATTGTCGATGCTAAAAATGGCGTGTGGCCCTTAGAAGTAAAGTCGTTGTACATGTCGTCTGAATGTTCGTCTACCTCTTAAATTGGTTTCATTGACTATTATATCAAGATCATTTTATTCGCCTATTAGTGGAATATCATTAGCATAGCGAGTCTTCTGGTATGGATTCAATGGTATCACTTTACGGGGCTCGTTCCCTTCTGACTTAGTCAGGTTAGTTATTAGTAACAATCATTATTCAAGTTAAGGGCTTTTATGGTGCCCTCTGTAGCCCGGAATCCTTTTTCTTTCGGACAATCACAGAATGCCTGCCCGTCGATCCGTCTGTCTATCTGTTTGTGTCTCTCCAGGCTGATCTCGTACCACTATGAGCAAGACAGTTGAAACTTTTACATAGAATGTAAATGTTCCATTGTATTGTGTTGGATCCTGGCTATTCTAGCCAGCTCAACTCCGCCCAGAAGCGCAGAAGCTACCTGGCATCTTCATAGGCTTCGCTGAGTGACCTCGCCGATCCGAGGATTTCTTCGCGTTATCTGGTCACCGCATCGCACCTCAGGACCACGTGTGTAGCCGATTCCTCGACGCCGAAGCATCCCCTGCATACAGGGCTGTCGGTAGCGCCAGGTTTAGAAGTCGTTTTGTGAGTCGCGGGTCTATTTACAGATAATGTATTAATGTATATTTGCAGGCGAGAACAAGCTGATGGCGCGCAACGCGGCCGCGGAGCAGGCCATCCGCGCGCTCATCATCAAGCGCATGAACAAAGCCATCAGCGCCGAGCTCAGCGCCGAGGCCGCGGCGACTGCCGGCAACGCGGGTATGTGTGTTGTCATCATTATCTGCGTGCCCCCAGACAAGTACCAACTTTTCGGGAACCATTTTGGCTTATTTCCATGTCCCTATTTGAGGACCTTCAAATAGGTTTAGAACAATGAAATTAACGTCTAATGATCAGCCCAATCGTTCCAGATCTTTCTTTTAAATATAGATTTTGGTAAATATTGAAGATGGATCTCTATATTACTGTACATATAGCGGATTTTTTACGAAAGTCCCTATTCTACAGAGTGTATTTGTTAACATTTACATCCCTTCAACCAACCATTCTGACAACATTTGTTTTACGACTTCTTAAATTTCGTCGAAATAATTCGTCGAATACATAGAACAAATGTTGTTCAGAATGGTTGGTAGAACACGTGGTTAAAATGATATAAATGTTTACAGATACAACCTGTATATTTTCTCAGCAAGTTATCTGTAATTCATATGACAAATGTTGAACTAGGTGCTGGAGCGCAGGGCGCGGGCGAGGGCGTGGAGCTGGCGGAGGAGGACCCGCTGCCGATGATCCAGCTGGCGTCGTTCGCGCTGCACAAGCTGTTCTCCGAGTGGGAGTACGAGGGGCACAAGGTGCCGCAGCTCAAGCCGCCGGCGGGCTCGGTGAGTGCTCTCCATTATCCCTTAGGGGTTGAAAGTTCAATAGTCACTTTTTTATTCAATACCAAAATTCCAAACATCAATTTTAAGATTCTAACTTTTAAACTGCATAACCCATGCTGCATTTCATCCTCTAATTACACCTTTAAGACTTGAATTTTCAAAAAGCCCTTCCTTCCTCCTTCCTTTCCTTCCTTCCTTCCTTCCTTCCTTTAATAGCGAAAGTGAACACTAATGTTCACTTTCGCTATTAAAGGAATCCCCCCCCAATTTTCAAGTTTCTAGGGTCACTTGTTGGGCTGTGGGTGCATTCCCCGTCACTTAATCACCTTAGTCAGTCAGGTTCTCCTTTTATATATAGAGATGATTCCATGAGTAGTAGTTTGAGTTCCGTAGTCACGTTGCGCTTGTGCGTGATTGGCAGAGCATGGAGACGGACGCGGAGGCGGCTGTGGCGCCGGGCCCGCGGCCGCGGCCCAAGAAGGCGCCCAAGGAGCTGCCGCTCAACGCCGCCGCCATGCACCCCGCCATGCTGCTCACCTACATGCGCCCGCACCTCGAGTACCGCGAGCTGGCCGTGGAGGGCGACCGCCCGCAGAACATGACCTTCACCATGGGCGTCGACGTCGACAACACCACCTACATCGGCAAGGGTGAGTCGCCCGTCCCGCTTGACATGACGATCCGTTGGAACACTGATAAGGAACGCTGCTTTTGGTCCGGGTCTTACGGATTTGATCCTCGCACAGTACAATCATTTTTGTGCACGAACATGTCTATTGTTGTTTTTTTTATGTGATAGGTGGCAGACGAGCAGACTGATCATCTGATAATAAACGATTGCCGCCGCCCATGGACACTCATGACATGAATGTTTATTTATTCTATTTACTTAAAACTTTATTGCACAAATTTTAATACAATGAGGCGAATTTAATGCCAAGAAGCATTCTCTACCAGTTCACCTTTGGGTCATGCAGAAAGTGCAGTGGTGCGGCGAAAGGAAAATGTTTGTATTGGTCTGGGTGTTTTCTATGTATTAAAAGTATGTATTTACAAAAGAAAATTATATAAAGTATATATTTAAATATAATCCCACTGTTGATTCCAACATCTGTAACACAGGTGCTTAAACTATCTCTGTCGAATTCAGGTCAATGTATGTGGTGTTGTGAAATATTTATTTTTTCTAATTTTGAAACCTACTTTCATTTTGTGCCTCCTTCACCTCACGTGATCTTTGGCTGCCATAGTGAGGATGATGCTTTGAAACCCATGTGCAAATTTCTACCATTAGCTCGGTGGTGAGGAAAAACATCGGGTAGTTTCTCAAAATTGTGGATATCTGCAATATTAGTAGTAATAATTTCTGAACGCGTAACCATGATCTAATAATCTAATTGGTCTGGTTCCCTTCTTTAAGGGTTGCGAAGGTCAGACGGCAATCGCTTCATTGTAATTATCAGACTTCCCGGATCCTGGATCATGATCCAAGTGTACCGGGCTCCGGAGCGACAACTTTGGACGCAACGGACCAGATTCATATAAAATATATATATCTACTATTATATGTCACCGGAAAATAACAAGATCCGTAAGTTTATTAATTTACTAGGAAGTTTATAAACTTTCGTAGGACTCTAAACGGGAGATAAATTGTATTATTTTACGTCCACACTTTCGTAAATTTATCAATTTCAGATGTCACACGGTAAATTTATAAACTAACGTTTATCTATTCGTAAAATTTTACATGGTTCGACCAATCAGAGAAACTCTTTGAAATATACGCATCTTTGAAATACGTAAAATAACACACTGCTCTCTGATTGCTAAATATGTATAGTGGCAATGCCGATTACATCATGCGTCATCGTCAGCTCATTTAAGTCCCCACTGCTGGGGTACGGGCCTCCCTCAATCGCATGAGGGGTAATTGCCATACTCACCACGCTTGGCAGACGGGTTGGCGAGGGTTTTGATATAAATGCAGAGTTTTCCTTCTCTGGGTGCTTATGATCATGCCAGCAGCTTTTACCTTAGTCGCCTTTTACGACACCTCGGTAAGAGTGAGGGTGGCCTATTCTACTCTGCCGGGACCATACATCATGCGTAACGTTTGAATATTGCTTACTTATTATTTTACGAGTGAGTTCAGTAAGTTTATCAATGTACGAAATACGAGTATAATAATACAATTTATCTCCCGTTTAGAATCCAACGACAGTTTATAAACTCCCTAGTAAATTGATAAACTTTCGGATATTGTTATTTTCCGGTGACATATACATGTCGAATTTTGAAGTCGGTTAAAAAGTAGCCAGTCGCGATGTCCGTGTGGATCAGTTATCTATAAAACCGCGCCCGTGGCGTATTCATATCGCAACGCAGGCCCCAAGCCTCGATCGCGATCGATCGCTTCGCGTTTGAGTAAGTAGTACTTTCGTCCCCAGCGTCCAACAAGAAGGAAGCGCGCAAGGCGGCGGCGCGGGCCGCGTGCACGGCACTGTTCGGCGTGCAGTTCCACGACGCGCCCAGCGCCAGCGCGCCGCTGCACGCGCCCGCCGCGCCGCCCGCGCCCACGCCCGCGTAAGCCCTGCCAGCCCTACTGTACCCAACGGTACCCAACGGTACCCAACGGTACCCTACTGTACCACGTTTATAAGTTACATCGGCAAAGTTCATCTACGCAGAAGACCGAGATAAATCCAATCGATTACGATTGTAATCGCTGTTGAAGTACAGACTTTATTACGATAGTATCAGCCTATAAACTATCCCACTGCAGGGCTAAGGCCTCCATCATAGAAATCAAGTCATCGCTACTACGATGGGATTAGGCTTCATCACCACGCTTGCCAAATGCGGATTGGTGATCACAAACCCGAGCTGTTTGAAAAATTCGAAACATACTTTTCGCTCGACCCGGGAATCGAACCCAAGACCCCGAGATCACGGCTCGGTACTTAAACCACTAGACCAACGGGGCGTTACCACTAGACCAACGGGGCGTTACCACTAGACCAACGGGGCGTTACCACTAGACCAACGGGGCGTTTATTACGATACATTAAAATTTAATACAATAAATTCATAAAGGAATCCTTTACTCCCTCGTAACCGCGCTAGCACTGAACATGGCGCTAACGCATCAACCATTATTAGACCTGGCAAAAATATATCTTTCAAAAATTTGGAACGTTTGTATCTGGATCAGTGCAGAGATGCGGAACAGTGAAACGCTTCATTTAGAATATCGACTCTCGGATAGATCCGTGATTCATTCCGCTCATTCGGCTCTCTCGGAGCATTCAGCTCATTCGGATCATCCGACTCATCGGATCATTGGTCTCATTTGGATCATTCGGCCCACACGAAGCATTCAGCTCATTCGGATCATCCGACTTATCGGATCATTGGGCTCATTCGGATCATTTGGCTCACTCTAATCATTTGGCTTGTTCGGATCATTCAACTCATTCGATTTACTCGAACTCGAGAGATCCATTTGAGTCGAATGATACATTCGGGGCGAACATAAAAGATTCGGAACGGTGTATCATTTGGCTGAATCGGATCACGGAGTCCTTTTAGTAGAGTTACACACGTCTAACCAATAAGAGATTGTCATCTTTGGCGTCATGAATGCAGTTTTGTGACGGGTTAGATTTCTCCGCAGTTTTCAAAAATGCGACTTCTGAGGTATCGGTGTAACTTATAAAACTGTACCCAACTGTAATAGCTATACTCTATTTTAACTAGTTAGAGACGAGGCGGGGAGGGGACAGTATGATAAAGCGTAGTTTAGCGGAGATGATCTGTTTTTTTATAAGATGGCGTTGATCGCTTTCCGTGATGATGGCTTGTTGGTCTGCCGTCTTTAGTAATATTTTGCCGACGACAATCGACCGTAGGCCACTATCGTCGACTTGCAGTGTAGGTAGAAACTTGCCTGAAGTTCAACATAAAAATATGTGTGTGGACAGTGTCGCTAAGATTCAAGGCCGCTACGCTATGACGCAAGGTGTTACCAGACCGATCTGTCGTCAATGTATAGTAGAATTTATTAGATTGCGTAGATAGATACTTTACGGTGTGGTAGAAATAAATATACAAATGCGATCCTTTTTGCTAAGCTACATCTATTTTTGGAGTATATGTCTAACATCTGGAATGAATGTACTGTTATAGAGACTGACAGCTCCCCACCCTGCCTCTACGTTCTGGTTATAGAACCAGCCTTGTAATGTATTTGAATTATTGTAATATTTATGTATTTGGGTTACATTCACTAGAACTTAAAGTGATGTTACTTTTTACGCGACTGCCCAAAAAGGGAGAATATTTCCAATTTAAAAATGTCCGATTTTTTTTTACATTTTTTACCCTCCATCGATATTGAACTCTGAAAAGTTAAATTCTAGATTAAAGACAAATGTTGGTGTATTTGAAATATCACTATTACACTACTGCGCCCGAGTACGGAGTTTACTCGGTACAAAGCTCCTCAAAGCGAGTACTCCAGGCTGAGGAGAGCCAGTATACTGAGTTACTAAAAAAAAACCCGAGTTACCCGGCATTGCCCAGTAACTCGGCCGAGTACCGAGTATCAATAAACTGCCGAGTACACCGAGTACCGAGTATTAACCGAGTACTCGGCCCATCTCTAGTTTGTAACCCATTTTTAGATGTTAGCTATATTGTAGATAGATTTAGAATGTATAACTTTATTATGTATGTATGTATTGATGATATGAGTCGATTACAACTTTACAGTTGTGATTCAACATACAATATTTTCGCTTAAATCATACTTTAAAAATATTACTTTACAAATAAATTATTATTGTAAGTGATTCATTCTTTGACACGGTGATACCAATATGTATTTTGTAAAATAATTAATCAAAGCAAGCGCACACTAAGCCACTCGTGTCTCAGAGATGCCACCAAATGCGTCTACCGAAGGCAGCTCCCAGGATGCCAGGTCCTTCTGGCACACTCGGAGCTGAACTACTATTTGAATTCCTTTTGTTTTTTTCTACTGTGACCGACGAAAATACCCGCGAGATGAGAAAATTCGACCACAGCTTTTGGTTGCGTCTGGTGCGGTGCGGTGCGGTGGCCACCACCGGTGGCTCATTGTGCGTCTGATCTTGATCTTAAAGCCCTACTATGTGAGTAGGCATTTGATGAGTCTGACATTATTTGAATCAAAAATGAATTTCGTATTTTGACCCGCAGTTTTGGCTCACGACGTGACGGGTACCTGTGACGCGTTGTCACAGTAACCGATCGTATTAATCGGAGAGTGAAAGAAATTAATATTAATAGCAATAAAAGTATTTTAAGGAAATATAGAACACATTAAAGAAATTACGTGAAATCTCAATTTGTTTTTTATTTCATTGACCCGATGGGCGTAGTATGATCATCATAACTATAGTCTGTGCCAATTAAACTTGCACGGAAAGTCATTATTGCCCACCAATGCAATTTAAAAACAAGTACATTACAATACCTACAGCTAAAGGGGACTAAGCGGGCATCTCGTGGTAAGAGGCGACCACAAATATACACAAAGTCAACTTTTAAAAGAGTAAACAAGAGGTGATTGACCTTTTGTGTAACTTTAAATGGCACGGACTATCAAGCAGTGATACTTCTCCACTTCTTGTATATCTTCTTGAGTAAAATGAAACTGCTCGACATGGGCGTAGCTACTTTTAATAACATCTTGGGTATCGTACTCGACTGGTAGGCTCAATCTTAACACTACACATCCTTTGGAATGTCCACAACACATGGTTTGAGTAGAGTAATACGTCAGTTACAAACAACACGGAAGTACCGAAAACGATAATATTTATGTTACAGCTACACAATTATGCTCTACTCAGTCTTAGCAAATGCTAATCAAATATTGCTACAATCGAGCAATGAAGAGCGGAACACTGATTTTGTTTTAGAAAAATATACCTACATAGTAATCATATTTATTTACTGTGAAAATATGTTTATTTACTGACATGACATCATTGAAGTTCTAACACCACGTACAACCTGTGTGGATAAAGAATGGGATCAGAAATGGCGGCGCATCTATTCACTTCTCGCTCGCACACCCACGAGTGCGAGTATAGACGCAAATAGTGTGCGAGCGAGAAGTGAATAGATGCGCCGCCATTTCTGATCCCATTCTTTATCCGCACAGGTGTAAGTAATTTTTTGGCGGTTTTGACATTTTGATGCCATTCAAATGGATAGACGCGTCATTTCGCCCAGCAGCACGGAAGTCATAAAATTACTTTAAGATTTGAGATGACCACGTAAGTCACATTTTTTTACTTACTAATTTATTGGTAGCGGTTATTACATTTTGATGCCATTCGTTATTCAGTTGCGGCCATCAAAAACCTTTTAGATCTTGAAAAGGTAACAGAACGGAAATCAACAGTTGAATACTAATGGAAATAGCACGTAAGTTTCGGATAAATTTATTGGCTTTCCTGAAAAGATGTTTAAAATGAATTACATGGTGTTAGAACTTTAACGACGATATAGATGTTGGAAAAGAACACATTATTAACATACACAAATCTAGTAGTATTAGGCCGCGTTCCGAGATACGCTCTGAGCGCTGTAAGCACTCGCTACGCCACAGCCGTTCCGATTTAGTTTTCGTGATTAGATCGTTGATAGCGATATTTCAATTCGAAACGATCTGTTGGCGCGCTAACAGCGATTATAACGTTTTTCAAACGGATAGTTCGCCAAAGATTAAATTATTATATTATTTTTGTCTGTCATATCTATTTCCTGAAGTAATTAAATAGCTTTTATAAAAGAAAAACGTTTATTTGAGGTAATAACACAACAAAATACTATTTTTGAAATGTCACTTTTGACAACGCTTACAGTAAATATTGCCTCTGAGCCTGGAGCCCAATTCTCGGGCTCGTGACATTTATTTTCATACGACATATATCACTAAAACATAGTTTTTTTGTATGGTTTTCAGGTGATATCCGCCATGTTGTCAAAATGTCACGAGCCCCAGAATTGGGCTCCTGAGCACTGTAATTGCAAGATGGCGCCGATAATGACGTCATACATGACGCCAAGAAATCGCGCTCACACCGCGTATCGCGGAACGCGGCCTTACGTATACTCTGTACACACTACGGTACGGACTGTACAGTGTACACTGTAGGCAAATTGTATAATGTTGGATTTCACGAAACTAATAGGTACTCATATTAGTAAATCTAAAAACACTCTTCATTACTAATATGTACTAAAAATTAACAATTTATATCGAAAATTTCAAAAATGCAGACTGGTTTCACATGCTGTACAAAATAGGACGAATTTATTCACATTAGACGCATAGAATTACCAAAGATTAGACTTCTACAGGTTTTGGACTTCAGAGACGAGAATTCTGCGTAGGACGGCCACAACTTCATATAGGATTACAAAACCAGGGAAACAGTTGTTTAATGGCATTTTAAAAGCAAATTTTGAGCTCCATTTACCCTTTCTGTGATTCACAGATTTCGACGTCACATATCAAACAAGTTTCGTCTCTGATTTTGCAATTTTTGCAAAGTTTATTTTAATATTTTTTTTTGCTTTGATCATAGCACGAAAATTTACGTAATATCAAATGTTGTAAGTATCTAATAAAAATCGCTTGTCTAAGAAAATAGTAACGGTAACACAAAAAAGTTGTAACAAAATAAAAGTTTGAGTAACAATGTGAACTAACAAATCAACAATGATGGAAACTTAATAGGTAATGTATCTACTGAAATTCGCTCACTATCCAATTCTGGAACCTCATAAATTATATTATTGGAAGTTCAAAAAACATTTGATCATAATTAATATAAAATCATAAGAAAGTCAGGTGTCAATAAAACATTAACTAGAAGTAAGATTACACTATTAAAACAAAACAATAACTTAACCATAAGTACCTTTAAAACAACCTACAATTTACGCTGTACAAATATTATAAACTAATAAAGTAAAAAAGTTGTCGAGAAATTATGCATTATACCTTATTGACTTAGTAAATAGATACAGATATCCTCAATTTATTTCTTACTGCAGATGACAAACCGCTAGGCATCTATCTAGCCAGTATTAGCCTGTTTTAGGCTTCCTATCTAATCATTGGACGTTATAAGTTTTGAAAATTTGGCGCTATACGCTACATCAAAACTCTAATTGATGTTGGCTTGATTAAAGGATTTGATTCCACCAATTGGAATTTTGACGTACAAGACAACGGCTCGGCATTCTTGCTGGAGCGCCGGCCGCATCTAATGTCCTACTTAAGTTTTACGAACTATCGGCTAGCTACTACCTTTTAAGAGAGATCGAGTCAAAATCTTTAGCTGCGGTTCGATTATCTTCCAAAAGCTGGATCGAAGGCATGTTTCTCAAGGGAGTAGCCAGGGTTTGATGAACAATTTGCATTTCAACAACAGCCTTGAGTCTAATTAAGATAAGATAAGAGACACTTTATTGACCACAACACATTATACATATAACAAAAGAGAAAAAAAGGTACAACAGTTGCAGCCAACAAGGCTCAGCCTGAGTTATATTAAGCATATGCTGCAACTGCCACAAATAGCGGCTGCAGCTCTGGTTTTCAGGATAGACCTTGGGTGACGTCTTTGCATTGGGAAAATAAGTAATAGAAAATATTGACATGCGATATACAGGGTGCATCTGTGAACATTTACATTCCTTTAAGCACGTGTCCTACTAACCATTCTGAACAAAACCTGGAAATTCGCATGAAAAAATTTCAACTTTTCATACAAAGTCGGTCACGTAACTTGGTCATTTTGTATGGGTAGTCGAAAAAAATTTCGATGAATTTCGAAAAGTCGTTAAACAAATGTTTTTCAGAACGGTTGGTAGAACACGTGGGTAATGGGATGTAAATATTCACAGATACACCTTGTATTATAACTATACGATATATTATAATTACTTAAACAAAAACTTGATACGTGATCATCACTTCAGCGTGTAAGTGGTTCCCAGGTGTAAGTAATTCCGGTCGGAGCCCGGGGTAAGCTGGGACCATGATCCAGGTTTTGGAAGTCTCGTAATAATTAATATGAACCTTCATACTGGTTACATCGAATAAAGTTGATGCTCAAAACTGCCCCGGGTGGAGTGAAACAGGATCGAGCTGTACCCAGCGCTCGCAGGAACATCATATCAGACCGTAGTAAAATGTATGTTACACAGAGCTCTCGTACCAGATCATTTGAGATTCCATTTCGGGCCCGTGTTCCATGCGAGCCCGCTCACAGCAAGCGGTACGCCCACATGGACACGGGGCTCTGCAGCAGCGCCAGGTGCGGGGGCTCCTTGCCGCCCACCAGCAGCAGGTGCAGGTGCGCGTGCGCGGCGCGCGGCGCGGCGGGCCGGGCGCGGCCCAGCTCCTGCAGCTCGATGTCGTGCGCGCCCACGCCCGAGTCCGGCGTCAGCGCGGCCAGCGCGCGCACGTCCGGCCCGAGGTAGTGCGGGTTGCTGAAGCCGAGGGACACGCCTGATAACCTGCAGATCAAAAACGATTCAGCTATTCTTCTTTTTTCCTTTGATCTACTATAGCTGATTATTGAAAGCAAGAAGTGGGGAAAAGAAAACTAACGTAGCCGATAAATCTACGCTAATGGTTCAAAATCTGAAGAACATGGTTCAATGTCAGTCATGGTTTGATCTGCTGTATGATAGTTTTAATTGCCACTATGACTGTAAAACTAGAGCGGACGTCATAGGTTCTGCATGATAGAAGAGGATCCGAAAAGGAAAGACTAGAAAGAACTTCGACCCTCTTATTACAAAAAACTTCTCTGATACCGGTTTTAACCCTAAACTAGCAAGTTCATGATTATTACGGAATAATGTTAGTTCTTAAATTTTTATTACAAATCCTCGACTTAGTACCGCAGGATACTGTCAAAAATGATCGAATCATTCAATCATTCGTTCAGTGACATTTCATTTTACAGAACCTTATTTTGTTGTCTGAAGTAAAAATATTTTAGAATTGTTTTTTTAAGCAACAATAAATTAAAATAATGACCTAAATAAGGTTAATGCATAGGAATTGCATAGGAATTGCTTATATTTTAGGAATTAAATCCAAAAAATAAGTTAATACTCTCTCACAAATAACTTTGGTGTAAAACGGAATGAACTGTCACAGGGATAAGTTGCCATGGTTACTGAATCGATATATTGAGGTTATTATTTTAGTACTAATTTTAAACTAAGGGTCCAGGTGGTTTAACTTAAGCATTATAGTTGATATACTAAATAACGTCAAACTTTATTTTCTAATAATGTTTACTCTAGTTCTTCAGTTATTGCCAGCATAAAATCCCACTACTTATTTTAAACCACGTTTTGGAATAAGAGGGCGATAGTTTTATTTATTACATCATCAACGTAGCCTCATATTTAAGCCTCTCCTGTGCTCGCAACACAACGATTCTGTGTCAGCCTCATCTAAGTCTTTCCAACCATTTATTTATGTTATCACCCCAGCTTAGTACGCGACTAGACGTCTTATTTCGTTTGACTTACCGTGGCGACCGGTGTGTTATAGATTGGCTTGGTTTGGCTGAGAATGAAAGAAGAGAGACTGTATGACTCGCCTGTTGACGCGTTCAGCACTCGCATAATCCGAGGTGGACAGCTCGGTGTCCTCCTCGTCCGTGGTAGTGACCCTCGTGAACCGCACCGACGCGGACTTGGGGATGGCCACGACGGCGGCACGCGCAGGCTCCCGCCGCGCGGCCGCCTCCCGCTCGGCGTCGCGGCGCATCTCCTCCTCCTCGTCGGAGTCGAAGTACACCAGGCGCGTGGCGTCGGGCACCACGCGGGCCGCGAAGTCGGGCACGGACACCGGGTCGCGGGTGATGTCGGCGGTGTCTGCGGCGCGCGGGGACCTGGGGATTATAGGGGATGCAAATAAGTGGACTAGACCTAGTAAAACTAGTAGTTTAGATCGTGGGAGAGCCACGCTTCGGCATGAATAGACCAGCTCGACCGGAGTGATACCTCGGCCTCACAGAAAACCGGCGTGAAGCACCACTGCGCTAGTGAATGAGGGTATCAGAGGCCCAATCTGGGGGAAAGGGGGGTTTAAAGGTTGGCAGCGCACTTGTGACTCCATTGGTGTCGCGGGTGTCTATGGGCGGCAACAATCGCTTACCATCAGGCGATCCGTCTGCTCGTCTGCCGCCTATCACATAAAAAAAAAGAAAAGGCGTTCATGATTTGGTGGCGTGAAGGGTGCCAAAGCTCGTGCGTTTTTGGTCTTGAATTGCATATTATATGGACTAATGTGTTATCCGTCATCGTCAGCCCATTTAAGTCCCCACTGCTGGGGCACGGGCCTCCCTCAATCACATGAGGGATAATTGCCATACTCACCACGCTTGGCAGACGGGTTGGCGAGGGTTTTGATATAAATGCAGAGTTTTCCTTCTCGGGTGCTGATGATCATGCCAGCAGCTTTACCTTAGTCGCCTTTTACGACACCTCGGTAAGAAAGAGGGTGGCCTATTCTACTCTGCCGATATGGACTAATGTGTTATCCGACCGATTATAATAAGACTTCTATGTAGACTATATATCTAATAAAAGGCCCCCAGATCGCAGGTTCTGGATAGGTGTGACAGATTCTCTTTCGAACTTAATTTAAGTCTACTCCTTAATCCTTATTGGATCCTCATTTAATTTTTTTACTTTCGTGATGCGTGACTCGTTCTGTCTAATTCATATATGGGGCATGGGGTTTTAGGTAAGACCTTGCTCACCTGTCTGCATCAATGGCGTAGGCGGAGCGCGACTTGGCCAACGCGGCCTCATGCCGCACCAGGCTCTCAGTGGAGTCCCGGTCGGCGGCCAGCACGCTGTAGGAGCAGCGGGCGGCGCGCCGGATGTGGAAGCCGGACAGCTTGGAGATCTCGCGCATGATGCCGGCTGGGCGCGCGGCCGGGCGCGGGGGGCGCGCGCGCGGGCGCCGAGCTGACGCGCGCGGGCGCCGCGGGCACCAGCAGCGCGCAGGCGTCCACCCGGGCCGACGGCCACTTCAAGCTTTTGACTATGCGCTCCCAGGTTTCCGTTGCTGTAAAATTGGTTAACAATCAGTCATCACCAAACATCGGAGTAGGTAGAGTAGGTAGCTATTTTTGGTACTTGCGATTTTTTCAAATATGGACATGACTGGAATCCCGGGGATCCCGGGAATCCCGGGATTAAAGATATACTTTATACTATTGTACGAGTTGACGTACATATAAATGTTTTAGCTCGTATGAAGCGGCCCTTATAATCATTTTGTAAACGTAGCATTTATAAATTAGTAATCAACATAATCAGTGTAGCAGCAGCACTCAATCAGAGCGGTTTTATTTACCCTGAAACCCTCATATCAATATTATCCAAGGTGTAGGAAGATCACATTCCCTACAAGTATTAACAGTCATTTTCGTTTATACATACGAGCATTGACATCAGAACTTATTCATAAACGCTTTGTGATACCATGTTAATTAAAAAAGGTATATTTGTTTTTCGAAATTCAAGATACAAACGTTAGATAGAAAATAAACCTGTAAGTAAATATAGTTGTATCGAACGTTTATGGATAAGTCCTTTCATGAATAAAATGCGTTAAATATTTGACTATAAAAAATACTTATTTTAATCCCAGGATCATAGAATCCCGTCGCATGTCCATATTAACATCTATGTTTGCGGTCAATGAACCCAAATAACTCTACCTACTCTGATCATTGGTCATCACTAAGGCCGTGCGCTACGTTAAGCGGGCGCAGGTCTCGGGCGTCCGCGCGGTGCGCGCTGTTTCATGTCATCTCCACAGAGCAGCGCTACGTGAAGCGGGTCTCCCTCCCGTCGCACACCTAACACCATGAGAGAGCCACGCTTCGGCATGAATGAGCCGGCTTGACCGGAGTGATGCTACGGCGTCACGGAAAACCAGCGTGAAGCAATGCTTCGTTTCGCTATGTGAGTACCGGAGGTCCAATCCGGGGGAAAGGGGGTTTTAAAGGTTGACAGCGCACCTGTGACTCCACTAGTGTCACGGGTGTCCGTGGTCGGCGGCAATTGCTTACCATCACGTGATCCGTCTGCTCCTCCGCCACCTGTCACATAAAAAAATCACTATCATCAGCCTTTAGCTTCACTTTCCACGCGCAAACCTTGAATTAAGCTCCCAGTCACGGTATTCCATGATCGCTATGACATGTCCTTTAAAATGAGGACTGAAAAGTTTTTCTTCTACGGAAGGCAGCTAGGGTCATGACTGGTCCATTATATTGTTGATGTGCATGAGCGGATAGGCCATATGCATGCTTCTCTGCCTATTTGCTACTTCGATCGATACCTTACTTCTTGCATCCTGCCAGCCAAGCGCATCTTGGTCAAATGATAGATATGTGGTAGTTATGATATTCTGATGTTGAGTTTATATCGCGCCGGACTCGTGTCCACACCAGTTTTGTCACACTGTGACTGCGAGTAATTTCTATTACTCGTGGTCACACCGCTTCGCGTTTTGCCGAAATACATTTAGTGTCATGGTAGTAGCTGGCAAGAAGCCGACGCTAAAAGTACACTAGTGTGGGGTGTTAATAAGGTATTTAGGTATGAGCTTTATCTTGGACTTCAATTGCTGGATTCTCAGCACATAGGCTGGGCTATCGTAACTTACCGAAGTGGAACCGCCACAGCTCGTTGGTGGCGTGGCCGTTGGCCTCGCCGCCGAAGATGTAGAGATGCGCGCCGGCGCGCAGCCCCGCGTGCCCGCTGCGCGCGCTCGGCGACAGCTTGGCTGGGGTGCGCACTTGTGTCCACACGCGGGACACTGGAATGAGAAGGTAATCTTTGTATTTGTAACAAAGTTCTACTATGTTCCTAAAGATATTCCTTCTTTGTGCTAAAATTTAAATAATGCATAAATTATAATAGGTTGGGGAAAAAGTCTTTTTTTTAGTTTAAGCGTTTTCAATCCGGAAATGTTGATGCAGGGCGTCACATGAATACTTTTGACTTATTCTACCTGTGTACTTGTTTTGTAATGTGACACGCCATTAACGAATTGAATTGAATTGATGTTAATATTAGTCTTAAGTCTACATGTGCTCCAAATAAATATTTTCTTTTCTTTTCTTCTCAATTCCATAACAAACTGGATCAGATACTTACTCGACATCTGGCGACCAGCTTCAAATACCTAAGTCTTTCCCCTGGATGGTCTTTCGATACAGGTCGTCACATCGTTATAGTTTAGAGACTTGCTCTTATGGATCGGCCACAGCAGGGATAGCTTGTCTAGGTGGGGTTTTATACACCTTAAGCTGTTGTGCCCCTAAGTCACATCTCCTGACGTGTCCCATAAGCCCGAACAGCCGCACGACGAGCCAAAGCTGTCCATGTGGCAGGTGCCACATAGTTTGATGAAGGATACTCACTGGTGTCGTAGTGCCAGAGGTCTGCACAGTCTCGCAAGTCGCACTGGCCGCCGTGCACATAGAGCCTGTCGGCGTGGAGGGCAGCGGCGTGGCGGTGCCGCGCGGGGCCAGTGTTAGCTGTGCGCACCTGGTGCCACGACTCCGATTCTGTAAATTTGCGAGTTACCAAAAGTTAGTAAAACGAACTGGCAATGTGGGTGTTTGAAAACAAAACTGTTAGTTGTCTTTATAAAGGCATGAGAAGTGGAGGAGCGATGGTATCTAACGATGTGGTTTAGAATATGCGCCCTCAGAACGGGATGTCGAGGCTTCAAATACCTACATCTCTAAATTTTTCAAATCTATGTGCGTATTTCTACCATTAGCTTGGTGGTGAGGGAAATCATTCGATAGATATACTCTTTATTGCACAACATACAAAACTTAAAAGCTCGTTATAAAGAGATACAATATACAAGATACAATGTATTAGATAACGTATGAACCTGATTCAGTTATCCCCTCTTTTGAGGGTTGTGGGTTCTGGTCTTTATTGTACCAGACACTAAATCCTGGATCATGGTCTAAGGTACGCCCGGCTCTAGAGCGATACCTTTGTACGCACCCGAGAATGACACGCTGAGACGATGATTATTTATGAGAGACTCACCGTAATGAAAAGCCCAAAGCTCATTAGTAGACCCTCGCAAGTCCTTGTATCCCCCGTAGACCAGAAGGCAGTCCTTGAGTGCGTGCGCGGAGTGCCCCCGGCGGCCGCGGGGCCCTGAGCTCGCTGCCCCGCGTGGGTCCCGGCTCGCCCTCCGCCGTAGTGTTGCTGTGTAGTTGTGCTGACCAGGGAGCTTGCGCCATATCTGGGTCTGAAATGAGAAAGATTGGATAGGTTATGTCGGATGGCGTTCCAAATAAAGCCAGGGATTTAAGCCAAGGAATAAGTAACTGTATTTTATAAGCGTCATCTTCAAACCGTCTTTAAGTCGTCGTCCGCCATTCGTCGTCTATTTCACTCTCGCACGTCATTCTAATTCAAATATCGATCTTATACACGTTCCTTACCATGAATCTACCGATCACCAATCCCACAGTTATATGGATTGCTTTGAGAGTCATGGTAAGTTCATTGGATAAGAATCAGTGGCATAACTAGCATTGACATTACTCCAAAACTCTGCCAGTGCTCTGGTAGTCGCTACCAATGGGTTTCTCGATCGTGTCAAGGGCGATTTTCCTTCGGACTGCAAGAGGACGTCATACGTAGCTGTCCGGGCACAGAAGGTATGCCGTAAACATGGGGCATGGTCTGGGGGGATACGTAGATACTCACAGACATTGCTAGATGCGGTCGTGTATCCCCATTTACTCAGGTTGATCCTACAACGGCCGACCCGGGTACACAACCAGTTGAGGGCCTTCCAAGTCTACCACGGATAATGGGGTGTCCTGGGGGCCTAGACTGGCAGAAGACTGGATTCGGTTCTTACCTCTGTGTCGTAGCTCCACAGCGGAGTCTCCGTGTTGAGCGCGCCGGCTTCCCCCCCGAACACGTAGAGGCGCGCGTCGTGCGCAGTAGCCGTGTGCTCCTGTAGGGCAGGAGGGGGCTCCCCGCGACACTCAAGCCGCTCCCACTCGCCAGTCGCTGAAATTACATTAACGTTAGGTCTTTTGGAGTTTATTTGGGACGACCAACGGGTCGCGGTCCTAAATATCGCTTAAGCAACGAAATCGCCTAAGACCTCAAGGCACTAAACGTGCATGATTGGATGAAATTGGCACAGGAGGGAATAAAATGGCGAAGTTTGACGTTGGGAGGACAAGACCCATTTTTCTTACGTCATTGGTCTCGGCACATCAATAGTATTTAGTAAATAAATTTCCTTTGAACTACATTCAAACTCAGACACGGTAGCGTTGATGTCCTCTTTGTCCACCTTTTGTTCTAGTCAATGGCACCTTACTCGTATAATTTCTGGAAAGTTAGTATATGGAAGAAGACATTTTAATTTCTGCAAAGGATAGTCAACAACTGGCATCAACAAGACAAAGGATAGGGACCATGATTATGGAAATTAACATCTATACAAAAGAAGCGACCGCAAACGGACGGCCACTTAATTGACCCACTCGAATGGGAATCGCAAGCGCTCGACCCAATTATAGAGCGGTTTAAGCGGAGCGGAGCGAGCGACGAGCAGTGTTGCCAACTCGATACCACGAATTGGTGCTGGATGTCGTGTGAAACAGTGCTAGATTGTTAAGAATTTTGAAATTAAGAATAATCAGCTAAAAAAAGAAGTCAGTTGCAGTAGTCAGAAATAAGAACATAGAATTGGCTAGTGCTTGACCTCAATCGCACCTGATGGAAAGTGACGATGAAGTCTAGGATGATACGCGTTTGCCTAGAAGAGCCTGTTCACTCTTATCTTAAAGATGTCCAGATTAGAGTGGGCAGGAAAATAGTTGGTCTACTTGTAAAACAAGTAAAAAAAGAGAACCAACTAAAAAGGGTAAAAAAGTAAAAGGGGTGCTGCCAAATGGGCCATCGGGCCAGCCATTTGTGCTAGCCACGGGCGATGGTAGAAAGTAGGAACTAGGTGCTCAACGTCAAATTTGGGTTTTAGACTTATGAAAAAAGTGCTAGATCTGGTGCGAAAAGTGCTGAGTTGGCAGCACTGGCGATGAGCGCTCAAAGGCTGAATGACGCCGTTCGAGAGCACTCGCGATTCTCGCGAACTCGCAACAAGCGGATCGTGACTTGGAAGAGCGCCGAAACAATACAACCGTTTTGCCGCGTTTAGCTAAGCTGTGTTCACATAAACTTGGAAGTATAAGCTTTACAGTATTGGAGAAAGTTGTTTAGCCTTTCAAGGAGACAATAGTAACGACGATTCAGGGCCTTAGCGCGAAAACGCCCCGTAACGAATGAGATGTGTCCAAAGAATTCTTCGAAAACTCTGATACCTAGCCACCTCTACTTACACATCTGGTGGGTTGGCGTCCTACGCCCGCTTTCAATATGATATCTACTCCGGAACCTTTCAGGGCCAGCGGCCATTAGTTCTTCGTGCTATGTGACCTGCTTACTGCCAATTCAACATAGTCAAACTCAAAGTCAAATAATTCTTTATTTGCATAGGCACCCTGCACTTACAAATCGTCATACATTTGAATGACTTCTTCTATTTATAAGTAGGTGCTTATATATAATTTACATGTTAATACATATATATGTTGATACATAAAATATACTAAAGAAATAAATAAACATAATGCGATTCTACCACCGGCTCAGAAAGTTCTTTCTGGTCGAGATGATCCGGCAAGAAACTCGCCAGTTACTCTTTTTGATCGCCAAACTTTCATACAATGTTGTGTCATCATCATACCAAGCCATACAGTTTAATTGTAACACAAAATAAAATAAAGGAAATAATAATAAAATAAATATTATGAGGTAAACCGAAGCGGACCAGTCTCCAAAGGTGGCACCTGTTCACAAGTATGACGTATGTGTCAGCCATCTTTTCACTCAACCATATTAGAGGGAATGTAATGACCCGCCACATAACGCCACAACCTCAGAGAAATTTGAGTGAGCATGACTACTTAGGTTCCCCTCTTAGGTCACAAAGAGTAGTAGTTGCTTAATCCAATACTTATAAACTGCAGGACGACCATAGTTACCTGATAATCCGATATAATCCTCTTGGTTTCTATGATCACATCACTTATTCTACGAATCTCGTCATTATTGATTTGATACTTATAGGTAAGTACTCAGAACCGCCAGAAGCCCCTCGGAGACAACCATCTGCTCAGCTCTCCAGCAACGTGGCCGTGTTTACCACGCTCGCAGAGGCAGCCATCCTAACTTTGTACAGATAGATACTTACTCGGGCAGTACCGCCAGAAGTCCCTCAGAGGCAGCGAGCCCCCGGCGCCCCGCCCGCCCAGCACGTACACGTAGCCGCCCAGCAGCGTGGCAGAGTGCTTGCCGCGCGCGCAGGGCGCCGGCACGCTGTCGCCGCCGATGCCGCCGCATTCCACCGAACTCCACATGTCAACTGTAAAGACAATCTTTGTTCAGACATGATATAAAGATTCTGTTGGGACAACCGTCGTACGCGCGGGAGGGAGCGCGGGGGGGGAGGGGGGGGGGAGGGGGAGGGAGGGGGTGAAGAAGTGCATGCGCTACGTGAGTGAGGGTACCGAGGCCCAATCCAAGTAAAGGGGGGTTGAAAGGTAATCAGCGCATTTGTGACACCACTGGTTTTGCAAGTGTCCATGGGCGGTGGTAGTCGCTTACCACCAGGTGTTCAGTCGGCTCATCTTTAACTGTCGAGTGTAATAAAATGTTATTTTTTACACTAGGATCATACACTTTAGGATTATACACGCATGTTTGCGTAGCCTGGTGGCTTAATTTTAAGCCTTCCCGTAACGAAGGAGAATATACCTGTCGCATCCAAACAAAGGAGACACACAGCGCGTTTGAAAGAGAGGGAAACTCCGATTCGGTCG
This sequence comes from Marasmia exigua, assembly GCA_019059595.1. Lineage (NCBI taxonomy): Eukaryota > Metazoa > Arthropoda > Insecta > Lepidoptera > Crambidae > Marasmia > Marasmia exigua. Next base: position 17,240,165 of record CM032472.1, read on the forward strand.
TAACGTCTGCTTTAAATTAGGCTCTGTTTAGAACGCCGATTTATTTAGCACTTAAACGCACTTTGCAGGGGCCCCCAAAGTACAGGCTACGCCTAGTTTGGCACCCATCGACATTCCTAATTGAATATTTGGCTTAAATTTTTTTTTTTATTGCTTATCGTAGGTAGACGAGCTTGCGGCCCATCTGATGGTAAACGGTAACCGCCGCTCATAGACATCAACAATGCCGGAGCAGAGTCATGCCGCTGCCTACCGTGAGAGAAGAACTCTTTTCAAACCTCGTTTAAAAAAGGACATGTCATAGCGATCAGGGAACACCGCGGCTGGAAGGTCATTCCAGAGTTTGCACGAGCGCGGAAAAAAGGAGCGCTGGTAACGAAGAGTTCTGGAAGGGATTGGTTCCAGGTAGTAATGGTGAAGTTTGCCGCGGTGTCCAGTCGTGCGATTGTAGAATGGTGACCCTGGTATGATATTAAACAGCTCCAAAGAGCACTCTCCATGGAAGAGCCTATAGAAGAGGCAAAGAGAGCCAAAATCTCTTCGCGACTCCAACGACTCCAATTTGTCCGTGAGGTCGGGATCCCCGACAATCCAGACAGCTCGTCTCTGCAAGGCGTCAAATGGGTCAAGCTGATATTTAGGGGCGCCTGCCCAAAGATGGGAGCAGTACTCCAAGTGGGGTCGTACTTGGGCTTTATATAGTACAAGTCGTCAAGTTATATTTGTATATTTAAAAAATGTAACTGTGCGTTTTAAATAAACCATTTATTTTATATTTTAAACGCGTGTATCGGCTCGACAAAATGACCCGTAAATTAATAACATAGCCACTGATGTCGGATAAGTCGTTGACCTTATATATTACGAATGTGAGGAAAATTGCTGTTAATTTAATAAACATAATTATTTTTAGGTAATTCCCATTGGTACAATTTTGTTTGCAACTTTTGCTCTGGTAAGTCAAGATAATGGGATCAGTGATAAAACGTGATTCCAAATCCTACTTTGTTATCCTGTCAGCCAATAACGTCACAGAGATAGTGGAGTGTAGGTAGCATTCGTTGATGTACCTATGTACCTACACGGCCCGGGTTAATTTTTAGGTGATCATTACTTTTACTTTGGCAATGTCCTCCAAACCGATTTTTCGGATATGGCGGTCAATTTCAGCGATCAGCTTTGTGTCTGTGCAAACACTTGTGCACTATAGAATATGTCCTGCGTAGACGTGGCTGATCATTGGAATCGGTCGGCATAGACTATTCGGTTGGAGGATATTATTTCACTAAGGTAGAGTTAAACGTAGGTAAATACTAAATAGATGTCAAAAAGGTACACTATGTCACGTATAATATTATGTAAAGTCAAGTAATAAATAAATTCATGCTTACGACGCTAATCATTAATCAAACACTAAAACAAGATTACAATACTCTCGCGTTGTTCTCACTGATATGATTTACAATACCCACTCCCTCTGATTCGCATCTGTATTGGATTTGCGCTGTCGGGATCTGGGATGCATATTAATCACGAATTGTAAGCAGGCGATAAAACAGAGAGGAGACTGGGAGCAATCAATAAGAATAAGAATAAATTTATTGACATAATAAAGCATACAATTTCTTAGTGACTATAGATACTTCACTAGGCTCACAGGTCTGTATCGAGGTTATCTAATAATTTCATCGAGGTATCTAAAAATAAAAGGAAGGTCAGGAATATCTACCTACTTTACACAATGAACAATGGTTTTATTACGACACTTACATCAGAAGGTCTACGATCTTTGATTTTGTTCACATCCTTCAACCAATCGTCTACGGCGGCCGATTTTAAAGATCAGCCACGTACTTATGTACGATACATACAGTACTACAGTGCTCAAGTCAAGAGTGTGCGCAAAAACAACTATATTCCCTTACCTTCATATTTCGATGGGACACCAATTGAATGTGATCCGACCAACAAGGGGATCAAAGTTGAAGTAAGTTTTGAATAAAAAAAACGAAGTTCCATAAATTATAAACTACGTAAAGCATTTGATACTGCACAAATCGTGTTGCAAAGTCGCAGGAGCGTCCCGCTTTCCACATAGCCATTAATTTTTTATCTTTCAAAGGACTTTCCCTTTGACGCAATGCACTTTCCACCCTCGCGTTGAACGACGATTCCTCCATATGTAGGTACTGCAAATGAAATGGCCCGGCGTCCCCCAGGGCTGGTTGTTGGGCCCTCTCCTATTCCTCTCTAAGTATTACTTATTGGGAATTTGCGTCCCCTCCGGCATGAGGGTGGTGTTTGCACAACTTATCGTTTACAACTTGTAAATGTTGGTTAAACATAAAGAAGAATGCGTTTGGTAGTTGCAATAATTGCAGGTTATTCAAGTGTGTAGGTACATTTAATTTGGTGACTTAAGGACTAAATGACTTAAATTAATTAGAAGTAAGTTAGTAATGATAACATCAACCCAAAATTAGCCTAGGGTGACTTGTTAGTTCAATAATATTTTTTTCTCGATAAAGTATAGTCTATCCAAATCATAAATCTACTATCATAATTTGTCCGTGAATCGAACGACATCGTAAAGCTTGATAAACCAATCGCCGTGACTGCTATTGGCTGTTCCGTTAACTATTAATGCTGGCCATTAAACGGGAGCCGTAAAATCAGAGCCCGCAGAGACTGGCGGCCTTGGGAATCACTCCTGGAATGTATTATTCATCGTAAGCCATATAATTGACAAACTAGGTCACATAACTTTAGGAAAACGTCACGAACACGGACGAAGCAAAAAGGATAGGAACTGGAGGCGGGCTAGACACTTGACCTGAAAGCTCGGCAAGGGACAAGATTTATCTTTAAGTACCTACTCAACTTTGAGATGGGTCCAGTAATGATAAGATTTGATGATAATAAGGCGGTGTCTTGCCTGTCTTCGAACTAGACGGGTAAGCATTGGAACTAGAATGAAGTCGTTAGATTAACGAGCACTTGCTCTTCCGTGCTAGATAAATAGTCATAGTCATTTATTCATCCAATTTGTAACAATGGTACATATTATTATACATTTTTAGTGCAATTAGAATACGTAATTGCTAAATTTATTTATTTATTTAAGGATAGCCAACAAAACATACATCATTACACGGTAGAAGGAAACACTTACATATACATTCCAAGATGCTGTCTTAATTAAAGGCTACCACGACATGCTTATAATATAATCAATTTTAAAAAGGAAACACAAAAAGAAAAGTAGGAAAAGTCAAAAGCACTAAACACTAATATCTCTTCTAAATCAGAAAAAAAGGAATGAAACCCGAATGCAAAACAGATCAATTAGTTGTCCTAGATTGTCGAAGGAAAATGGATAAAAATACAGCCATGGATACGAGTTTTATATTTTGCTAGTAGCATCAACTAAAGTTCACAACTAGGTCGGGACGGGATGCGTTCCCGTTTCCAATATTTTATGTGGCAAACCAAACAAATTGCTAGTCTGTTTTACTAACTTATATTCAGCCACGTACAGTACAGATTGTGTCTGTCTAATTGTATCCTATTTCATGGGACCAATTTCGGTGAAGATGATGTCATCCACATACAAAAACTCTCATAACTAAGAGGGATGATTTGTCACTTGTTTAATTTATTCAATGGAAAGAACAGGTCTAGGAAACCTTATTAGTCCACGCGGCAACGCTGCGTGCGAGCGGAATGCATTTTTATATTTCAGTGGAATACATGAATAAGGTAATACAAAACGCTGATCTGTATAAAACAGGTGCCATGCTCGTTGAATACATATTTAATATTTTCCTCCAGCGCAGCGTGTGAGCGAACGTTATCATCAGGCAAGAGCGATGAGCTCGGCATTTGCATGATTCATCCACGAGAAGAGACATCAGTATTCATGGCGCGCGTCCATCCGGAAAATGCACCAATCTTCCACGCCCTGCCTCCTCGGGCAATCACTAAATCACTCAATATTTCCATCCTTTCCTACTAACTAATATATTTGCATGTGAGCGATATGGTAGCTCAGTGGAGAATAGTGGGAAATAGTTACATCAAATTGGCGAGAAGTGAGACACATGTACATTTTATTAGTATTTTTTTATGTGATAGGTGGCAGACGAGCAGACGGATCGCCTGATAGTAAGCGATTGCCGCCGCCTATAGACACCTGTGACACCAGCGGAGTCACAAGTGCGCTGCCAACCTTTAAACCCCCCTTTCTCCCGGATTAGTCCTGCGGTACACTCACTCACGTAGCGAAACACAGCACAGTGCTGCTTCACGCTGGTTTTCTGTGAGGCCGTGGTATCACTCCGGTGGATCCGGCCCATTCATGCCGCTCCCACATGTGGCTCTCGAACGGTCAAAAATAAATCACACGTGTACATTATTATATAAGATGTCTAGCCAAGTCTCGATTAAACTTATGGCTTTTCTATAAAAAGGAATTAAATCTCTAAGCAAAATAAAGTCTCAGAGGTTCTTTATTGCGTTTTCTTTATTATTATATAGTTCGACTAGACTGCGCCCGCGGCGTTACTCACGCAGTTTTAGTCTTTATTACAAAAGTCTTCATTCAAACTTCAAACCCGCGCAACTACCCCTTAGGGGTTGAAAATTCAAAAGTATTATAAGGTTTTAACTGTCTAATCCCCCATACTGCATTTCATCCTCTAAATTACCCCCTCAAAGGGTGATTTTCCAAAAACGTTTAAGTGAATTACTTTTTCTCTTAATTATACGCATAATATACCATTTTTCACTTTCCTAACATTAAAGACTTCCATACAAACTTACTATGATGTTAGATCTTTGTTTGATGATAAGCTATTTTGACGACCCGATAGGAACAGTGGTAGTGAACGCTGCCTCTGATACAAGGGTTGCGGGTTCGATCCCCGTACAGTACAAACATTTGTGTGCATGAACATGTTTGTTTGTATTGATCTGGGTGTTTGCTATGTATTATAAGTATGTATTTACAAAAGAAAAGTATTATATGTATATATTTGTAATCCCACTGTTGATTCTGATATCCGTAACACAGGTGCTTGAGCTACCTATCATCGGAGTCAGATCAATGTATGTGATGTTGTGAAATATTATTTATTGCTACAAAATAACTTTAGATTTAGAAGTGTGATAATGATGTCTAATTATAATAAATTGTAAACTAATATGATTGACATCCATATTCGGTTTACCTCATAATATTTATTTTATTAATATTTCCTTTATTTTATTTTGTGTAACAATTGGACTGTATGGCTTGGTATGATGATGACACAACATTGTATGAAAGTTTGGCGATTAAAAAGAGTAACTGGCGAGTTTCTTGCCGGATCTTCTCGACCAGAAACAACTTTCCGAGCCGGTGGTAGAATCGCATTATGTTTATTTATTTCTTTAGTATATTTTATGTATCAACATATTTATGTATTAACATGTAAATTATACATAAGTACTTATAAATAGTTTTAAGTCATTCAAATGTATGACGATTTGTAAGTGCTGTGTACAAGCCTATGCAAATAAAGAATTATTTGACTTTGACTTTGACATATAATAATAATGAAATTGAATTGTAATTTACAAGTAAGTACCAAATATTTATATTCATATAGCTTTACGGTGAATCATGGCTGTATCATCTAACAATATTTTATATAATATCTTGTCATACTTACCCCTGTTTATGAATGAATAAATGATTATGATTATGATTATGATTGTGAAAAAAATTACTTTAAAACAACTCGTTCTTGGTTTAAAATAATGAAAACGTGTAGCGATTTTCAAGATTCTTACAATGGCTAAACCCATACTGGCATATCATCCTCAATTTTACCCCCTTTAAGAGTGATTTTCAAAAAACGTTAAATGGGTTACTTATTATATAAAATTATTTGTCTGAATAAAATTTTTTACATTTCTAACATCAAAGATGGCGGACTTTTTTACATGCTTTTAACCCCCTTTGTAACCCCTTAAGGGTTGAATTTTCAAAAATCCCTTCTTAGTGCTCACTTTTCAAGGAACCCCCTTCCCATATTTCGAGTTTCTAGGTTCAGTAGTTTGGCTGTGGGTGCATTCCTAGTCACTTAGTCACTCAGGTTCTCCTTTCATATAGGTATATAGATAGATCATTAGTTCAACGCGCCTTCCTCCCAAATTTATGTGCGTAGGTATTTATACCATAAGATGGGCGGTGAGGTTAAATATCGTGAGGAAACCTGCACGTTTCGTATAGCTTCTGAAACGTATACCTAACCATGATTTACCTAGTTGGTCTAGTTCCCCTGTAAAGGGCTGTGAAGGTCAGACGGTAGTCGCTTCATTGTAATTACCAGACTCCCTTAATCCTGTATCGTGGTCTACACGTATCTATCTACACTGGGCTCCAAAGCGACAACTTTGGATGCAACCGGGAAATACACGCTAAAATGAAGAAGACTTATAATGTTTGCTATTAATTATTTATTGCAGATTCTATTTCTTCTTGGCAGGTCAAGGCATCATGTAAATGTATAATCTGTTTCTGTGTGTTATTCAGCATTTACGTAAAGGAAAAGAGATTAATGATGATGTAGAAATGAAAAACGATCCCGATATCTTCTAGCGGAAATTTTATTGATACATAAATACTTAAGACGAGTCGCAAACCTTGCAAAATGGTGTAATCAAACTTATATTAATCAGTCTAAGGACAAGCATGACAGAAAGATAGATTTATTTAAATTACAAACATGCATTACAATAACAAAAGACTTTTTCAAATATAGAAGTTACACAAATAATCTTTCTCTAATTTTCAATTTAGAGAAAGATTTTCTTAGAAGGAAGCAGGTAAGTATGGCTTACTTATCGTGAAAATTGTCATTCCTTTCTCATCATCTCGATGGATGGCGGTCTGTGCGTTTTTCGCGGAACTTTCTACGACGTACATCAGTTCTGTGGAACAGTTTACCTATGGGAGTATTTCCCTACGGCTACGACTTAGGGACTTTCAAGTGCAGAGCGTACTCCTTTTTAAAAAGGCCGGCAACGCATTTGCGTTCTCTCTGACTTCGCGGATGTTAATGGGCGGCGATGATTGCTTTCCATCAGGTGACTCACTTGCTCGTTTTACGCCTCTAGCATAAAAAATAAATTAAAAAAATTATGAAGCTTTATGCATGCAGATCGAACAAATCCACATGTCTTATCAAGATCGATATTCGAACGGGGAAACAATAAGTGAATACCATACCACAAGTGCAAGTGTGCAAGTTTCCAGACAATTCAATTCAACAAGCTATATATTCTCAACAGATTCGGTGTATCAGTTTGTTTGAATCCGGTTGTATTTCATGGGGTTTCATTAGGCTCCGGCGCCGGCGCCTCTGTGTACCAGACTGGGTTCCAATTAGACCGCCATGCTGGTAGGGTGTCTGCTCATTCTAATGATTAAGGAGTTTAAAAATATCAAATAATATCACAGACTTCTAAAATAAATCGCACATGATGATAACACACGTTCCTTACACGAATGTTTGGGATGTCGACACATCCCATTGCCGTCGAGGCAGATTCAGTACCAAAAGCCGACATCATATCTGTGCAGGTTGACAGGGGAGAGCCACACCTCGGAATGATGGGCCGGCTCGAACGGAAAGATACCAAGAACAATATTTACCAGGTGATCCGTCTGCAACCAGTTAAATTAAGCGAATGTCATCCATTTTTTAAGAATCAGAGCCTCATGCTACGTTACATTTTACCTAGCAACGCATAATAAGGGCTGTCATCAATTAATCACCTATAATATACCTAATTATGAGGTTAGGTTAGGTTAGGTAATATTGCTAGGGGAAATAAGATTGCAAGTTCCCAATAAACTCAGGGGAAAACCAATTAAAGCTTGTCTTCGGGACTTTATAAGGTGAATTGGCTTTCATAATCACACATTTTCAATTTTACAGAGAGACGTTGATGTCAAAGCTCTACACTCAAATGCTCTGTCGACAGAACCGGTCGGGAGAAGTTCATAAATTTCCCAAGCAAGTCCAAATTCTTAGCCTAACTTAGCCATCCCTTCTACCCCATTAGGGTTAGCTGTCCCGAACAGGGCTGGGAACACTAGCTCAGCATTCGCGCTCTCGTTAGCGGAACGTGCGACGATAACTGCCCCCACCCGGAGAGGTGGGGGCGCAACACCCCCGCCCAAGCGGTGGCCAAACGATGAGGTATTTGCTAATAAATCAGAGTTGGGATAAAAAAGGTAAAGATAAAAAAAATCTTCATTCAAGTTAGGTACACAATATAATCTACCGCTGGTTCGGAGTGTCGATTTCTTCTATCTCCCCGTCATCAACTTAATATTTAATCCCGATAGCGCCCAAAGCCGTCGCTTCGGAACCCAGGGTTTGCTTAAACTATGATCCAGGATTTAATTTAGATTTGGGAAGTCAGGTGCTTACAATGAAGCCACTGTTGTCTGATTTTCGCAGCCCATAGACGGGGGAACCAGACCAACTGAAACCACAGTTACAACATGACGTGCAGAATCCTAAAATTGTGGATATCTACCATTTGAGAAACTTTTACAAAAACGCTACAGTTTTCGCATAATAGTTGAGTCCAAATAAACTTGTGAGAATTGTATGAGACTGTTAAATGCCACAGGCAAGACAAGGGTCTTTCGACTCCTTACCAAGTTTATAAAAAGATCTAAGTATTAGCAATTGGGAAAACGAGGATATTGGAGTTTGTCATTGCGGAGTCTGAGAGAAATATTTTTTACAGGAAATATTATCCTACTTACGTATGATGGTGAGTCCTCTTTAGTTACGTCTCATGGTCACATATACGGCCTCGGTCGCACAAAAGGCTGACTAGATTCAACAAAAAGTCTGAATGGCGACACAGGACGACTTCAGATGACGATTCATTTCAGCCCATTTACTCGAATACGACACACCATACAAGAAATGTTCATTTTTGGTACTTGCAAATAATAATATCTATGTTTTCTCTAATGGGATGACTTAATTTTCTTAACTTTCTTTTTTGCGTGATTGATAAGATCATGGAACTATTTTTTTCTTTTGTGATAGGTGGCAGACGAGCAGACGGATCACCTGATGGTAAGCGATTGCCGCTGCACATGGACACCAGCGACACTGGTGGAGTCACATGTGCGCTGCCAACATTTAAACCCCCTTTCCCCTGGATTGGGCCTCCGGTACCCTCACTCACGCAGCGAAACAAGCACAGTGCTGCTGAAGCAGCTTTACGCCGGTTTTCTGTGAGGCCGTGGTATTACTCCGGTCGAGCCAGCCTATTCATGTCTCATATTGTTTGGTTCCAATAAGCATTTTCTATCGACAGCTCATGTCGAATCAAGCACTTACAAATTTCGTAGGGTTAGTAACGCGTGTTCAGTGGTCTAATTGGTAGAACATTCACCTGGATTGTGGAAGGTGTGGAGGGTTCGAGTCCCGCCTGAACACGAGATGAAATTTTTAGGTGTGTTATTTACTTATATACATTCAATACTTTTTTTTTTGTAAATATATTATAGAAAACACCCAGACCAATACAAACAGACATGTTCATGCACACAATTATTATGTACTTAGAGAGTAAAATGTATCTAGATTTAGATTTAAAAGATTTTTTTTATAGAAAGGCCAATCAGGATGACCTCACTCCGCCTGATGGTAAGCGGCCGTGAAATCCAAATATGAGGCTGACAGGCACAAAAGAACTAACAAAGTTCTGATTGTGTCTGCCATCCTCACCCTAATGGCCTGCTGAGATACCTCAGATATAAGATGAATTCTGCCGAAATAACTGCAATGAGGTTTATGGAATGTAGACTTGATCCATCGGAATAATTCCATGCGATCCTCGCAGTCACCCGTCCGTCCATGGCAAATACCGAAAATTCCAGTTGGATACTGCTTCTATCTATGCCGATCATATCAGACTTATTAAATATTATTTTACTCGAAGCGTTAAATACTTAATCCCGTTTTGGTGAACTGATTATTTTCTGTGAATAGTAAGACATTTGAAAGCAATCTCACCTGACGCCACGGCAAGTGATGCGGCCGAGAACTGACTAAGTGTTAATTAATTATTAAGTTTAATAAGAAAACTTTATTTTGTATAACCTTATTTGTAAGAAAAATTAAAGTTCATGTTGTTGTTTTCAGATAGATTGATACGTCTATCGCTAATAGCGATCTCTTCCAGACAACCTCAGGGTTTTTGTAAGTAATATAAATATCAATAAATTTTTGATTGATCAGTGTTTGACTTGTTCTATTTTTTGTCATTATATATATATATATATTTTATGCTAGAGGCGGACAAACGAGCAAGCGAGTCACCTGATGGAAAGTAATATTCGCCGCCCATGAACATCTGCGAAATCAGAGTGCGCTAATGTGTTGCCGGCATTTTTAAAAAAGAGTACGCTCTTCTCTTGAAGATCCCTAAGTCGTAGCCGTCCGGAAATACTCCTGCAGCCAAACCGTTCCACAGAACTGAGGTACGTGGTAGAAAGTTCCTATTACACATATATATATATATATATAAATATATATATATATATATATATATATATATATATATATATATAATAGTATATTGTTTTATTTTACTAAAATTAGCTATATAATTGTACTGTCTGTAACCTGTAATAAGCACTGAATAAATCATTTATCTATCTTATTTTATATTCTGAGACGAGGGTAGACCATGTCTGGCTTTTATATTGAAACGTCCAAATCATTGTGTTAAGGTGACGGGTAGGGCACACTGGCGACGCTAATCGATTTTAATTTTTAATTTTCAACGCGTACGCGAAATATTAATTCACGCCAAAAGCGGCTACTTTTAGCGTGAATCAATTTTTCGCGTACAAAAACGGACCCAACATTTGTGCATGGTTATATATAATAAAGTATAAGTGTTTGCCGAGAGGTTGTAACCCCGAAATTGTTTAAAATTTGCGCACCAAGAGGTTTGGCTCCTCGTTCTTGCCCCGAGCCATCAAGACATGGAATGCCCCCCCAGCTCATGTATTTCCTCCTTCATACAATCCGGGGTCTTTTAGGCGGAGCGTGAAACGGCATCTCAGCAGGCCATCAGGGTGAGGATGGCAGACACAATGGGTACTTTGTTAGTTCTTTTGTGCCTGTCAGCCTCTCTCATCTCAACGACGTAAGAGGATTATTTTGCTATTAAAAATAAAAAAGACAAAGTTAGAAAGAAATTTTAGAATTTAGAGAATGTTATCGAGTTTGTTGTTACGTCGTGAAGGGGCGGGTATAAACACTCGGTCGTGAATTCTGTTTTATTGTAGGCCCTCTGGTGCCAAGTTTCAGACCGCCCTTGGGGCCTCTGACGTGGTTAGAGGCTTCATTGTTATTATTTGGCCTTAACAATTTAAAAGGCTCTTCGCTTCCGGTTCCGTTTAGAGGCTAATGGGGGTCTTAAGGTGGATGTTAGCCTCTTTCGCACACAAAGGGCGATCAATCACCCCGCGCAGCTTTTGTTACGCGCCTAAGTAAATATTTTGCCAATCGTGACTTGTGGCCCGTACGTAGTACATGCCTCTGCCTACTGCCACAATATAGATAGATATGCTTTATTGCACAAAAAAAAACACAACTTAAAAATACTAGGCATTACAGAAACTTCATTGTACTATTTCGGCGGTCTTATCGCGGAAAGCGATTTCTATCAGACAACCTTCAGGCAAAGGACATTTCATTGTAGAGAAGGACATTTGATATAGTGGCAAACGGGGATTTTTGAGATAGGTGGTAGACGAGCGGACGGATCACCTGATGGTAAACGATTACCGCCGCCATTGGACACCTGCGAAACCAGGGGAGTCACAAGTGCCAAACTTTAAACCCCCCCTTTCCCCCGGATTAGACCTCCGGTACCCTCACTCACGCAAAACACAGCACAGTGCTGCTTCATGTCGGTTTTTTGTGAGGCCGTGGTATCACTCCGGACGAGCCGGCCCATTCATGCCGAAGTGTGGCTCTCCCACGGTAAAACGGATGAGGGAGCGATGTTGCACAGTGGATAAGCACCTGTGGTTCGAATCTGAGATTGCATCTTTGGATTGAATTCAATGTTGCGTGTTTCTACTATGGTATAGTGAGTATGGTATGGTGAGAGAAAAATCTACGTTCCGGATAGGGTCAAACGGAAGTCGCTTCATTGTAAATATTAGACCCTAGATCGCCATACCCCCGGCTCCGAAGGATTTGGATGCAACTAGGAATGACACGTTGGCATTAATAAATAAATATATATATCACGACATCACATACATTGATTGACTTAAAGATAGGTAGCTCAAGCACCTGTGTTACGGATATCAGAATCGGAAATCAAAAGCGGAATTACAAATATATAAATACACATAATACTTTTCTTTTGTAAATACGAGCAAGTATCATAATTATAATACATAGAAACACCCAGACCAATACAAACAGAAATGTTCATGCACACAAATGTCTGTAGGTACTGTGCGGTGATCGAACCCGCAACCCTTGCACCAGAAGTAACGTTCATTACCACATATCCAAACAGCTCGAAATTATGATGGAGTAGTGAAAGGGGGTGGACGAATGAGGGTTTCCGCGTATGAAAAATCTGCTAGATGGAGTACTATAGGCGTGAGGTCCAAATACAATGCGATTGGCTATTTTTAAACGTGATCTGTCGAAATGACAATTTGACAAACTAAACAACCAATGCGGTTGATGCTGAACCTCAGTCCAACAGTACCTACGCCATCTAGCGGATTATTCACACGTGAAAACCCTCATTACTAAAATTTTTAAATATTTACGGCGCTTTCAACCTTGCGCTCCCCCCTATTTTGTGCATAACGCAAAACTGGAAAAACTGCATTTAAGTTAATGCGTTATAGTTAAGTACGATAGCGCAGCCAAAACCGTGGAAGAGCTACGCTTCGGCATGAATAAGCCGATTCGACCGGAGTAATACCAAAACCGGCGTGATGCAGCGTCTCTTCTGTGTTTCGCGTCATGATTGAGGGTAGCGGAAGTCCAATCCGAGGTAAAGGGGGGTTTAAAGGTTGCCAGCGCACTTGTGACTCCACTGGTGTTGCAGGTGTCCATGGGCGGCGGCAACAGCAGGTGATTCCACTGCCCGTCTGCCACCTTTCATATAAAAAAAATACATCGTTGTAATGTAACCTACTTACAAGATTTAAAAAAAAGGAACAAAAGTTGCCTCATTGCTTATCCCACTGACTGTCCTGGGCTGCCGTTACCCACGGGCCGAGGTCATTCACAGTTCGCCCTGCGCCCACCCGCGCCGCGACCCTTGCTTTCCATAACATTGACTTTCTATGCATTTTGCGCTATTGAATAAAAACAAAAAACAAAAACAAAAAACTTTTACTAAAATAAGAGTCCAGATCGTCAGAGTTGTACAGGACACTATTCGGACCAACCCCGTTTGATTGGCGACTTAGACAAAGGTTGGCGACATTGACCCCAATTCTCGTGCTCGTGACATTTATTTTCATACGACATCCATACTAATCCATACTAATATTATAAATGCGAAAGTAACTCTGTCTGTCTGTCTGTCTGTCTGTCTGCTACTCTTTCACGCCAAAACTACTCAACGGATTTAAATGAAATTTGGTATACAGATAATCTAGACCCTGAGAAAGCACATAGGCTACTTTTTATTGCGAAAAGGGGGTTGTAAGGGGTTGAAAGGGGGGTAAAAAGTTACTTTTCCACGCGGACGGAGTCGCGGGCGGCCGCTAGTATATCACTAAAACATAGTTTTTTTGTATGGTTTTCAGGTGATATCCGCCATGTTTTCAAAATATCACGAGCATGAGAACTGGGGTCATTGTGTTATGACCACATTTCATAAGAACACGATTCGGACCAACTTCGTGTCATCATCATAATTTTAGCCAATAGGCGTCCACTGCTGGACATAGGCCTCCCCCAATGTTCTCCACACAGATCGGTCGTGTGCCACCCGCGTCCAATGGATTCCAGCGATCTTCACCACCACAGATCATCGGTCCACCATGTGGGGGGCCTGTCACGGCTGCGACTTCCTGTACGTGGCCTCCACTCGAGGACAATTCCGCCCCAACGGCCGTCTGTTCTCCTGGCTATGTGTCTTGCCCATTGCCACTTGAGGCAAGCAATCCTTTGGGCTATGTCTATGTTCTCCTGCGGATCTCATCATTCCTGATACGATCACGCAAGGAGACTCCGAGCATAGCCCTCTCCATTGCTCTCTGGGTGACTTTGAGCATCCTTAATCAGCACATTGTAAGCGGCCACATTTCGGTTCCGTATGTCATCACTGGCAACACACACGCATTGAAGACTTTCGTCTTGAGACACTGCGGTAACTTCTTGTAGTTGGTATCATTGTAGGTATTTTGGTATCTTTCGGTTACACACCGGTATGAACGGGCCAACCAGAAGGATAGATTTTTCGCTAGCCAGCAGACTGTTTTGATTACCAAATGTTTTTGGTGATCAAGATATAAAAACGTAATTTGTACCTACTTGTCGACGGAGTTTATTTATCAACTCGTGTTTCTGTTCTCACTAACGACGACACGGTTCCTAAATAGTAGATGTAGAGTGAGTTTGAATCCATGCAACCCAGTTGAAGTTGTGTACTAAAGGTTTAACACTTGGAACACAAAAAACGCGCGTTACGCCTGTGTGTTAAAGTAGCAGGGCGGCATCCAAGTCTATGGTAAAAGTTAGTTGATCATCAGTTATGCCAGCGAAACCATGAAGTAAACCTATCTAATAACTAGCTTTTGCCCGCGACTTCGTCTGCGTGTAATTCGAATAAAAGCAAGGTCTTTATGTTTCAATAACTGGTGCCCGCGACTTCGTGAGCGCAGTATTAGTATTTCGAGTAGCTTATATTAGCGTGAAAAGAACTAACATTATGATATTAATTATATTCGAATTACACGCAGACGAAGTCGCGGGCAAAAGCTAGTCCTTACTATATAATATTATAAATCCGAAAGTAACTCTGTCTGTCTGTCTGTCTGTCTGTCTGTCTGTCTGCTACTCTTTCACGCCAAAACTACTCAACGGATTTAAATGAAATTTGGTATACAGATAATCGGCTGCCTGCGGCGTGGCGGCGGCGTTATGTGCGCGGCCTGCCGGGTGCTCTCCACCAGGCCGCTGTCGCGACAGACCATCGGACACCTCAAGGTCCGGGACTTGCAGTGCTTCCTGCAGCGCCAGAATGTCTCCACCAGAGGATGTGTCGAGAAGGAAGAGTTGGTGAGCCTGTGCGTGGCGCACGTGAACAGCGCGGCGTACCGGCGGCGTGGCCCGCGCGCGGGGGCTTCGCCCTTCAGCACGCTCAAGGACTTCACCAAGCTCATCAACAATGCCTTCGACCTGCGCACCACTGCACAGCCTGCACCACCTGCACCTCATAGTAATTGTTACAATTCAACCCATGCGCACGCGCCGGGTGCAGGCGCGGCGCCGGCGCGCGAGCGCTTCACCACCACGCCGGGCGGCGAGCGCGACATCGCCGTGCCCGTGCCCGAGGCCTCCGTGTCGCGCAGCGCCTCCTCCGACAGCGGCGCGCGCGTCGACACCGCCGACTGCTTCGAGATAGAGGACCTAGACGACGCCGGCTGGGAGTTCGTCACGAGGCCTGCCGACCCACTGCCTAATGACTCTGACATACTCATAGCTGAGAATGAGAGTCCACCGCAGCCTGAGGTGGTTCTGGAGGCGGCCCGCGCGGGCGCGCTGCTGGCCCCGCGGCTGGGGGCCACGCCGCAGCGCGCCGCCTCCGAGCTGGAGCTGCGCCGCGCGCGCGCGCCCGCGCCCGAGCCCGAGCCCGACTCCGCCAGCCTGCAGGACGAGCCGCTCATGGACCGACCCGCCGTTACAGACCCATCTACCCCGCAACACGTGACCCTGGAGCTGATGCGCTCCGCGGAGGAGCTGGAGGCGCTGAACGTGAAGCAGCTGAAGGAGCTGCTCACGCGCAACCGCGTCGCCTACCACGGCTGCCTCGAGCGCGCCGACCTGCTGGAGCGCGCCAAGCTGCTGTGGCGCGACCACGCCACCTACAAGGACGAGATCGACAACCTGCCGCTAGAGGAGTGCTGCAAGATCTGCATGGCGGCGCCGCTGGAGTGCGTGCTGCTGGAGTGCGGGCACATCGCGGCCTGCACGCGCTGCTCCAAGCAGCTGGCCGAGTGCCCCATCTGCCGCCAGTACGTCGTCCGCGCCGTGCGCTTCTTCCGCTCCTGAGGCGCCCCAGGCGACCTGTCCTGTTCCCCTACGGGCCCTAACCGGGGCCTTCTGGCGACAGAACCTATATCCCCTGCAAAAGTCTGATCGAGCACCCGCTCCGGCGACGGTACAGTCTCGTGTAGAAGGGCTAGCACGAACATTTTGAAAAATCGTAGCGTAATATCTTAAGTAATTTGTATGAAAACTATAGAGCTCCCTCTATCGTTCGAAAGCATAACTATATTCTCTCTCACTTGGAATTAAAGGGTAAAAAGTGTGGCGTGGGCACGCTACGATTATGTTACGAATTCCATTAATGTTCGAGCTAGCCCCTGTTTTCCTACAAACCTAACCGAATCCTCTGGCGATAGAAGCTATCCTATCTCCCGCAAAAGCCTGAGCGAGGACCCGCTCTGGCGGTGCTGGCTCTCGTGCAGATCCTACCTCACCGAACCCCGGACCCTAGCAACCCGTACCCTCACCTCCTACCACTGAGTCTCCGGCAGACGAAGTCGGTCCATTCATATTAGGATGCCTTACGTTTATCATCCACTGCCGAAATTAGATATGCTAGAAGATAGAACTAATCGTCGTATGTGCGAGTGCGTGGAGCCCTAAAATAAGTGTCACTCGAAACATAGACAATTATGTAGTTTAACACGTTGACTGTGTATGCCCCATCGATGGGGCATAACGATTTGCTCATCGTACGTGCATGTCCCACGGATGAGGCATGAGTTGTTACCAAATTTAAAGGCTCATAACCTCAAACAGTGAGTGAGTGAGTTTAACTACTTTATCGCTCTCCACGTGTGATCAATGAACTAAGAATAAATTGTACGGAAAAACCGGACGAACTTTTTCAATAGAGTTGCCAGTACGCCATTATCAAAAATTACATAATTTTGGGGTGACTAAAAAAAAGAAGAAGACAAATATATTTTGATGGGAAATATTAAAACAATTAAGGCAGAAAGCTTTTTGGCACGCTAGACCCTCCATATCCGTCTTTTTTGTTTTTTGGGCTGCTTCTGCCGGTGAACGGCCTTCATTGACTAACATTTGTAGCAAAAATTCTAACTTCCTGTTACTAATTATTATAATCCGAAATTGACATTGTCACATTGATACGTGACGAATTCCACTCCCTGTAAAGTGTTTTGGCTATGGAAACCATAGATAATACCGTATAGTATAGAACTAAGAGTTTGCAAAAGCCGTCATACCACACGGATGGGACATGAAGTTACGAGATGATACGTGCATGACCCACGAGTGGGGCAGTGGACAAAATATTTTTTTTATTTGAAGGAGGAGCCAAAAATTAAAACAATGATTTATTATAATATGTTTATACCTAATGCAACATAAAAAATACAATTTGCATTTGCACTTAAGGGGAAGTTTCTCTCATTATAGCTGCACAGTTAACGTGTTAAATTGTGTAATTACCCTGGGGAAGTTCGTTAGTATGCAGTCCACGACATACTAGGGCAAGGCTAATTGAAGAATTTGAAGTTAAGCACGACTTGAGCACAGACTTTGACAGTTGAGTCATACTTCAACTGTCAAACTTTGTGCTAAAATCAAATGTACCTTAAGTCGATAGAAATAGATCTCGGATTAGCGTAGTCTATTTTTTTTAGAGGACAATCGTTTTGTCCTTCGAACCATATTAAACATTCAGTATAACTCCTAATCGTCAGCGTTTCTTCCAGTTGCTTTACGCAATTTAGGCTCTTGCCTGCGCTTGCGCAGTGAAGTTACTCCAGTCAGTTATTGGACTCCCTTACATTCATCGGCGACACTTCTGTCCACTGCTTGAATATTCAATTTTTATCGTTTTTCTGTGGTTTGTGATTCATTAATGTTTCTGCTTATTTGAAAAGATTTATTTAGTCAAGAACGCACAAGCGTGAGATCTATCTCTCAAAAGCTCACTCGAGGTGTATCTCTCATGCTTTGTGTTTCGTTAGTTGAATGTTAGTTTGTTTTTAATTTGACTATCCTTAATTACTCTATAAACGCTCACGGACTCGCGGCATGGTGCCAGCGGCGGATCTGAAGCCCAATTCTCAGGATTTCGATTGAAAAAACATGGTGGATGCCCCTTGAAAATCATAGAAAAAAACTGTTTTAGTAATATAATAAACCTTACCGCAGATCTAAGCACGAGAATAGGGCTCCTGATAAATGTTCGTCTGTACCTTTTACGCGGACGGTCCCTGGTCTGTACACTCCTTTATAAATGTTTACACTAAAAATATTGAAAAATACAAAAATAACCATTTAATTTGAAAGCGCGCGTCATTAGAAAATACAAATAACTACCGTCTTAGATAATGTCTATGCCAAAAGTACAGAACTGAGTATGTAAATATGATTATATTTTTAAATTTTTTATAATAGCAAAACTCGGACATAACGAACCACTGCGACTTCCCTTATCTCGAAATGTGCAGTGGTCTTTAATACACTCGCGAGCAACCAAATCGACTCGGGACCTGTATTGCGAAACAAAATAAGGAATGCCAGCCCACTTTATCAACTCTAATTTATAGTAGGACCACGAAGAATAGGAAACAGCTTCATTTCCCAGCAATATTCGAATTTCCTTTCCAATCAAATAATTCCGGCTGTAATAAATAAACTCTGCAAAATAGGTACTGTAAGTAAATCTAAGTACCTACGTTAGAACGTAGCTACGTCTTAACTAAGCCGATGTTACTTCTAAATCAAATTAATCAGTTGATTGGTAGTAAAACACGTCACACATTAGATCAGGAAAATAATGGACTAGTAGGAATTTTATTGCATACAGATTAATACAAATAAAAAGTTCTGGAAGGTGCTAGAATGTTTAGTGTAATGAGGCAGTATGTGCAAAAGCGACAAGCAATTTTGGGATTTACTACATTTTATGTAGTAAATCCCAAAATTGCTTGTCGCTTACCACCCTATTTATTGGCAAATAAATTATTTTGTTTTTTGAACAGAGATATTTTCCTGTCAATCGTTCCACTGTGCCACAGTGGGGCTAGACATGAAGAAGTTTCCGAGAAAAACTTGTAATCTGTACGCTTAACGTCATCGCTATTTTTCTTAAGAATTTATCCTCTCCTTAAGCTTCGAGTCCAATTCGAAGCCGAAGAAAAAGGCAGTTGATTTATGGTTTGGGAGAAAATGAATGAGTACATACGTCTTTTTATAAAGGTGGGCATTCAAGTAACAACTTACCATGTACCATGTTTCTTGTAAATAACTATGAATATGAATATAAATGTTTGCACAGCAAAGTTTATTAAAAATAATAATTTATAAGTAGTAGAATATATTATTTTCCCAAGTGTCTGTCATTATTACTACTTTATACAACAGTAGGCTTGCAATTGATGCAGTCTACGTTGTCATCAATCACTGTGAAGTTTTGTACAAAGGTTACGAGTAGACTTAAAACAAATTTTATTCGCATAGTGCTCTAGTAGCCAAAGATTATTTGACGTTATATGCATTTCGTTTGTTTGATCAAAGAATTTCAACGTAAGTTTGCATGATTCACATCACGTGTAGAGACTATCCAATTTGCGTATCTTTCCACCAGCTTCCTCGTACAAGTTTAAAGTTGCGGAGGGTTCCGCCGACAGCTGCAGGGGGGCGTCGGGGAAATTGAATTCAGGTCGTATGAACCGCGGCGTCGGCTGTAAGGCTCTGAGGGGACCAAAGGTGAAAATTCGATAACCAAATCAACGACTTGGCAATTTCTACAAGCTTCAAAAGATACAATAAAGATAAAGTCAGAAATGTTTAATGCAATCTCTGAAATTTGAAAATCATTGTTGCTAAAGCTAAGGCTAAAGAAAACTCATTTGGCCCAATTGGGGAGGAAAGGGGGTAAAAAGGTTGCCACCGCGCTTGTCACTCAATAAGTGTAGCGGGTGTCTGTGGGCAGCGGAAATCGCTTACCATCAGGTAATCCGTCTGCTCTACTGCCATTTCTCCTCCTTCATCATATCATGTATTTCCCGGTAGCATTCAAAGATGTCGCTTTGAAGCCCAGGGTACTTAGGCCATGATTCAGGATTTGAGGTCTGGTTATTACCTTAAAGCGACTGGCGTCGGAACTTCACAAAATGATTTACTATGTAAATGATCATCATCTATGTAAATGACACCAATGTGACACTATTATTAAATCTGTTGAAGCACGTATGAAATAGATTCGATTAGAAAAACCATCAATATTGGCATTTATACAAAGCAAATTCTTAGAAGAACTATAAATAATACCATAAGAAATACTTCCACTATTAATATTTTTAAAATCAAATTTAAGTCACATCTTTTATCTGTCCAGAAATTACTATAAATAGTTAAGCTGTGTATTTATTGTTATTATTTTTTATTTTATGTTGTGTTTTATATGTATGAGTGCTATGTTTTAGGTTATATTCGGAGTAATCAGTAAAGGCTGTAGCCCTACAAGTAGTATTGCTGTTTCTTTAGTAGTAACCATAGGGTAAGGTAATGATAGTCTGGATTGTGTCTATTCTTAATTAATTTAAATAAGGTTAAATGTAGGTACTTATGTACTTTATGACGTCAACACGCACAGTGACGTCCCTTAGTTCCTTGGACTCCACGGAAGACCAGCGTCGGGGTGCCCTTTAGACACTGTGACACATGCTGAGTGGAGCCCATTTCAGTACCATTCTAATGTCCATTTCGTTATATTTTTTTTTTGTGTATGTTTGGCGCTGAATAAATTATTTTATTCTTATTCTTATTCTTAAAATATCGGCATTTATACAAACCAATATCCACTAAAACATGCATTATCTACACTAGTAAGTTGTCAAGCATTCAAAGATTATAGCGTTAATTTTCTCGCGAAACTAGGCAAGGCTTGGGTTTGATCTACAAATTCTCAATTACATTTTGGACTAGCTCCACATGTCAAGGTGACAAATCCATTTTATTGAAACAACACTTATGGAAAATCAGCACGCGTAGCTCGAAAGTTTCTTGGTCTTTTACAAACTACTTGAATCGGTACACTGCAGATTTTTTGAGCGTCTGAGATACTGAGAACTGCTGAGTAACCTGAGTTGCATAATTCAGGTGAATGCTCTAGAAACATCGCTGCAATTTGAAATGTAGGTGGGAACGTAGATATGCACCTGATACCTGAATATAACAACTGTGTTGGAGATAAAGGCTTCCGTCTAGACAGCTACATCGTGTGAATAATTATTGATTGCTTAACTATCCTATATGTTTAAAGCGGAGAGTTGATTAATGCGATTGGGATTGTCACTAACCTCATCACTATATCTCAGCCTATTCATTATGATTTCGACCTGACGCATCCAGTCCCTACGAGCAGCATGTGGAAGATTTAACACTTTATCTAGCCGGAGGGCGTCCTACTCTACCCTCCCCGAGGCACGGACGTCACTTAAAAACTACACTGCTGACACACAGTTATCAGTTCTATTTGCCGATATGGCGAGCTCACTATCAGTTCATTATGCTGATTTAATACGCTAACAAAACGCAAATCAAATACTCAGTATTCATCAGGCAGCTTTCTTTTTAAATTGGTTGCCTTCGATTTCTCTCATCATCGTTACTAAAGAAGTTAGTGTACACTTTAGAGCGTTTTTAGGTTTTGTAGAGTTAGCGAAGGAAATCCGGTTATCTGCCTAAATACGAGCCACTGAGCCGTAAATAACGTGAATTCTTTGGGAGTGTCATATCGTGATGAGTAAGGAACATTATACTCATTTAGGCTTTATACTAGTAAATGGGATGAACAGACAGCCGCATAGGCACATTGATGTCTAGCTGTCCGTAAATAAATATGGAAATGGATACACGGGAGAGTACCTTTCTTAGAAATTAGGTTGGCACTGGTTTTCGTAAGTATTCCCACTTGGCCACGCGGAGATATTATTATTTTTCTAAACATTGGCAATATGATACTAAGTGGGGCGGTCATATTTTCGGCCCATCTACCGCAGTGCCTCAAGACGAAAGTTTTTAATGCGTGTGTGTGTATTGCCAGTGATGATATACATTCCATTGCTCAATCATTCAATTCATTGCAACGGAAAGGGATATGATCAGAGTAGCGTAATCATATCAGGAATAATGAAATTCGCAGGAGAACCAAGGTCAAAGACATAGTCTTTAGAATTGCATGCCTCAAGTCGCAATGGGCAGGGCACATTGCGAGGAGATTAGAGGCAGAAAGGTCCTCGAGTGGAGGCCGCGTATTGGAGATCAAAACCGTGGCAGGCCCCTCAAAAGGTGGAACGATGATCTGGTGAAGATCTTGGATGCGGGCGGCACAGGACCGATATGTGTGGAGTTGGGGGAGGCCTATGTCCAGCAGTGGACGTTTATGAGCTGAAATGATAATAAAGTAGGGCGAATTTGCAGTAAGTAATGAAAGCATTCGAATTACGATCATCATCATCTTAGCGTTTTGTCCCGGTTTCTTCCTGAGCTGTCGCTTCGGAGCCCGGGGTCCACTTTCCGGTTTAGACTACTCCACATCGCACGGGTGTATCCATTGTGGTCAGTTTATTGGCTCGCATCTCATCCCTTACTTCGTCCAGCCACACCTTTTTGGGTCTACCCCTGGGAACCGGCGATGATGGCATGGCTAGACATTTGCTTCTCACGTAGCTGTCCAGGACATGACCGTAAGATATTGTAGGTATATATTAGGTATTTATTGTCTAGTCTAGAAAAGCGCAGTTGGTCGCCTTGCTTCTTTCTTTCGCCGAGCTTCTACCTTAAGTAGTTTTCCACTTTTCCAGTGGATATTCTTTTTGTAGTATGAGTTGGCCATAGGTTTTCTAATAAATTATGGGAAAGTAACAAATGAGGCCACGGCATAATGTGCATAGAATAAAGGGTATTTTTCAATTTCCTACACAGCATGGCATGGCCCATGTTTAATTTATAAAAAGCATCAGTCAACCCCTATTTATAAATGGGAAATAATTTTCTTTCGTCCAAGCAAAGGAAAAACATCGATTTTATGCTTTACCCACACCTCACCCGCAATAATTTCAAAACATTTTGAAATGGATTTCGTTCAAACCTCGCAGACGAAACTGACCTCTAGCGACGTGTTAACAAAGTTTACCCTGCTAGTTGCGGCCCTAACCAAAACAAAGTGTCGCTTCATTCGACTTTGAACTTTACATAAGTATGTTTAAATGTGTTTTTTGCCCTTGATCGTGGAGTAGCCCTAGTCGAAGGGAGGGCCGAGGGTGAACGACCCTCGCTGTGTTACGCGGCGTGTCTGTCTGTCTGTCACGTCGACAAGTCAGTCGGTAATGGCCGCCGTGTAATGGAGCATCTACATGTTTCTAAATCTTTATTTATTAGCAGTCACCCTCGCTAAATGGAGGTGTTTACTTGAAATTACGCGACCAATTTAGTTAGAGTTTTTAAATTAAGGTGGGGTGGGAATTGAGCAAAACTACAGTTAGTTATGTGAACTATTCATCAACCAAATGAAGAAAGTTTTAGGACCGACCAATAAAAACTTTCTTCATTACAAAGGAGGGTGATTTCACAGTTTTATGATTTAGGTGTATATTAGTATTGCAGTCATAAATATATTTTACGGCAAGAATCATTTTAATATTTGTTTCTACTATGTAAGTATACGAAATTAGTAACTTCCATGTCCGTTCACAAGTTGCCTCTTTTACCATTTACATAAACATCACAACTGTAAATAAAGCGTTCATGCAATCTTGACTGATTTATTAGCTAGTTATATTTAATTACCGTTTTTTAACTCCTTTCTTTTGAAACCATGAGGTAGTAATGAGGCCAAGCGTTGGGCGCCAAGAAAATATGTTTGCATTTTCATTTGCATATATTATAATGGAAATATGCTTTGAAAGGAATTATCTTGAATAATTTATAATGGACGTCATTCCTGATAGAACCCATGTCACTATGATAAAGCTATTTCAGTAAATTCAGTCCCACGTTGGGCGCCAATATTAATCCTTCCATTTCGCTCGCTTAAATTACTACGCCGTGAGAAATGTCCGTTCTGACCGTCCCGGTTAATTTTAATGAGCCGTTCTTCCTGGTTGAACCCATGTGTTATTGGACAAAACATGGGTTTGACACATTATAGGAAAATTACTGTTCCACAGAACTTTAACTAAAAGTGATAAGGTTTAAAGTTGAACCGAATTGTTTGAGCATGTTCTTGGTACGTCACACGATTGGATAATAGCTATAATGACATAACATCTTGATTGATTTGTGTTTTCATTGTTTATCGCCCATTTCCTGAGTTTTGACTTACGGTAGGTACGTAGTGTGATATAATATGATAGTTTGAGCCTATATTACTCCTCTATTATCATTTGATATATTGAAAGGACATTTGTTCCTGTGCCTGAAGGTTGTCTGATAGAAATCGCTACCAGCGATTAGACCGCCGAAATTGTACATTTAAGTTTTTGTAATGCCTAGTTTTTATAAGTTGTGTTTTTTGTGCAATAAAGTATATCTATCTATCTATATTAATTAAAGAAAAGAACCATTCATTATTTTTATTGTATTAGTCATCGGCAAAAGCTTAGATTTAAAATTATGGATATAATTAATTAATGAGTTAGGTACCACTTGCATTGTGTTAGCCATTTATTAAATTCAATTCAATTCAATTCAAATAATTCTTTATTTGCATAGGCTTGTACACAGCACTTACAAATCGTCATACATTTGAATGACTTAAAACTATTTATAAGTACTTATGTATAATTTACATGTTAATACATATATATGTTGATACATAAAATATACTAAAGAAATAAATAAACATAATGCGATTCTACCACCGGCTCGGAAAGTTGTTTCTGGTCGAGAAGATCCGGCAAGAAACTCGCCAGTTACTCTTTTTAATCGCCAACTTTTTTACAATGGTTTATTATCTTCATACCAAGTCATACAGTCTAATGCAACACAAAATAGAATCAAGCAAATTAAAAGCTAAATATGAGGTAAACCGAAGCGGACCAGTCCCCAAAGGTGGCACCTGTTCACAAGTATGACGTATGTGTCAGCCATCATTTCACTCAACCATATTAGAGGGAATGTAATGACCCGCCACATAACGCCACCACCTCAGAGACATTTGAGTGAGCATGACTACTTAGGTTCTCCTCATAGGTCACAAAGAGTAGTAGTTACTTAATCTAATACTAATAAACTGCAGGACGAGGTGTACAATAGTAGGTGGTTAGCATCTTGTCAATTATTGAATAATCAATATAAATCAATTTTATACAGTAATAAATGCTGCTAAGCCTAATTTATTAAAATTCAGTAATTATATAATATTAATGATTTTTGTTAATATATATGAAAATGTTACAAGTGTGCAGGCATGGAGGTCATTATGTCCATGAATCCTTATCATTTAAGTAGTCTACAATTTTATAGTATCCTTTACTCATTAAACAGGCTTTCACGTGAGATTAAATTTATGCGTTGGTAACTCAAT
Organism: Marasmia exigua; assembly: GCA_019059595.1. Taxonomy (NCBI): domain Eukaryota; kingdom Metazoa; phylum Arthropoda; class Insecta; order Lepidoptera; family Crambidae; genus Marasmia; species Marasmia exigua. Next base: position 17,266,046 of record CM032472.1, read on the forward strand.
AACATTTTGTGGCAACTTATTGTACATTTTAATACTTAGACCAACAAATGAATTATTAATTTTTTGAAGTTTCAGATTTGGAATCGCGAGCTTGTGTTTATTTCTAGTGTTAAAACCATGACAATCAGATTTTTTCGAAAAAATATCCATGTTCTTTCGCACGTACAAAATACAGTCTAAATACTACATATAGCCGAGCCAAACAAATAAGACACATTTTACGTTTCTAAATTTTAGCTTCATAGAAAAGTGACCTAATAAAAAACTTCGATTAAAGTAAATAATCGATATGTACTTCAAACTAACGTGAATGGAATACTATAATAATGGAAAAGAAGTTATACTTTTATTTTATTTTGAGAAATATGAATCAAAATATTTATTATTAGCTAATAAAAGAAAGAGGAAAGTAGGTAGCGACCCTAGATATCGATCCGCGGCCAGTTTATTTCATTTTCTTTTTAAATCAAAGCAGTGTATAGAGTGCCATACATTTTTTTCTTTTTAGATAGTTATAAATGTATTCATATTATAAACAAGAGAATAATACATTTTATTTTAATGAGAGTGTGGCTTTTCATTTATGGATGAATATTCCTACACGATTAACTTTGTATTCGTTCGATTATTTGGGGTACATCACTAGAGCTAATAAGAAAATGGGTTGACACAGACAACATTGTACGAATGTTCAATTCTCTAGAAATGTATTTTTTAATAAGTTTAGTAATAGTTTAACAGAGAAAGTAAATCATGGAATTATCTTTTTTGTCATTATTGAAATAAATAAATGCAAACATAATTTTTAAATGTTAAGAAATTTGCATTTTTAATAAAGAAAGATTGATAAATTCAATGACCGATGTTACAAGGTTACGTTGTCCAATTTTGTTGAAATGTCAAATATCGCCTTTTATTTTGGCCCAACTATAATATATATTATCTCTTTATTCTTGCTGTGTGGTGCTTTTCCCTGCCTTTTCCTTAACAATTTTATTAAGGAAAATGTGCTAGTAGTTAGTTACGTTATTCCAGGAAATTAGGTCATTTATGCCTCTGGTGCAAAATTTTGCCTTTATCTTTATAAACAAGAAAGACAAAATGCCTAAAAATTCAAATACACACAGCGACATGAGCTGAGACAAAACTATGTAGGTTGTACCTATTACTTGTTAACTTGTTTTAGTTATCAAAATTAACGAAGGCAACACAAAACATATTACTTAAATAGGTATAAGAACACCCACATATTAAGTACAAACACAAATGTTTATACCATGATTTTTTTTTTAAATGGAAACCAATGCGCCACCACCACAGTGAAACTAAAATCCTGAGATAGTAAACGTGACCTCATTTAAAGTAAAATGTTATGATGATTTTGACCGTATGCCCGTTGAAAGCTCTGCAATAAAGCCAAACCCGCAGGGATTACAGCTTACAGCTACAGCGGCCGCGTTTGTAAGCCAGTAACCTGGCTTACAAACGCGGCGGTGGGGGGTTACATAACTGTAACCCCCACACCCTCCAGATAGCTCTGATAAACGCTCAGGGTCTCACAGGCGCCGTGAGGCGATAGCGAGCAATACGTACGAGGAAACTAGACTAGGGACACCAGTTAAGAAAAAAATGACATGAGCTGCGTGAGTGAGGGGCCTAATCCGGGGGAAAGGGTTGGCAACGCACTTGTAATTCCACTGGTGTCGCGGGTGAACATGGTCGGCGGCAATCGCTTACCATCAAGTGATCCGTCTGATCGCCTGCCACCTAACACATAAAAAAAGTGGAGAAAACTAGAGAAGTGCAAAAAATAAAAAATACAATCTACCGAGAATTCAATATTAAAAACAAGCTCTACGCCATCTGCCTGACACAAATCCTGTAGTTCTTTGGTAACATAGTCCGAAAATATGAATATAACACGAATTAACTGTTATTACTGGCAAGGATTAAAATTAATTTAGCTTATTCTATTTTGTATATTTATTATTGTACCTAAACACTACCGAAGATAAAGTGAGATCAAGCAACCCTAGAAAAATCTCAAGAACCGAGACAATCGCAACTTCTATACAAGAAATGGGATCGGCGATTTCTCGACATCGATGAATTGATAAATGTCGGATCGGGACCATTGTGGCTATTGTGTAGGATTTGGCAAGGATTTTAGTATTAGGAGTAAAGCTGAATCGAGCTGTCTAGCTGTCTTTGAATTGAAACGTAAACCTTTTGTGTGGAAGTTCTAGGCTTCATGCTTCTAACTCTTATCGAGTGAATGCTTGAATTTGCGTGAGAGTTTGACAGCTAAGGTATTCTTATATATTGTATTCTTTTTGTTTTTTTTTTCATGTCCAAATTTAAGTGTGCACGATCGTCGCCCAAGGCTCAGCCATCGTCGCCCAGCGCTGCAGTGGGTACTGGCTGCTGCAGTAAATGCTGAGGCTGCGCCTTATTGGCCACAAACCAATGTCATGTCCTATTATATTTTGTTGTTTTTTGCTTTTCCATGTACTTGTTAGACAAGTACATGGAAAAACAAAAAATGTATGTACTGTGTTTTTATGGCCAGTAAATATATCTTTATCTTTAAGGTCTCCACACACCGAAGCCGGCGGCACAACCTAACGGATAATTTATTTTGTGCCGGCGGGTTGATCTTATTTAGATACAATTCCTGGGAAAGAAATGGTTAATTCTATGGCTACTCGAAAATAAATTTATATTTTTAATGGCCGCCAGTCAGCCAAGTTGTTGGCGGATTCGTTAATTTTTGCGAAATTAAGACAATAAATTAAAAAATGTTCGGATTTATGAATTATCAAGTTTATTTTGCATACGTCACCATAATCTCTAGCATGATTTAATTTAATAAATGTAGAGAACACTAGTGAAGTCACCATTTTTTTTATGCTAGAGGCGGACAAACGAGCAAGCGAGTCACCTGATGGAAAGTAATCATCGCCGCCCATGAACATCCGCGAAATCGGAGAGTTCGCTAATGTGTTGCCGGCCTTTTTAAAAAAGAGTACGTAAGTCACCATTACGCTGCAAACCTTTAAACTCTCCTTTCCTACGACTGGGCTTGCGGTACCCTCACTCACTCGGCGAAACACAGGGCTGGTGCTGTTTAATGGCGCTCTATTATTATTGTGTGTAGCGCCAGCTCTCACAGACAACGCCGCAAGCGGAAGTCATTATAAAAATATTTATAACATAATTACTTAACCCTAGCTGGCAACGCTTCATACCCCGGGGTGGCACACCACACCCCGCGTAGTCATGCGTGACTTATGACGCGAATAACGCGTACGGAACCCTCCGCCTGTCGGTAAATAACTCCACACCAGTTATAGGGAATAACAAAGCCTTAGGCTTACTCGACAATAAAAACTATGATGGGGTATAGGTTATCTAAATACACTGGGGCGCAAATAAACCGAGCCACCAGTAAATTTTCAAACGAGATCATTTCAGATGCCGACAAATCTAAAAGATTTAGGGCTACAATTGTAATTTTACACTCGCGTTAGAAAAATTAAAAAAAAATATTTCAGTAACAAGTAGGTTTTTTAAAAAATATCCGAGTTTGGATTTTCCTTTTAAGTATATTAAAAACTTGTGCCAGGAAAATCCGCTCTAACATAGCTAGAAAAACAGTTGTAGACATTAAAGTAAAACAGTTGTTAAAAAAGACTTAAAAAAGAAAATAAATGATTATTCTAAATTAAAATTAAAGTTAAATTAAGATATCTTGTTCGTCCACACTTTGTATGTATGTATGTATTTGTGTGTGTGTGTGTGTGTGTGTGTGTGTGTGTGTGTGTGTGTGTGTGTGTGGTGTGTGTGTGTGTGTGTGTGTGTGTGTATGTATGTGTGAAAGATGATTGATTGATGTGAGTAAAGAGAGAAATAGAGAATATCCTGGAACGGGCCAAGCTGTTGCTTTTAAGTACTTACCATAAAATTCTCCGTTTCCTCATAAATTTGATCTTTAGCCCATTCTGTTAATTTCTTTTTACATTCAAAATCTGTCATTGTGTATATTTTAAGAATTTTATTAATTTTATTATATAAGAAAGACACAAAAAGAAGCCTATATAACTCTGCTCTGGGAGCTCTGGGTACGCTTGAAACTTGATTCAGGATTTTGAGGAGTCTGTGGACCGACTGCTGTCTGAACCCTTTAACGTGGGAAACAGACCAACTAAATCATGGTCACGTTTCAGAAACTATCGATGAAACGTGAGATTTGAAAAATCCATAGGTGCATCATCATCATTTCAGCCAATAGACGTCCACTGCTGGACATAGGCCTCCCCCAATGTTCTCCACACAGTACGGTCCTGTGCCGCCCGCATCCAATGGATTACCGCGATCTTCACCAGATCGTCGGTCCACCTTGTGGGGGGCTTGCCACGGCTGCGACTTCCTGTACGTGGCATCCACTCGAGGACCTTTCCGCCCCAACGGCCGTCGGTTCTCTTCGCTATGTGCCTTGCCCATTGCCACTTGAGGCATGCAATCCTTTGGGCTATGTCTATAACCTTAGTTCTCCTGCGGATCTCATCATTTCTGATACGATCACGCAGGGAGACTCCAAGCATAGCCCTCTCCATTGCTCTCTGGGTGACTTTGAGCCTCCTTAATCGGCACATTGTAAGCGGCCACGTTTCGGTTCCGTATGTCATCACTGGCAACACACACACATTGAAGACTTTCGTCTTGAGACGGTAGGTGGATGCTTGGACCAAAACCCCCGGTACCAGAAATCGTTCAAGAGAAGAGCGTACTAGCTAGCTAGTACTAGCGTAAAAGGCCGGCAACTCATTAGCGATCTCTCTGATTTCGTGGATGTTTATGGGCGGCGAAGATTACTTTCCATCAGATGACTCGCTTGCTCGTTTGTCGCCTCTAACATAAAAAAAAAAAACCAGATTACTGAGCTACCATCGCTAAGGTTGGTATCTTTATGTGCGATAAAATTTCTATTACAATATCTGAATATGTAATCTACGGAAATAGATCCCTTGCATTGATTTATTCGTCAATGGAAGAATCAAAATGTTATGAAGCGGTGTTTTCCTTACACGCCTTTTTCAGGTTTAATATATTTTCCCTCCCTTGTTTTTTGTTATTTTATCTGTCACAGTACAAATAGTACCTAGTAGGATAGAAGGTAGTAATATATTTTGATAAACCGACCTTTTAACAAAAATTAAAAAAGAGTACATAAACGAAGCGTTTCGCTTCCTCGTTTTTAATGTGGACATCAGCCAAATCGTGTAATTCCTTGCCAAGTCTATTCCCTGATCATTATAATCTCGATACTTTTAAGCCAAGAGTGAATATGCATCTTCTAGGCAAACGCGCAACGTCCAAAACCTCACTGTCGCTTTCCATGTCCGATTGTGGTCGATCTTTAGATAGATAGAAACACTTATTCACTGAGAATACGACATACCACATTTTACAGGTACGGGCGGACACGACAAGTATAATTATAAGTACACATTAAAATATTGGGCCGTTGGGGCGGAAAGGTCCTCGAGTGGAGGCCACGTACAGGAAGTCGCAGTCGTGGCAGGCCCCCCACAAGGTGGACCGACGAACTAGTGAAGATCGCGGGAATCCATTGGATTCCGGCGGCACAGGACCGATCTGTGTGGAGAACATTGGGGGAGGCCTATGTCCAGCAGTGGACGTCTATTGGCTGAAATGGTGATGATGATGATGATAATTAAACATACAAGAAAATAAACAAATACAAATGAAACATTGAGGAACAAAAAGAGGAGAGTAAAAAAACATTAAAAAATGAAAGTAATGATACATTTGGCTGCTCAAGCCGGGAAATACGTATTTGCGAACAGGTGTGTGTGAGGTGTGTCACGATGATCAGTGAAAAGAAGCTCACTCCGCTTCGGCCATGGCTTAAGGGAGGAGTATCTGCAGGCCATGGCGCTGGTTTTATGTGAGCCCCAATAAGGCGGAACTTGTACCTACCTACATACTTGTTATGCCGAGCCTCAGGCTGATTATACTGAGGTTTCAGAGTACGATGTGTCTACTGAATAAATAAGAGAACACTGAAATCCAAGAGTAGTTAAAACCTCGCGGGAGCTACATAATGTTAAAGTGATACATCAATGCACGTAAATTTATATAATATACGTAGGTAGGTGTGGATACAGCAGAACATATTTCCTAGATCTCTCTCAAGATATTTTTTTGTTTGGGCCGTCAGCCCTCCTTGGTGAGGTAGGTAATCTTTTGAAATAATCAGAATCATACGTTACAATTAAAACTTTGCTTGATGATATATTAATACCAGTTTGACTAATTGATTGTAGAGTTACTTATTAAAAGTACGAGTAGGTACCAAATGAGTGTTTATCAGACACTAACATGTAGTTTCCAGAGGGAAACTTTGAAAATTTTTAGGTTGGTATTTGAAAGAATTTTTCAAAGTATAAAACAAAGTCGCTTTGGCTGTCTGTCCCTATGACATATGCTTAGATCTTCAAAACAACGCAAAATATATTGATTTTTGAATGAATTAATGAAATTTATTGTAGATATAAATTTAAGTACCATATTTAAGTTACATTGGCTTTAACAGAACACCAGCTAAATTTTACCTTTTCAATAGATTTTCAATATTTCTATATTCTATTTGTATAATAATATTTCACCCGTGCGATCACTAGTTAAGTATAAAAGTTAAAACTATCATAAAAAAATTAAAAACTCGAAGGGACGACAAAACGCTATAAATAATTACTTCATTTCAAGCACAGATCTATTAAAAGTTCTATTATAATTCTATTCTGTATAAAAACCATAAATATCTTGAAACTTTAAAAAGAATATCCTTTAAGGCATCGTTTTACTTATCGTGAAATAACCGTAATATAATTTTACTGAAACAGAAGTGTGTAATGCGGTTACTAAAATATAAAAGATAAAAAAAAAACAACAATAAATCGTTACGATTGTTATGGTGAACACGCAACGCAGCCGATGCAACGGCCAACAACGCGTTGGGCGCCACTTACACTGTAAATAAATAATCCACACAAACACGGATTAAAAGGCCGATGCCTCCGCCCCTCATTCTTTCCTCTATCATATTATATAACTAATTCGCGACACAGGTTCAAATCCACACGCCATCGAGAGTTGAGGGTGGCTCAATTATTCGACATCGATGTAAGCAAGCCCCGGCACGCGTTTCGGACCACTCACCGGTTCAGCATCCCATTGATATTTATTTGTCAACACTGCACCTCACTGCTCGAATTTCGCACTTTGATTGCCGCGGGAGTGTTTGTCGGGAAGATCACTGAATAGTTGATGGCTAGTGTGGTGTTTTGGAACGGTTTCTTTGTGGGTATCGCGAGTGCGTTTACCTAGGCAGCTAGGCGCGCGGTCGGACGTGAGGCCGCGTCGGACGCCCGGTACGCACTGGGTCCGCTCGGGCTGGGACTCTTGGAGTGCGTTCGGAAGCGGTTGTCGCTATGCCTTCCGTGTGCAATTAAAAATGTTTGGCGTTTCTTGTTTTATTGTTCCGGTCCGGATCTAACGGGATAAAAGTATTTTTTTACGATGATGGAACTCTTCATACAATTTATGGACATTACAAACATACAAAGCTTAATTGGAGCTTTAGATTGTCACTTCGAATCCTAATTTATTTATTAAAGTTGAACAAATGTCGCAATAATTGATTATTATGAATGATTGGGCCATTTTATGCTCAATCCTTAGATGGGTCTCAAGATTTTGAAAATAAGACAAGATCTTATTGGGCGATTTAATTCTGTACTGCAAACATATGAAAAAAATCTCTAGGTACCTAGGTATGTAGGCATCTAATATAAATATTAAATTTGTATGGTAATTATACCCTTGACAACCTTTTATGTCAAATTTATTGGTATCCAATCGACCCGAAATTTTATAGAGACCAATGTTATTTCGAATCTAAATTTAATGGGAAACCAAATGTCATTGATCATCGACTTTACCCGGCAAATAGTACAAAGACATGCGAGAGCGTACATTGAATACCGATGGCTTGAACTAAGTCGAATAAGTAACGTTACGCAAGCGAGGTCACCGCGGTCGGCGACCTTAGATCTGCAGACGTGCCCGCGGTTCCAGCTAGACTTAACTGTAAGAATAAAGGGGTCACCTATTTTGGCATTATATGCATCTACCAAAGTTCATTGAACCTAGGTTAGTGAAATTGACTGAAAAAGTACTCAGCGTGTTGCATCAAAAGCCGTAGGGTACGCTTGGACCATGATCTAGGAGTCAAGAAATAAACTGACTGCCGTCTGACCTTCGGAACCTTGAACAGGGAAACCGAACCATCTATTATGGTATACCAGGTTCCTTTTACTGTACTATGGTTAATTTGTGGTGATTGCTAAAAATAATAAAGTATCTAGAACGAGATAAGAATCAATCATAAACTCGATCTATCATTTTTATCGTACCTAATCGCGAATTTACGTCTAACGTCGAAAGGGTCGTAGTACCTGGGTGGATAATATGACACCTTTTCGGTTCTGGTGCACTCTCTTTATAAGATGAAAGTTCCATAAGATGTAAGTAGTTATTAAAAAGCTTTAAATAATTTACCTACAACGTCAGATTGGAATATTTTTACTATCCGCAAAAAATAATAACAGCAAAAAGTGAAATCCATTTCAGAACGGGACGGATCGATATGGCGGGAAAGCGGGAAAGCGCGGGAAGCGCGCGCCATCTTGGGGAGCGTCGTCATGGCAACCGGTGATTGGTTTCATTCAGCGGGAATTAAAACAAGCCCTCCAGGATGATTGTTGTTCCGCCTTTAACATTCAAAGACTACTTCTAATAGATGGCCTAATAAAGATATACAAAAATCAGGATATACCCCGCCTCTTGCCATCTATACTCCAGAATATAGAAACTTACCAAGAAATCTATAAATATGTCACTACTACATTTCAAGAATTATAATCGCATCTAATTGACTATAACTGAACACTATGAAGACTAGAACAACAATATAATAAAGAAGAACCATTCAAAATTTACGTACAAAAATCTTAATAAATTGGCCACACCAAGTAAATGACAGCTTTCACAAAAGATTCGGCTGTATGGTGAAAACCCAAGCCGTGAAACCTTTATCAAAAAAAAAAAAAAAAGGATGATTGTCGATTGTTTGAAGATGATTAAAAATTATTCGTCCAGTTGTGAACGGTTGGTGAGTGGGTTGATGGAGTGAGCTGTACCTATATCATTGGCTTAGGATGACGCCTTGACTTATCTAACATTATATATATTGTAATCTAGTTTGTGTTTCGTTTGCGTTTCTTTTTCCTAAATAAATTAATGTGCTTAATAAATAACAAGCTCTCCGAAATCCCAGAGAGCATACAGAAATGATCCGGTTGCGTCCCCGACGGACCCTTACACGAGGCCTCCTGAGGCACTAAACACCCCGTAACTAAGACCCGCAGGTGGCCCATAAATTAGAACTACCCTCAGGTATTTGACACCCTCGCCTCCTCATCATTACATTAGTTGGAACTTTCCCTAGCGATTTTGTTCACGTGGAAACCACTTTTGTCCCCAGAGTATTTAGCGTCTCTTAGCGAATTGACTCTTCGTAAAGATTTCGGAACAGGTACACTCACATGCACTAATAATTAAGTATACAACCTCATTCAAATATGAACCTTATTGTTCCGCCTTAAGAGTCGAGGTGTTTACATTTAATTGCAGGCAACTGTACGTGCTCAAACCTAAGTGCGAATGCGTTTTGGAGTAGGTACCTGAATTGTTTTAAACTTTCATGGTCACTAACATTAATTCACTAATAGTTATTTACGGATTTCTACCATGTACCTTATTTTTAAGTTTCCGATATTTCAGCATTGTTGCACAAGCGGGCGACATGGTCGCGGAGTAACTGAAGTTTTTGCGGGTAAGCTGTTACTGGCAGACAAATCGGTCTACCCTCCTTCGCAGTCTTATACTACGTGCTCCTGCGGTACCACTGTTCAATAAGACACTATTTTCTCGCACCTATTCTCGACATACAACACTCACAATATCTGGCCGCGAAACGACAATTTGTTTAGTTTTCCGGTTATTATATTATCGAATCACTGGACATTTAACAATTTAAACCCACGATCACGATTGAATTTTTTGTACTTAGTAAATTCAATCGCTTCCCTAACCAGTCTGGTATGTAGTGGCGAAACATTGCCGAAATATCGGAAACACAAAAATAAGGTACAGTGGCGGACAGGTCAAGCTATACAAAACTGTCAAATTTCCTCAATCGATTTCGAACTCAATGTGTAACCACATAAGGTTTATAATCGAATGAAGAAATTTGATAGTTTTGTATAGCTAGATGTGTCCGCCACTGTACATGGAAGAAATCCCGTAAATAACTATTATAACGTTTTTTAGTAGTTTTCTACCTAGAAAGAGAGATTACTATTTAGAAAATCAAATAAGTAGATTACTAGATTTAGAAATCACCATTAGGTAAATAAGTACGTTTCTACCGTAAAAATAATGACCTTTATGTAAGGTCTGAAATAAATGAAAGAGTAAAATTATAACTTTATTTAAACTTTAAATTTTATAACTTTATTCTTTATATTATGTTCTATAAAAACACATAAATATAAATACGTATCAAATCATCAAAAATGTGTCGATCAAGTGAGATTGTCTGATGTAACATAATGATACTCGTAAATAAACAATGTTAAAATCTGCGAAGCAAACACTGCCGTACCATCCTTTACTGGAACCATTTCGCCGCATTTTTAGGCTCCTAACCTCCGGATAAGACCAGAACGCAGAAATTTTCGTCATTCGTTAAGCTATAATGACCTACTTTTAATCCTAAATTTCAAGTCTGTGTGTCATTTAGTTGCGAAGTTAGGCGAAAGCAAAGTTTCGCATTTTCGACAGACACTCACTCATGATCATCAAAATAGAACTAGCACTTCCCAAAATCTGAGAGAGCTGAAATTTGGCACAGAGTTAGGGGTTAATGGCCACATAGAAGGAAAGCTATAAAAACTAGGACAATCGAAGATCTGGAATACTTGTTTTATACCAAGTTGGTAATCATTTAGAAATATGTGAGATTACCAAGTTATACTTGCTGTTCTCCTTACTTTTATTTAATAAGATTTTCTATAGTTTCAACAAAAAGAAGTGAATTCCCACCAAAAACATTCTGTAAAAAATTAGTTAAGTCTCGATGGAGCTGATTGTTTATCTCTAAAAAGTAATGAAATCTAGACAAAATCGTGCCAAGTCTAAGTTTCTTACTGCGATTTCTTTATTGTTTATAGTTAATGTTGTGTGACTTGGCCGTTGAAGGGTACACAAGGGTACAAAACCAGGTGCTCCACGACGTCACCGCATCAAACTATCTCCAGAAGAGCGTATTTCAATAATACTCATGGATAGGCTAGCCTGAAACAAACAGTTTAAAAAATATATGCAGTAGAGACGGACTTCTAATCATTGATTGCTAGAAGTCTGTCTGTACGTCTATTTTATATTAGATCAGTGGTTAGTGGTCGAGATATGTGCAATGGTGTCATGGCGCACCTCGTTTTGTACCCCTGTGTACCCTTCGACGGCCAAGTCTTACAACATCCTTACTTCCTTCCTTACTAATATTATAAAGGCGAAAGTTTGTTTGGATGGATGTATGGATGGATGTTTGTTCCTCTTTCACGCAAAAACTACTAAACGGATTTTAATGAAACTTTACAGTAATGTAGCTTATAGATCAGAATAACACATAGGCTATAATTTATAAAGATATCTATAAGACCTTGCTTTTATTCGAATTACACGCAGACGAAGTCGCGGGCAAAAGCTAGTTAACTATAAACAATAAAGGAATCGCAGTAAGAAACCTTAGACATGGCACGACTTTGTCTAGATTTCATTATTTTTTATAGATAAACAATCAGCTCCATCGAGACTTGGCTATTTTTACAGAATGTTTTTGGTGGGATGTTTTTTTACGATGGCAGATGTGTTTATAGTTAGCGATTGTTGAATTATAATTTTAAGGGTTTTGTTAGTAAAAAATAAACCCATTATTGGCTGTATGTTAAGAGTATAAGATCAGTGTACTATTTTTTAAGAGCTGTGGATTTATTTTGTGTTTCAATAAAATAAAGAAATGAACCACAGCGACAAGAAAACGCTTCCTTCATCTTACTTTACACCGGTTGTCATTAAACCGGAGAACTTACTAAAACTAATAAACAAGATCCGAAACGCATCAAACACCACTAATCCCTCAGGAGCCCATCTCCACGAGAATCTCACCCTCGTCCCCAAAGGCAACTCGAAATCCGGGCCGCAGGTGCCCCATAAATAAACCCTCGTTGCTTTGACAGACTCGTAAATTCACACTAACCTGGCGGAGGTGTTCCTCTGACGGAAGTGGAAGACGCATGAATCTTTGACCGAACTTGACTGATAATAACTAGGTACTCGTACATGTTTGAGTAGCCCATCTAAACAATTTATGGAAGCTATTTAAAGGGGTTCGTTGGCTCACGGACAGCTGCTCCCCCATTGGAATCTCTTCCTTATCTTAACGTGTATTTCAGAGTTGCGTCCAGAGCTGTCGCTCTGGAGCCCTGGGTAAGCTTGGACTATGATTCTTGATTTGGGAATCTTGGTAATAACAATGAAGCGATTGCCGTCTGGAATCTATGAAGGCAAAATACAAAGTATGTACCTAGGTACAATGAAAAAACCTCAATATCTGACTTGCTAGCAATGCTATGCAAATCTAGGTTCTGACCTTTGGGGCTGGGACGAAATAATATTTGCCCTCCCGCAGGACAGAAACTGGGTGTTCGCAATATCCGCTAAACAAAATGTAATAAAATTTGCTCCAAGTCGAAAAGATATAGAATTAAGACAGCAACTGATACACCCTGGTATAATTTCTGGTGTAACTAGAATCAAAACTTGTAGGGTATAAGTCTGGCGTAAAATATTTTTACTCAGAACCCATAAAACTGATTTAAGTGGTCCAAATAACATACGTACTAGAAGCTGCAATAATGTGACATTAAGGGCTAGCAACCCCTTTTTGCCGGTTGCTAGATATCGTGTTTGTTCTCTTACTGTGGATATTAATCACCCTAGTGGTCAAGGATCGTACACTCGTAATTTCATTCTGTTTCATAGTTTACTGGTATCATAAAATTAATGATAGAAAATCTAAGTAACATACCGATGGTTAATATATGCTTATAACGACTAAATTCGTAAAGCCATGCATCAAAGACCTACATGATATAATAAAAAGTCATTGTTAGCGTATGCCCAGCCCACCTGCGTAGGGCTGGAAGTAGGCCGAAAGGGCTTTCAAGCCGTCCGCGTCAGTAAACGGCGGCGTGACACGCGAAATGCACCCATCGTAACGTAAGCACACGCACGGAAACCTGATACCAATGCACACTGTGGGCTATGCGATGTCTTACGGGATCCGGATAGCTTTATTTATATGATAGCTCGCAGACTGATCACCTGATGGCGATTGCCGCCGCCCATGGACACAACACAGTGGAGTCACAAGTCGATACGCGGGAAGAGTGCTAGGATTTACGTAATACGGGATCACATGCGTGACAATAATCTTACACTAAGAATGCCGAAGACCGTGGGAAATGAAGGAACAGTAGCAGGAAATCAACACTAGGCTACGAAGCGACAGCTTGGGACGCAAGCACAAACGATGATGACGATTTCAGACGCGGTGAAAGGGTACAAAATGTTGTTGTAACACATTGTTTACTGTAAGAATTTATTCATTTTTGCTTACACAGCCCCAGTAGCCCGGAAGCTCTGTTCATAGCTCTCACATACGGCCATAAGGCCCACTGTAGAAGAGTCAAGGACTAGACCATGTAAAGTGGACTCCCTTTTCCGCACTTAGACTCTCTTTCTTCTGTCCTTTGTGCGTGATAAGTCGGCTGGTTATAGAAGCCAACCCAACTCCGCCCAGAAGCGCAGAAATTTCTTGGGAACTTCACAGGCTTCGCGGAGCGACTTCGCCGTTCCGAGGATTTGATTTTGTTGGGTAGCACCAGCATCGCATTCCAGGATTACGTGTGTGACGGTCTCTTCGACAACAAAGCACCCCCTGCATTGAGGGGCCGCGATGACCTGTTTGGATCAGTGGTAGTGAATGCTGCCTCTGGCATTGCTTGGGCTACATATCTCGGAGTCACATCAATGTATGTGATGTGAAATATTTATTTATTTATTTTTAGAGGGCTGTCAGTTGCGCCTGTTACGAATAAATGTTTGATTTAAGGGGCAATGGCCCGTGATTGTTCTTATCATTATTTTAAGGTTAATACCTAGCGAGGTTTACAAGTCGTTTGCTATTCGCGGGTTTGTTGTTAGCAAGTACTATTCTATATACATAGAATTTAGTAAATTCCTTACTACAAAGAGACTGTCATGCATGAATAAAAATATTTTAGCGTTAGCCCTGCTCCTCCACTGGTCAACGAGTTTCAAGTGTGGTAAAAAGAAATGCCAAACTAATTCTTTCTGAGGTTTCATCGATGGGGTAAGAAGCGGGTCACGAGGCCTTTGGCCTGGCCATCCATCGCGAACGTGACTCCAGCCTGATTGGAAGGGTCGCTAATCCTTTGTAATCTTAGATTGGATTCCTGGGTTTCAGCCAAATATGACTTGCCATTTCTTTGTATTGGGTTATTTATTAGAATAGATGTAGAGGGTCGTTTTCGGTTAGTCTAGCGGAAACCATTTTGATTATGATTACGTTTGTGAAGATGTTATGGCGACCTAGATAGCGTAGTGGGTAAGAGGTTGCGAGGGAGGTACAGGGTTTAATTTCTAATTTGAATTTAGGCTCCGAACGTTTTTGAACTAATGTTATCTAACATGTGAAGTTCCTTAAGTATCTACATTTCATACATATCACCTACTGGCTCCGGAAACACGGGTTTTTACTACATTGGGAGTCAGGGCTACTTGCAATGAATTTTGTACAAAGCGAATGTTAATAAATGAAAAAACGTTTTTGTTGGGGGTTTTAAAATTGGATAAACATGCAGATGACCTAATGAGTACAAACAGAGCAACCGATTGCAACAATGTGCTTTGATCTCGCGCAGTGGCGTGCACTGGCGAGTCTAGCACTAATGCCCGACCATCTGCCTGCCTACGTGTTTGTAGTACAGGAGGTGGTAGCGGTTTTATTGCTATCTTTCTTTTTTATACGCCGTTATTTTTTTATCGTTCACATCCCGAACACCTCAGAAATAGGTATCGTGAATGAAGTCCATTTAGCATGTTGGATCAACAAAATAAGTTCCATACAAAATAGATAGAAAAGCATAGAATCGGCCAAGAGGGCGCCTAAGTTTATTTTATTTGATACACAAAACAAAGTTACGACAATACATGATTATAAACAAAAATAGAAAAAAATTAAGGTTGTAACATTAAAAATAAGTGTAAACAGAAAAACAATCAAACAAGAGAACCATCGTGTACCTAAATATTAACAAGTTTTACTGTATTATAATAATTATATCCTCAAACCGATTGAGCCTATGGCGGCCAATCTCAACGATCAGCCACGTACGTAGGATATAAGTATTATGTGATGGACACAGTTGAGATGTGCTCAACTCTGTCCAATCCCTCTCCGGTCGTGTCCTCCCGTCGTGTCACACCGGTGTCGCATCCCATCCCACATTCCTATGTCCCAAGTTGATTATTTCATTATTGTTATGAACGACGATTTTATCCGTAAGTACGCCGGTTGGGAGAACATTTTGGGTGAAATAAGTAGGTAGGTGTAGGTAATTAATTCATTGGAGGAAAAATGACAGCGATAGAGTAATATTTAATAAGTATCTAATATTTATTAACAGGAAAAACTGTTTTATTGTTAGAGCTTGTAATCAATGTAATAGTAACTATAAACATATCGACATTTTTCATGATAAGACAAAAGTTTTTAAAAATTCTTTAGTCTCGAGTTAAAGGAATAAGTACCTAAAATAATCTTCCATTTTCGCATTATTTTTTTTGTATTTGGTCCCGCAACACTAAACGTGTTAATTTGTAGCGGAAAATTTAAATTGCTGATGTACCTATTATTTAAGTAATTTGAAGACAGAGTGCTATTTATTTAACAGCTGTATTTTTCCTTAATAAAGAAAATAAATATTTTACTGTGGCAAATGGTAATCCATCTGTCGAATGTAGTAAGTATAATGTTCATTTCCGAAACAAAAAACATATATTAAATTATGAGCAAAGAGAGTAGACCTAAAATTAGGCTCTGCGTCTGTTGTGAGAAATTATGCTAGGTTTTTGTAGCGCCCTCCTGTGCTACGTCGGTGCCTATTTATCTATAGATACATATATAAAAGTATCGCGACAGGTAATTTACCCATCAGGTGTTGCCAGCGAGCTGCACTCATCACTGTGCCCGTCTTGGCAACAACCAGTTCGATCTAGATTTTAGTCTTGTGTGAAATACTAATAGTGATTTTTAAATATCTGGTAAGTAAGTGCGCAGTGGATCTCAATGAAAATCAATTATAAAATAATGTTTTTTGTTTTTTAGTGGTAGGAACGCGTACGTAGATTTTAAAAATTCAGAAGTGTATGGATCGTTTTCGGTCCTACATTCTGATCCCATGGGCTACCATCGCTTCTTAACAGATAACCTATATTCAGCGCTCTTTATAAGCAGAACCGAGTGTGTTGAAACAACCCGTGTCGCCGCCTAGACAGGGAAAAAGCGAAGGCCCGATTCTGGGAGCAAACGACACACCGCGTCTCAAGACGTATTCCGCGGCACGTCCGCATCCTTCAAGCGTACATTATTTATGCGAGGGGATTCCCCTGTCTAGGGCTGCCAATCATAGTACCATAGCCAGGTTTATTTAGTTTGTTTGTTGAACCTGTGTGGTTTGAACTAAGATACAGTCGTGGACTAGAAAGTGTACTAATTTTAAATAAGTAGGTAGTACCTTCTGTCTGTTCGGTACCTACTAGGTACCTAACAGACCCAGTTAATACATGACACAGTTTTTAAGTTTTCTATTCTACTACCTCATACCCTTCTATGGCAACTTCAGAAAATAATATTAACAATAGTTCTATTTAATAATATGTAATTAATTTATATAAATAAATATTTTAAAACATCACATACATTGATCTGACTCCGAGATAAGTAGCACAAGCACCTGTGTTACGGATATCAGATACAACAGCTGAATTACAAATATATGTCGCAGGGATATGATAAAAACGGGGATTTGATCAATTCCCAAAGGTATTTGATCAAATCACGGCGGATGTTAAAATAATAACACGATTTTATCTTTTCCCCAAACAAATCTAGTGAATTGATCAAATCCCTAAATTGGTTCAGTGAAATGACAAAAATATTTTGCTGTGTATTTAAAAGATTTATTTGGTAAGATATTCCCCACATAATTATGATACCTAATCAGATGAGCGTAAATCAAGGAAATATTGATATAAAAATCACCATAAATTTAATTAAAATATATATTTTTTTTAAATAATTAACAAAAACTTTTTTAGCATCTAAACCTCATTTCAATAATTTCGAAGTTCGAGCATCTCGAAAAGAACTTATACTATTTATTCAATACGTATAATTAACTTTTTGGTCTGCTTCCTACTCGAAAAATTAATTACCGCCAAAAACAGCCACTATGGAGTTAATCAAAATTTCGAGTGCAAAAACAGTTCAAAAAGTTAACTATAAGCTTAGAATAATAACAAGACTAGAAGGATAGTTTCCTTACTGCTGTCACCTCAAATTTGAAGCACAAATTTGGTTTTTCAAGTTGGTACTACGTACGTAGTATCAACATAAAAATACTAATTAAAGTTACCAGTCACAACATATTTCCCTAACACATGGGAAATGGTTATTGCAGTAACTACTGTTTTTAATAGAACCTAGAACAACGCTTACAAGTATCTACCTAACTGTGATTATAAAATTAGTTGGCAAGTTATGTTTTGATATTTATGATGCCTTGACAAAACAATAATGAATAAGAAATAAATAAATAAAGAGCTTACCTACTTATTTTAATGGTTATCAGGGTGAGTTTTAATTCGTGTAAAATGTGGATCCGTGTATTGCACTGTCAGAAACACATCAATTTACATAAATCTTAAAATTATTATTAAATGAATAAACCAATTGCATAATATTCTTGCTTATTTATTTATTAACATATAAAAGTTCTCAGTTCTACTCAAACTAATTTATGTTCATGGACAAGCAGATGACAATAGCAGTACTTTTAACACATATAAATAAAAAAAATTTAAATCGCTAAAAATACCAAAAACTTACATAGATATTTACAATCAAAGTTTCAAGTAAAAATACAGATAAAAAAACCGATAGTTTTTCCCGCACTTTCAAGGATTCAACTTTGAAACTACTTTAACTTCGTCAATTACAGCTTTGAAATAATTTTTAGTATGTTATGTCACATTGTGTGGAAATAAAGTTTATTTTTATGTGATAGTTGGCAGACGAGCAGACAGAACACCTAATGGTAAGAAATTGCCGCCGTCCAGTGACACTCGGTGGAGTCACAAGTGCTACCAACCTTTAAACCTCCCATTCCCGGATTGGGCTTCCCGTACCCGCACTCACGCAGCGAAACACAGTAGAGACACTGCTTTACGCTGTAAACATCAGTAGCAACCGATTAAATTAATTAGTTGGAGCAATGAAATCTTACAAAAGTTGAAATGGGGAAAATATTTTTTTCATTATCAGGCAACACTGAGCATTTTAATAAATCGTTTGTATTTTTAGCTTATAAAACACAACATACTATGAAATATTGAAGGCTTATCTGTGAAAAATGATGTTATTATATTTCTTATGGTTTTCCGAATCATTGTGACAAAATTTGACCACACAAATCGTCATAGTTAATTAATTTTCGCGAGATGCGTTTGACAAGCATTGACATTGACGACTGCCGAGCGATGCGGGCGTCTGGAGCCGTACGGCTCCGTTTGACTTGCGTCAAACAGTGGGCACAGACTAGGTTTCTAGTCTTGTTATTATTCTATGACTATAAGTATTAAATAAATAGTAATATATTCTTTCCGAGAGGCTCGAACTTCGAAATTGTTAAAAAGATATCCGGTTTAGTTGCTATCAATTGAAATCGAGTGGCGTCGCTAGTTTGGGCCACCCGTCCGCCTTAAATAGGAACTGACATGTTTTTTGGCATTTCACTGAACCAATTTAGGGATTTGTTCAATTCACTAGATTTGTTTAGGAAAATGATAAAATCGTGTTGTTATTAAGCTGTTGGTCCTGTGCCCGATCCCTCTCCGGTCGTTTCAAAGCGGTGTCCCATCGGAAATAAGGGTAAGGGAATAGAGAGTGCACTTGTGTTTGCGCACACACTTAAGCACTATAATATATCCTGCGTACGTGGCTGATCGTTGAGATTGGCCGCCCTAGCCGTAATCGGATGAAGGATATTAGCTACTGTTACACATGCTCATTTGATATGAGCATGCTTAATGACCTGTCCACATTTGCTATCAATACGCATGCTATTAGGCATATCATAGCACTCCTCTTCCACCCGCACTACAGGTAGCATGCTTAAAAATCGAGCAGCCCGTGCAATTATTTAGCACGCTTAAAATTATCATGCTTATTTGTAGCACGTCCGTCCACACATGCTACTAAGTAGCACTTGCTCAAAAGTAATATGCTTTAAGCATGAACATAAGCATGTGTAACAGTAACTATTATGTATGAAAGACACTATTAGAAATAAAATACATATAACTTTTTCAATGTAGGGAGTATAGGTAACATCATGGCAACCCTAGTATTTTCCCGGAGAGTCCCGGCTGCACTAGCCATTGGCAGGGAAAGTGAGGGTGATTGATCGCGTATTGCGTTATTGCGAAGCACGTGGCATATTTGGCTGATTTTCCGCCACTTACCATGAGCATCGGCAATCGCTTACCATCAGATGATCCGTCTGCTCGTCTGCCGCCTATCACATAAAAAAAAACAAAAAAACTTTGCTGCTGTGCCGTGATCAGCGCAGATTCGATTTCGCATCGAGCGCTCACGGGAAATTGCGACAATTTTCGCCATCTCACAATGTGTTATGCGCTTAAGTAAAATACGAGTATGAGGGTAACCAACGCAACGACCAATCCAAATTCATACTAATATTTATTATATTGGATAATGTAGGTACCTACGTGTTTTACGTACTTTTCAGTGGAGATAGTATCTTCGAAGGAATGTAAAGTGGCATGGGCTACTTTGTAGCCAACCGTAGTTTCAAATCCATTTTTCATTAAAATGAAACGTGGTACCTACATATACAGATTATTATTTACGTTAGTTCTGTAACATATATTGGTAATGTTTACTTGATGTCAACTTCTAACATGCATGTCCATATTTTGTAGGTACGGCCAGACACACGTCAATGTATTGGTACAAATCGATTCTTCAATCGAGTCTCACGCTTATTTCATTCAAACATATTTGGATCAATATCGATTGATGAATAGATATGATTGGCTGAGATGGATATGATGAACTTCCGTGCCTTAACAACTATGGTTCATCCAGGATGAAGCTTAGATTTTCCCGCCCCTACTAAATAGTGCCACCCACGTTAGCCTTTTCGAGCCCCCCTAAAAAGTTATCGTTCACTACACCTACACGGTGTTGTTTCGGCCTCTTTTCTTCCTCGATGAAGCCGAGATTTTGCCGCCCCCTCCTCCCCACGCATCGCTACTGGAGGAGAGGTAGGTAGTAAGAAACTTTGATACACATTTTTATCACGAATCAGTATAAGCACCCATTATTTTTACACTGGTAGCTAAGTAAGTAGTATGAGGACACATTCATTCTCAATTCAGATATAATTTAATTCAAAACAGAAAATTCACAGCATAGTGAGAGAACGCTAATTTGGATTATCAGCCCTATATTTAGCCGCCCTCCTATGCTGTGCTATGCGGTGTCGTTTTTGGCCTCTTTTATCCTTGACATTCATCTTATTTCATATGCCATGATGCCGGCTCCCTCTCCGCTACGCTCTACGTTACTGAGTATCATCAAAAATCCCAACGAACAAAGGGGATGGCTTTGTTCGTAGCATTGACTGTGACGGACGCTACGCCCTACGATGACTACGAGTCTACGACCACTACGGGGCTACGACTGCTACGATATGCTACATTCATGACTACTAGAGTTTACTAATTCGATATACATGTAAAATGTCTAAATACCACATTAATCTTATTTTTTAAAGCTACTGAAAGACAACTTTTTTTAAAGTTCATAATACTATTTGCATAGAATACTATTTGTAAAAACTTTCCAAAAGTTTTACGTTTCTCTAACTAAACGGAAATTCTCTGAGTCACTCACTCCGAGTAAAATAATTAAATTGACAGCGAACAATAAAATAGATTGCTTAACAGTAAGTTGATAACAGCATAATCATTAACATATATAACAAACACTTACCCCACATTTTGGCTTTGCAAAAAGTTTGTAAAATATTTTTCACTGATCCCGGTACAAAAGAATATCACATGACAGGATTTGACAGGAACGAGTATTCATGTTTTATCTGTGTCACAACGCAAGTCCAGAAAAATCGGCCAAGAGGGCGCCTAAGTTTATTTTATTTGATACACAAAACAGAGTTACGACAATACATGATTATAAACAAAAACAGAAAAAAATTTAGGTTGTAATATTAAATATAAGTGAAAACAGCAAAACAATCAAACAAGAGAACTATCGTGTACCTAAATATTAACAAGTTTTACCATACAGTAAAACTTGTTATTATAATAATTATATCCTCAAACCGATTACGGCTATGGCGGCCAATCTCAACGATCAGCCACGTACGTAGAATATAACTATTATGTGATGGACACAGTTGAGATGTACTCAACTCTGTCCAATCCCTCTCCAGCGATAGAGTAATATTTAATAAGTATCGAATATTTATTAACAGGAATAACTGTTTTAGAGCTTGTAATCAATGTAATAGTAACTATAAACATATCGACATTTTTCATGATAAGACAAAAGTTTTTAAAAATTTTTAGTCTCGAGTTAAATGAATAAGTACATAAAATAATCTTCCATTTTCGCATTATTTTTTGTATTTGGTCCCGCAACACTAAACGTATTAATTTGTAGCGGAAAATTTAAATTGCTGATGTACCTATTATTTAAGTAATTTGAAGACAGAGTGCTATTTATTTAACAGCTGTATTTTTCCTTAATAAAGAAAATAAATATTTTACTGTGGCAAATGGCAATCCATCTGTCGAATGTAGGTAAGTATAATGTTCACTTCAGAAACAAAAAACATATATTAAATTATGAGCAAAGAGAGTAGACCTAAAATTAGGCTCAGCGTCTGTTGTGAGAAATTATGCTAGGTTTTTGTAGCGCCCTCCTGTGCTACGTCGGTGCCTATTTATCTATAAATACACAAATAAAAGTATCGCGCCAGGTAATTTACCCATCAGGTGTTGCAGCGAGCTGCACTCTTCACTGTGCCCGTCTTGGCAACAACCAGTTCGATCTAGATTTTAGTCTTGTGTGAAATACTGATTAGTGATTTTTAAATATCTGGTAAGTGCGCAGTGGATCTCAATGAAAATCAATTATAAAATAATGTTTTTTGTTTTTAGTGGTAGAAACGCGTACGTAGATATTAAAAATTCAGAAGTGTATGGATCGTTTTCGGACCTACATTCTGATCCAATGGGCTACCATCGCTTCTTCACAGATAACCTATATGCAGCGCTCTTTATAAGCAGAACCGAGTATGTTGAAACAACCCGTGTCGCCGCCTAGACAGGGAAAAAGCGAAGGCCCGATTCTGGGAGCAAACGACACACCGCGTCTCAAGACGTATTCCGCGGCACGTCCGCATCCTTCAAGCGTACATTATTTATGCGAGGGGATTCCCCTGTCTAGGGCTGCCAATCATAGTACCATAGCCAGGTTTATTTAGTTTGTTTGTTGAACCTGTGTGGTTTGAACTAAGATACAGTCGTGGACTAGAAAGTGTACTAATTTTAAATAAGTAGGTAGTACCTACTGTCTGTTCGGTACCTACTAGGTACCTAACAGACCCAGTTAATACATGACACAGTTTTTAAGTTTTCTATTCTACTACCTCATACCCTTCTATGGCAACTTCAGAAAATAATATTAACAATAGTTCTATTTAATAATATGTAATTAATTTATATAAATAAATATTTTAAAACATCACATACATTGATCTGACTCCGAGCTGAGCGATAAGTAGCACAAGCACCTGTGTTAAGGATATCAGACACAACAGCTGAATTACAAATATATGTCGCAGGGATATGATAAAAACGGGGATTTGATCAATTCCCTAAGGTGTTTGATCAAATCACGGCGGATGTTAAAATAACGACACGATTTTATCTTTTCCCTAAACAAATCTAGTGAATTGATCAAATCCCTAAATTGGTTATACAGTGAAATGACAAAAATATTTTGTGTGTATTTAAAACATTTAATTGGTAAGATATTCCCCACATAATTATGATAATCAGATGAGCGTAATTCAAGGAAATATTGATATAAAAAATCACCATTAATTTTATTAAAATATTTTTTTCTTTAAAATAATTAACAAAAACTTTTTGTTGGCATCTAAACCTCATTTTAACAATTTCGAAGTTCGAGCATCTCGAAAAGAACTTATACTATTTATTCAATACGTATAATTAACTTTTTGGTCTGCTTCCTACTCGAAATACGCCAAAAACAGCCACTTATGGCGTTATTCCAAATTTCGAGTGCAAAAACAGTTCAAAAAGTTAACTATAAGTATTAAATAAATAGTTTATTATATTCTTTCCGAGAGGCTCGAACTTCGAAATTGTTAAAAAGATATCCGGTTTAGTTGCTATCAATTGAAATCGAGTGGCGTCGCTAGTTAGGGCCACCCGTCCGCTTTAAATAGGAACTGACATGTTTTTTGGCATTTCACTGAACCAATTTAGGGATTTGTTCAATTCACTAGATTTGTTTAGGAAAATGATAAAATCGTGTTGTTATTAAGCTGTTGGTCCTGTGCCCGATCCCTCTCCGGTCGTTTCAAAGCGGTGTCCCATCGGAAATGAGGGTAAGGGAATAGAGAGTGCACTTGTGTTTGCGCACACACTTAAGCACTATAATATATCCTTCGTACGTGGCTGATCGTTGAGATTGGCCGCCCTAGCCGTAATCGGATGAAGGATATTAGCTACTGTTACACATGCTCATTTGATATGAGCATGCTTAATGACCTGTCCACATTTGCTATCAATACGCATGCTATTAGCCATATCATAGCACTCCTCTTCCACCCGCACTACAGGTAGCATGCTTAAAAATCGAGCGGCCCGTGCAATTTTTTAGCACGCTTAGAATTATCATGCTTATTTGTAGCACGTCCGTCCACACATGCTACTAAGTAGCACTTGCTCAAAAGTATTATGCTTTAAGCATGAACATAAGCATGTGTAACAGTACCTATTATGTATGAAAGACACTATTAGAAATAAAATACATATAACTTTTTCAATTTAGGGAGTATAGGTAACATCATGGCAACCCTAGTATTTTCCCGGAGAGTCCCGGCTGCACTAGCCATTGGCAGGGAAAGTGAGGGTGATTGATCGCGTATTGCGTTATTGCGAAGCACGTGGCATATTTGGCTGATTTTCCGCCACTTACCATGAGCATCGGCAATCGCTTACCATCAGATGATCCGGCTGCTCGTCTGCCGCCTATCACATAAAAAAAAAAACAAAAAACTTTGCTGCTGTGCCGTGATCAGATCAGCGCAGATTCGATTTCGCATCGAGCGCTCTCGGGAAATTGCGACAATTATCGCCATCTCACAATGTATGGGGGTAACCAACGCAACGACCAATCCAAATTCATACTAATAATATTATATTGGATAATGTAGGTACCTTGTATTTTACGTACTTTTCAGTGGAGATAGTATCTTCGAAGGAATTTAAAGTGACATGGGCTACTTTGTGGCCAACCTTAGTTTCAAATCCATTTTTCATTAAAATGAAACGTGGTACATATACAGATTATTTACGTAAAGAACTAACGTAAATATGTATTGGTAATGTTTACTTAATGTCAACTTCTAACATGCATGTCCTTATTTTGTAGGTACGGCCAGACACACGTCAATGTATTGGTACAAATCGATTCTTCAATCGAGTCTCACGCTTATTTCATTCAAACATATTTGGATCAATATCGATTGATGAATAGATATGATTGGCTCCATACGCCTCGGGGCTCTTTCCATAAAAAAATTGATTCTTCTGTTTTGTTCAACTTGGCTTACAGGAATCCTACAACTTCCGTGCCTTAACAACTATGGTTCATCCAGGATGAAGTTTAGATTTTCCCGCCCCTACTAAATAGTGCGACCCACGTTAGCCTTTTCGAGCTCCCCTAAAAAGTTATCGTTCACTACACCTACACGGTGTTGTTTCCGCCAATTTTCTTCCTCTCAATGTGCCATGATGCCGGCTCCCTCTCCGCTACGCTCTACGTTAGTGAGTATCATCAAAAATCCCAACGAACAAAGGGGATGGCTTTGTTCGTAGCATTGACTGTGATGGACGCTACGCCCTACGATGACTACGAGTCTACGACCACTACGGGGCTACGACTGCTACGATATGCTACATTCATGACTCTACTAGTTTACTAATTCGATATTCATGTAAAATGTCTAAATACCACATTAATCTTATTTCTAAAAGCTACTGAAATACAACTTTTTTTTAAAGTTCATAATACTATTTGCATAGAATACTATTTGTAAAAACTTTCCAAAAGTTTTACGTTCCTTTAAACGGAAATTCTCCGAGTCACTCACTCCGACTATAATAATTAAATTGACAGCGAACAATAAAATAGATTGCTTAACAGTAAGTTGAAAACAGCATAATCATTAACATATAACAAAGACTTACCCCACATTTTGGCTTCCCAAAAAGTTAAAAAAATATTTTTCACTGATCCCGGTACTAAAGCATATCACATGACAGGATTTGACAGGAACGAGTATTCATGTTTTATCTGTGTCGCAACGCAAGTCCAGAAAAAAGAAAAAAATCATCTCGCGAAGTGAAAGACGTGTTTTTATGTTATTTTCCGTCAAAATCAAAGATTTTTGTGTTTTTTGTATCAGTGAAACAACCATTCCGTCCTTGCACAATACACTACAAGTACAAACAACAATAATGAGGTGAGTTATATTTGATTTAACACCAAAAATGTAGCCAGCGATCAGCTGTAGACTTGTCTTGAGCCGACGGGCGTCATCACTAAAGTACCAACACGCAGATAAAATTCCATCGTAATACAAAGTAATTTGTGTGTCGGTTCGCCTGTTATCGTAGATATTTGGTGGCTATTGCAGATAATAGCTCATGAGCGTGGTGCGGTGGTGTTTCTGGGATAAAAAGCGGCGGAGGGGCGCAGCGCCCTGGAGAGACTATGACGCGCCCGGGCCCTCCCAATGAAAACCTGCCTACTGTGAGTACTCTTCAATAACACCACTTTTGGTTAATTTTATATACCAAACTCATCCCACTCTGCCATTCATACATTTGTTTTCAGCTCATTTCACTATTATGCAAGGAATGTGATTGAAATGTAGGAGACTATAATGTTTACTATTGTTATTTTTCTTAAAAATGTTTTGTCTTTCATGTGATAAATGTTTGATAGCATGGAAAGTTCTTGGTTAGTTTCTTATTTCTTCATCTTAACAATGGAAATGAAATTTAGCATATTGGTTTCCAATTAATACTACTTTAATGAATTAAGACTGGGATTAACATGAAATTAATTATGATGTACAATATCTTGTATTCACATATTTTGGCTTGTGTCTGCTTGTGACCACGGCTGCTGTAACATAGCCAAAATGTCAAGCAAAATATGTGTGTACAAAATATCTCATGATAAATTATATGTTAATCCTCATCTTAATTAATTATAGTTTTAATGCGATGTGAGAATCTCAAAACGAATACTTCTTCAATCTGTGCTTATGGTAAATTACCCCATGCATAATGGACCAATGGACAACACGGATAGTAGCAATCTAATAAAAAATAAACGAACTTAAATACTGGTATTTAAGTTCATTCTGTACATTTTAAATACATACAAACATTTCCTCTTTTTATTATTAATACAGTTATAGGTAATGTAATATAGTTATAGGTAATGTGACAACTTTCCTTCAAATCAAAAACTTACTTTATAATTAAGGACAGTAATAAACTACTATAAATGACAGTTTTACATAATAAACTGCACAGTTATTGTTAAGGATAAAGATAATTGACAATAAATATTTTGAATGTAATTTGTATTTTGTTTTATCACTCATTGTGTTCCTTAAATAAAATTGTGAGTGAATGTCGGACCACCAGCATACTATACCAAGAGACTGCTGCTTGTTGTTGGCTTGTTTGTGCTGTGCCGAGTTTTTAGTTTATTTATTTTTTATTTCAACTGTGTTTATTTTGTCTTCATTTATTTTTCAGAGTTGATGGCTAGTAAATGAAGGGAAATGTCAATATTCAAAGATTGTGACAGTGTATGTGGAATTGTATTTTGTCGTGCATGTGTCTTGCGTTACAGTTAAATTTGTTTTTTTGTAAAAAGTAAAGTTGTGAATGTTTCATTGCATTGGAATACCTCATTATTTTCACTTTTAAGGGCTAACATACTGTTCAGAATCAATAGGAAGGTTTGTAATTCATACTCATGACATTATGTGTGGTACACTGTGGTTTCCCCACTTGTAAATAAACATATATTTGAGAATCATAGATTATCTCTATGAATAACAAAGACAATACTTATATTGATTGTTATCTATGTTAGTGTTCACTCTCATATTGATTGCATAAATGGATGATTGATGTTATGTAAGTATGTTTGTTTGTATGTACTGTATTGTATCTTACCTAGTAAAGTACATTGGGCAGCTTCCATACAAATGTTAATACAATATGTGGGATGGGCAGAATACATTTTATTTCTTTTAGTCAAAAATGATGTAAACATGATTTGATTCTAGGAAAATTACTAAAATACAAACCATTATCTATATAAAACTGTAAAGTATGATGATACAAGTGTAGGTAATGTTTTCCATCTTTTGGTATTATTGAATGTGTTCCAATATTACACATTGTCTATGGTTCAAATAATTTTAAGATCTTGGTTGGAGTATTGCATGTGGAGATTAAGTATGCATGGAACTAAATGTGCCATTTCTTTACCTGTGGCACATATCATAAGCCTTTCTAGAACCAATCTAGAAGCCAAAGTATGCAATAGATACTGTTGAAATTAGTTAGTGCCTATGTCCATAGATCCATGGGCGGTTCTTGTGGTATCAAGGCTCATGTGTAATGTCATGTCATGAGTTTTTGAAATTTTATAATCCTCAAAATATCAGCTCTCCTTCTTTAAATTTAATACAAATACTTAATCAATTAATATACTTAAAAGACTTAAGATGATCTTGAATTTCTATTTCTACAGGTTGTTAAACATTACTTTTTCAACATTTTGTTCTTGTATGAACAGATTTTCAAAATTATGTTGTTCAGATTGGTTGGTAGAACCATGGGTAGAACTTAGAAGGTTAAAGGTATCTAAATGTCTACCGTTACATTCTGTATTCACGTTAATATATAGTAAAATCTGTTTAAAAAGTAAGCAGAGCTAGGACACCCCCCCCCCCCCCCCCCCCTTCTCGCCCATTATGTACACCTGATTTCCTTTACCCTATTATCTTGAATTGCCTTGTTAGGGGTTTATGATCCTGGACTGAAGATGTAATGATCGGTTGCAGGTGAAGCTGGTGGTGGTGGGCGATGGCGGCGTGGGCAAGAGCGCGATCACGATCCAGTTCTTCCAGAAGCTGTTCGTGACGGACTACGATCCCACCATCGAGGACTCCTACATACAACACACGGAGGTGGACGGCCAGTGGTGCATCCTAGATGGTGAGGACATTATGTCTCATTTGTCCACATGATAGTGGTAGAGTCACTCTTCGGCATGAATGAATGGTCCATTCCAGAAAACAGGCGAGAAGAAGCTCTCGCGGTTGGTTTCGGCGAGTGAGTGAGGGTACCTATCGATAGCCCAATCGGAGGGGGAGTGGGTGGGAGTGGTGTCCATGGGCGTTCGACACGGCAGCCTAACACAAATCAGTATCGATTTTGCGACTTCCTGCGTTCTTAGTTCGAAAGCAGTATCAGAATCGGTGACAGTAAACTGGCGGAAAGCTACTCAATCGCCGCGTTTGCGTTCAACTGTGCGGTGTGGAGTGTGTGGCCGCTGCATTCAGCTTCTAAAAAGCGGCTAAATCGTTGATGTTAAAAGTAGCATGTGTGCTGTGGCTCTTACGTGCATATAGGCGTCGAGTAACTTACTGATTATCAGCATGCGGCGTTTATCTGATCCGCCTCTTCAGCCTTGTTAAAAAAGAGAGTATTAAGTTCTGTATTATTTTAAGTATCTTTCTATAGGTTCTAACTGTTCTTTCCAGTCCTGGACACAGCCGGGCAGGAGGAGTTCAGCGCGATGCGCGAGCAGTACATGCGCAAGGGCGACGGGTTCCTGCTGGTCTACTCCGTCACCGACAAGCAGAGCTACGAGAACATCCGCCACTTCCACACGCAGATCCTGCGCGTCAAGGACAGGTGCGTGTTACCGTCAGTACGCAGGGCGACGGGTTCCTGCTGGTTGTAATGTCAGTGACACCCAGAGCTACGTATCAAGGACAGGTGTGTGACTTTTCATCAGTTCGGGAATACCGTGGCGGGAAGTCGATTGCACAATGAGGTGGTCTGTGGCAGGGAATGTTGAGTAAGGTGTATCTTAGCAGCCCTTAAAATATCCAACAATTGAAACTGGTTATATATCAGTTTTCAGTTGAGTGGAGTTGGAGAGCCTCGGTAAACGTAGTCAGGCCAGGTGGAGTGCCGATTTGTGCAAGCTGGCAGAAGCTGGATTCGAGTAGCTAAAGATTGGTCGGAGTGGGGAATTATTGGAGAAGCCTGCGTCCAGCAGCGGACAGCTACTGGCTGATGTACATGACGAAACTCTATCTTTAACCATGTTCTATGAGAATGTCAGTTGTATGAAGAGGAGCGGCAACAGCTGCTGAATGGCTGGAACAGGAGCGAGATTTATATTAGGAAGGAATTTGATTGATGTGAAACTGCCCAAGTGCGCTTGTTCTGTGGTGTTTCTCACCCCATTCACTCACAAAGAATTTGCAGGGAAAAATTTACCCCGGTGTGCGTCTTCCTAGATTCGGTCCGTATGCCGAGACGATAGGAAGGACCACGGGCTGGTGACTGCAATAGTCTTATGAATGAATTAATAAACTTTTATTGCACTCAAAGTACAGTATGTAAACTTAAGACTAGGTATTAAAGGATATGTACAACGAAGGCGGCCTTATCACTATGAGTAATTTCTTCCAGGCAACTTTTGTGTAAAGGACACTTGATGGAGGTGTAGGGCAGTGCAATCTTAATATTTATATAAACTTACACAGAAAGTTTAAATATATTTAAAATTCCATGGACACTGGTTTCATGCCTTTTTTGTGCTTATTTTTTTTAAGGGTTGCAAAATTTTAATATATTGTCTGCGATAAAAATAAAATAAAATTAAATTAGAATAGTTTAGGCAGTCGTGCATAGTTAATAAGAATAAGAATGAAAAGATTTATTCAGTGTTTATACATTTTTATTATTTTTTAGAAATGGGGTAAGCCCTGCGTCTCATAGCCACTGTGACCAGTAGATGATCCATTGTGGCAGCCCCAGAACTTATTACAGCACCTCATGTAGCTCCAGTTCCAGGATAAATCCGAGAATGGAGCTGATGGGGGAGCTTAGTGTTTATACAGGTTACAAATCATAAAACAAGAATAAAAAAAAAACACAATTTAAACAAATCAAGCACTTGAGTTTGAATTTAGTGTAAATTATAAGTGGAGTTTTTTTTTGTCTTTGGGGGTAGGGGTTGGTTTTTATGTAGTTTATGGGTCTCAGAGGGCAGTTTAAATATTAATACATGGTAATAATAATAGATGAAAGAAAAGCTAAATATTGATTTGGCGTTCTCGCCTCCCCAGGGAGTCGTACCCGATGCTGGTGGCGGCCAACAAGGTGGACCTGGTGCACGTGCGCGCCGTCAGCGAGGACGCCGGCCGCGAGCTCGCGCGGGCGCTCGGCGCGCCATACATCGAGACCAGCGCCAAGGAGCCGCCGCTCAACGTCGACGCCGCCTTCCACGAGGTGAGCCGGCGCGCAGCGAGACCGAGGCTGCGGTAACTACATCGAGACCAGCGCCAAGGAGCCGCCGCTCAACGTCGACGCCGCCTTCCACGAGGTGAGCCGGCGCGCAGCGAGACCGAGGCTGCGGTAACTACATCGAGACCAGCGCCAAGGAGCCGCCGCTCAACGTCGACGCCGCCTTCCACGAGGTGAGCCGGCGCGCAGCGAGACCGAGGCTGCGGTAACTACATCGAGACCAGCGCCAAGGAGCCGCCGCTCAACGTCGACGCCGCCTTCCACGAGGTGAGCCAGCGGCATAGCGAGACCGATGCTGGTGGTAACCTACATCGAGACCAGCGCCAAGGAGCCGCCGCTCAACGTCGACGCCGCCTTCCACGAGGTGAGCCAGCGGCATAGCGAGACCGATGCTGGTGGTAACCTACATCGAGACCAGCGCCAAGGAGCCGCCGCTCAACGTCGACGCCGCCTTCCACGAGGTGAGCCAGCGGCATAGCGAGACCGATGCTGGTGGTAACCTACATCGAGACCAGCGCCAAGGAGCCGCCGCTCAACGTCGACGCCGCCTTCCACGAGGTGAGCCGGCGCGGAGCGAGACCGAGGCTGCGGTAACTACATCGAGACCAGCGCCAGACGTAGCCTTCCTCGAGGTGAAGGGACAGAGCGAAGCCGAGAGTGCCCGATACAACCCGATCCCTGGTGGATCTGGTTGTACATGCGTCCTACATCGAAACCAGAGGGCCTAATTTAAAGTAGCCGTTACGATTGAATTGGAGTTTCTCTCTCACACGCGCTCTGTGTCTCCTTTGTTTGGATGCGACAGGTATATTCTCGTACGTTACGGGACGGCTTTAAATTAAGCCATCAGGAGTCGCCTCTCAACATGTCGAAGCTGAGGGGGGTGAGCTGAAAGAAAGCTGATGTTGGTGACATCGAGATCAGCATCAAAGAGCCGCTGCTCAGCATCGACGTCGCCTTCCAAGAGGTGAGGGAGATGACCAATGGTCATGATATTGTAATACCTACAGTTATAAGTCGCTCGGAACAATCACGATATTGATATCTTTGCTGTTAGTCCCAATATCTTCAAGAAGGCTGTCAAGACCCTTTTTTTTACCTACAGCCCTTCCGACACCTTTCAATCAACCAACTTTTTTCTTACATTTTGTGCCATGTCAGGGATACATGTTCATAGGTAATAGTCTAGTTCGTAATTTATCTTATAAGCTTACTTTGTATAACTTTCTTAACTGTTGCCTGTTTAGTGTCCTTAATAAAATAAATAAATATAAGCAATAAAGATTCTGATTCTGATAAAGATAAAAGAAAAAAAAAATGTATTCAAGTTAAGTCCATACAGAACATTTATGAATCTCAAAATAGGTACACATATAACCTGACGCTGGTTCGACCAGATCAGGCAGACTAAAATATGTGCATTGTTTTCAGCTGGTGCGTATCATCCGCAACCACCCGCAACAGGAGGAGAAGCAGCGCCGGCGCAGGAAGCTCGCCGCCTGCGCGCTGCTGTAGGCGCACACGCGTATGCCATCCGAGCACTCATTGCTACCACGGGATCGTTGTTGCGATACCAAAAGCCTCTCAGTGACTTGTACAAATCTGTTACATGGACTCATTGTCTAACCACTCAGTTGTTGTGACACCAACGGCTTCCCAGGGACTCGTACGCGCATATAAAGGTTCTTAAGACTTTCCATTATTCATTGTCTTAACACATGATCGTTCTTGTGACACCTACGGCTTCTCATTGGCCCGTACAAGCTTGTATGTGAAGGTAAAGGTCACGTATATCATCCAAGTATTCATTGTCTTACCAAGTGATCGTTGTTCCGACACCAACGGCCTACCAATGGCCCGTGCTAGCCTGTAAACGTAAAGTTCACGTGTGAACGTAAAGGTAAAGATAAGGATAAATAAAACATTTATTTGTTAAACACACACGACGCACAACATTACAAATAAAGAATAAAAAAAACAAATTTGTGATATTTAGAGCAACACATAAAAACAAAGGAAAATAAACAAAAAAAAATTAAAAAATCATACAAGTTGAAATAATTCAGGCGGGCAATGTATACCTACATTGTGTCCAGGTGTGTCGCGGTGCATACAAAAAGGAGCTCACTCAGCTAGAGCCACGACTTAAGGAAGGGGTAGGTACCTTCCTGTAGGTTATGGCGCTGGTATACTATCCAAGTACTCATTGTCTTACCACGTGATCGTTATTGCGGCACCAACAGCTTCTAAGTGACTTAGTCTGTACGTGAACGTAAAGCATAAGTTAACTATACATTCACTCATTCTCTAATCATGTAGTCGTTGTGACACTAACGGCCTGCCAGTGACTCGTGCAAGCCTGTACACGAACTTAAAGGTCCTTTAGAGTATCCATTACTCATTGTCTTAACACCATGATCGTTGTTGCGACACCAACGGCTTCTCAGTGGCTCGTACAAGCTTGTAAGTGAATTAAAGCTCATTTGTAGGGAACGTGCTCATCGACGGTGGTGCCAACTGGTGCCATCCATTTGAAAGTGAGTATTAATTTGACCGTGAGTCAATACAAAGTGGTGCCACCTATGGTTACTGAACATCTAAACCATCCAAGTGTTAATTATCTTACCATCTTTGTGTGACACCAACGCCTTCTCAGTGACCCGTACAAGTCTGAGCGTGAGAAAGGTCATAGATCAAGGTCATGGTGCCAATCAAATTCACGGATACAATTGTCAATATTAGTTGATTAGTTTCCGATGGCGACTTTGCTTGCGTGGATACCGTTTTAACTCGATTCGAATTATTCGAAATTTATTAACGCGTATGCGATGAAGTTCAATGAATGATTAGAACGCAAGTCGGTCGGTAATTTTGTATTGAGATTTATTTAACAATAAGTTTGTCGTGTTTTGTTTTCCATAAAATGGCCGGCTGAAACTTTATCCCCGTCCCGTTTACACGCGCTGTAGGTCTCTTTTTTTATGGATTCGCGTTAGTTACGGGACGTTTCGTTGTAAGTCACTGTTATGTGCAAACTCGGTGTAGAGGGACGGATTGGATGTGTTTTTTATTTATTTTATATGATCGTTTGAAGATCCTTATTATACAAAATGATCTATTTGATTATTTGAGGCTTTTTTATAAGTATCATTTAGTAGGTTAGTGTGGTGAATAATGCACAAATATGTATATTGATATCAATGCAAAGTGATGAAGCATTACCCTATTTTCAGCATCGTTGATGCAAGCGTAGATGTTCACGAAGTGTTAAAATCACAGTAGAAATATAAGGAAGTAGTTTATCTGATTAAATCAGCCGCTGAAACGTCATTCTAATTTAATTATACGTTACAAAAAAAGATTCCTGGATAGGCGCCATTTCTGTCACCATCGACATTCAAACTTGAGCTTTGTTGATATACGACGTGTAAAAAAAATGAGCAATAATACTTAAGGGTGTGAACATACATATATCATATAAAGACTTCACCGCCAAAATATGAGCAACATCTCAGCAAAAAAAAGAAAAATCTGCTGCTTAATACATTATTGACGCGCGGATATTCTGTAGTATGGAAAATCTGTTTTTTTTTGCTCAGATGATGCTCATATTTCGGCAGTGAAGTCTTTACACGGTATATGTTCACACCCTTATGTATTATTGCTAATTCTAAGGAATCTAAAATTATAGTTGTCAATGTCGCAGCTATTGAGGAGCTCTACAATCTAGTGCTTAACGCCATCTGTTGTCAGAAGACGGAATTTTTGGGAAGTAAAAACAGAAGACTGTGATTGATAGGGTCCTATCTAAATGAGTAAATAAAAAGCGGAACGTAGAAACATAGAAGCTGGTTTATTGCCAATTCACGGATTTGTATATCGCGGACGTAGGAGGCAAAGCAAAATGGCCCGGAGAACGGCGGCGCGGTGGACTACGGCGTAGTGGCCGCTGGACGTCACGGCCCCTCCGCACGTCTCCTGTCGCGCGTACATGACCGGTTGCGGACAGTGATAATTTTAGATAACACTTTTTTTCTAGCTGGCTGGCTAGTTTCTCGCACTCACTCTGTTCTGAGACTTACTTTTGCCCGGTATTCAGCCTGCTGAATGTTCTTCTACTAGAGTCATCGTGATCATCACTTCAGGTGTTTTTTTTATTATTTGTTAGAAATGGGGTGAGCCCTGCGTCTCATAGCCACTGCGACCAGTAGATGATCTATTGTGGCAGCCCCGTAACCTATTACAGCACCTCATGTAGCTCCAGTTCCAGGATAAACCCGAGAATGGAGCTGATGGGGGAGCTTTTGATCTCGTCTGCTGAGATCATGTGTGCTCCCAGGTGCCGGCTTCTGCACCGGTGCAGCGCTATGCACTCGCCGAGGACGTGGATAATCGTTTCCTCGTCCTCGCGACAGAACCTGCAGATTTTGGTATCTGAAAGGCCCATGTTGTGCAGGTGCTTATTTAATTTGCAGTGCCCTGTGAGGGTCCGAGTGAGTGCCCTAACATGTCCTCTGCTCAGTTTTATTATTTCTACAGCTCGTCTCTGATCGAACGCCTGTATCAACGCCTTAGACTGTTCTAGTCGAGGTAGTCTTTTCCAATATTCAGTGCTTTGCTTATGCTCCCACTCTTTTAACTCGAACCTGACCATGCAGGCTGGAACGCCACTTATTGGTTCCGGTCCGAGTAGTGGGCTCTCTGCCCCGGCCTTTGCTAGCACGTCAGCGACTTCGTTGCCTCTGATATTGCAGTGTCCCGGTACCCAAATCAGATTTACGATGTTGGCATTGCCAAGCTGGTTTAGGAGCAGGACACACTCGCTAGTGAGTTTGGAGTCAAGTTCACAGGATGTTAACGCCTTGAGGGCAGCTTGACTATCTGAGAAGATGAATATCTTCTTATTCTGGAGATTCATTTGCAGACTCTCTTGGACACAGCCAATTATTGCGAAGACTTCTGCTTGGTACACTGTGGTATAGCGACCCAGGTTGGCGAATTTGCGTATTCTGAAGCGATCATTACAAAATCCCGCCCCGGATACGCCTTGCCTCCTGGAACCATCCGTATACCAAACGATGTCATTCTGGTTAACATTTCCGGGAGTTCCAGCCTCCCAGTCTTGTCTACTAGGTAACAAGACTGTAAACCGCTTATCGAAGCGGTATTCACGGATCATGGAGTCAGAGGGCATATCCATGACCGGAATTTTCATTAGTTCATTGTAGAGGTTACCTATGACCCTAGATTGCCATCTCGTCCTTCCTCTGATTTTTGCTCTCGTAATGGCCATCCTCGCTTCCATCTGCACGTGAATGTGCAGAGGTGGAATGTTCAGGAGGGCATCCAGTGCTGCAGAGGGAGAGGACGAAAGAGCGCCAGTGGCTATAAGGCAGGCTGTTCTTTGAACTTTGCTGAGGTTCTCCACGCAGTTGAGTTGGTGCGTCTTCTTATACCACACACAGCAGCCATAAGTGACGATCGGCCTCACTATGGTTTTATAAATCCAGAGTGCGGCCTTGGGCCGTAGCCCCCATTTTAGCCCCACCAACCTACTGCTTGCCCCCATCGCTATTTTTGCCTTTCTAGTAATGTAGTCGAGATGCTTGTTCCATGTTAGTTTTTGGTCTAGAAAGACTCCGAGATATTTGACCTCGTTGGACAAGCATAGCTTCGTACCAAGAAGTGTTGGGGCGTGAAGCGCCTCTAGTTTCCTTCTTTTGGTAAACGGGATTAAGACCGTCTTCCGTGCGTTGACTGTTA
Organism: Marasmia exigua; assembly: GCA_019059595.1. Lineage (NCBI taxonomy): Eukaryota > Metazoa > Arthropoda > Insecta > Lepidoptera > Crambidae > Marasmia > Marasmia exigua. Next base: position 17,303,390 of record CM032472.1, read on the forward strand.
GCACGTGTCTTGTGCACCAGTTTTCTACTATTCGTAGGGCCCTTTGCATAAGACTGGAAATGGTGCTAGGACATTTTCCTATGACCATTATTACTATGTCATCTGCGTAACCCTGAGTCAGGAATCTGGCTTCATTGAGCTCACAGATGAGACTGTCAACAACCAATGACCATTGAAGGGGTGATAGGACTCCGCCCTGTGGACACCCTCTGGTCACTCTATAATGAAGAGTTTTATTCATCAACGTTGTTGTTGCAGTTCGATTTTGTAGCATGGATCCCATCCATCTGGTGGTGGTATCGTCGATTCCACGATTCACCATGCTACGTGTTATAACATCGAAGTTGGTGTTGTCAAAAGCCCCTTCGATGTCGAGAAAGGCACAGAGTGCAATTTCTTTGTCTTCTATGGCTTTCTCAATTCTGTCCACCAGATCAATAAGTGCCGTTTCCGTGGACTTGCCTGTTTGGTAGGCATGTTGTCTTGCACTCAGGGGTTTTTCAACGAGGTATGTTGCCCTGATGTGACTGTTTAACACCTTTTCCATCGTTTTTAGTAGGAATGAGGTGAGACTTATCGGTCTGTAGGACTTGGGCTGTGATTTGTCTTTGTCCCCTCCCTTGGGGATGTAAGTGACCCTCGCCCGAGTCCACGCTGATGGCAGATAACTCCAAGCAAAGCTTGCACGGTAAAGTTTTATCAGCGTTGAGATGATGATATCTTCGCCCCGTTGCAATATAGCCGGGAAAATACCATCGACCCCACCAGATTTATAAGGCTTGAAGCTCCTAATGGCCCAACTTATCTGTTGGGGACGAAAAATAACGGAAGCTCTCCTCCAGTCTTCATTCCGCGGTCTCCTGTCCGGAGACTTACTGTCCTGGAGTTCTCTTTCGTTATTAATGTACACGGATTCCGGAAAGTGCGTTTGAGCAAGCAGTCTCAGTGTTTCCTCCGGGGATTCCGTGAAAGATCCGTCCGCTTTCCTTAGCAGGCCTAGATGGGATTCAGGTGTCTTGGCTAATATTTTGTGGATCCTGGCAGCTTGGGCAGTGTCTTTGATGGACCCGCAAAATTTTTGCCAGGATCTCCTTTTTGCTTTCCTGAGCTCCCTATTGAAGCGTGTTAGCGCCTTCCTGTAAGCATCCCAGTTCTTGTCTTTTTTTGCCTGATTAAATAAGGCACGGGCCTTTTGCCTCAGATGCTCCAGGTTTTTGTTCCACCAAGGCGCGTTCCTATTGCTCTTAGTGGTCTTAAGAGGACAATTTTCTAGATACGCTTTTATTAGGCATCTGCCTAAGTCCTCTGCTGCGGCTTCCACTTGGTCCACAGTTTTAATGTATTTAAAATCTCCAAGGTATAACCTAAGGGAGTTCCTAAAGCCCTCCCAGTCTGTTCCCTTGGGGTCTCGGTACGTGTTCGGTTCCTTTGTTCCCGAGCATAGTATGTCGTACCTAATATGGGTGTGGTCGGACAAGGACGGCTCATCTGAGACGTGCCAATTGGTTACTCGGTGTGCGAGATTACCTGAACACCATGTTATATCTAGTACTTCCTGCCTAGAACGTGTGGTAAAGGTTGGTTTGCTACCCACGTTAAGAACAAATTGATTGTTGGTGAGCAAGTAGTCAAACAAGGACTCACCTCTTGCGTTCGTGTCGGAGCTGCCCCATGATGTGTGGTGGGAGTTGCAGTCGGTACCCACCAGCAGCTGGGTTTCTCTCTCCAGACAATATTCCACTACCGGTGTCACCTTGTTCACCGGATCCTGGTCCTCTCCGGGTAGGTACATGGAGCTGACTATGAGTGTCTCTGCACCTTTCCCCCCGGGGAGGTCTATATACGCTGCAACAGCATCGTCTGTACACAGCGAAGGGATCGGGAGGTAATTTATATCTCTCTTGAAGAGCATGCATGCTCTTGGCCTCACTCCGCAGGAGTTACTTAATATCTTACCTGCCGAGTTTAGCCCCATTACCGTGGTTTTGTTCACCCACGGTTCTTGGATCAAGGCGATGTCCAGGTCCTCAGAGAGGAATCTTTGGCAAAGGGCAGCTGTGGCTGCCTTTGAGTGCTGGAGGTTTACTTGTATCGCCTTAATCATTGTGTTGTTTTGGGGGACTGGGAGGGGAAGGGTTAGGGAATTTAGCTAAGACGGAGGGACTTCAGGTGTTAGTGGCAAGCCTCACAAAACGCCGGCACTCCTCTCTGATGGCGGAGTGATGATGAGTCATTTTCTGCAGCGTTTGTATTAGTTCCAAAATGGACCATAGATGGCGCTGGGCGTAGATTGCATCGCGAAAGGGTTTTTGCTTTTTCGTTGTCGTTGTTAGTTAATCTCAATAGAGAGTTGCTTCTTTATTAACACTTTGACAGCCGATCACGTATTGGGTACGGGTGGTTTCATACATAAGAAGCAAAAAAACAAAGAATTGTATAGATATAGATTTTACTATTTTCTTTTATTTTTACTGTGAAAGACTCTGTGGCAGTATTATCGTTTGTTGCGTCTGCGAGGACAAAAAATATAAAATAGCATTTGAATATGCATTTAATTCGTAGGCGTATTCACACATGCAAGGCATTTATTTTAGATAGTAAGTAAGTCATTTATAAAAAAGTTTTATTGTTAGAAATTTTACATTTATTCTTGTTTTCATGTGTTATCCACAAATGAATAATTTGCTATGGCAAAGTATTTAGGTACGTGATGTTGGGAAACCCCAAAGAAAATGTATTTATACGGAATATTGTATACCATTAAGATGTTATGGTACTATAACCATTTAAGGTACATTGCGCATTTTATATATTATTTTAGTAAAAAAAAACACAATTTACTCATCTTGATTTATAAATTGTCGTAGCTTATTGGCTATTTATTCTACTTTTACGCTTAAAAGCACAGTAACATGGTACAATTTTTGTTACTGCGCTTATAAAACAACCAATGACATTTTTTTAAATATGGATCTTCTTTCTTTGTTATCGAATAATTGATCATTTGTAATAATTTATGTTGTATAATATTTTTTATGTCTTAGTATTAAGGCAGACCAAACTCTTGATAGCAATGTCCTACAAAGCATTCATTCCAATACACATAGTAATAGCATCCATAGACAAAATCGCAGAGATAATATTTTTATAGGTTAGTGAGCTAGAGATGTACAAAGTTACCTGTGTGTACACGATGTTCATGAAAGCCTTACATAAAGCACTTAAGTCAAGAATATGATTGGTCTATGGAGTGATATAAATACTCACTCTATGGATTTTTGTAATCATTTTGGCTGCATTTATATTATTCATGATAGGATTATGTTACTTGGGGACAAATGATTGTTTTCGTTAGTATAACGCCCTCAAGCAGTTTCTCAGGTATTCAAAAAATCACGATGTATTTGTATCAGTGTGTTCGCCAGAATTCCAAATTTCTCCCACATCACTTGCATGGATTTTACTCCACGCGTAGTAAAACTATGGAATCAGCTACCAATGATGATGTTTCCGAACAGATACGACCTGGTGATCTTCAAGAAAAGAGCTTATTCCTCCCTTAAGAGCCGGCAACGCATCTGTGATGCCCCGTGTGTCGCAGATGTCCATGGGCGGCGGTAATTCACTTACCATCAGGTGAGCCGTCTGCTCGTTTGTCTGCCATAATGTAAAAAATAAATAATAAATCATATTCATCATTTATTGCATGCCACATTGGAGTATAGTAACATTGATTATTAGATTGTACTCTGACTCTTAAGGCATAAGTGCTTTAAAAATAGGCATCTCCTTATAAAATAATGACAGATAACAATAATTATGGATCAGTAATATACCCGAAGTATGCTTAGCTAAACGATCATATTATGTAGCAAATGAAAATTATATACCTATTTTTACATTTAAGGCTGATATTGTATTTGAAACCAAATTGTTCTATCCAAAGATTTAATTATGTGTATGAATTGAACAAATTATTTTAGAATGAATATGTTATTAGAAATTGACTAGGTCTGTCATTTTGATGAGGTAATTGGTTGAACATGATCTTTCTAAAATAATTGCATAAACGAACCCTTCGTGCGCGAGGTCGACTTGCACTTGGCCGGTTTTTAACCGAATTCAAAAAAGGAGAAGTTTCTCAATTCGTCGAGATCTTTTTTCAAATCATAATCAAATCAAATCAAAATGACAGGTCTATGACTCGCAGATTTAATTGTGTGCGCACATACCCGTGTAGCTTAAGTAGAATAACGTAAATGTAACGAAAACGTGAAGGAATTGACATGTAAATGTAAAACGTTTTATAAGTGTTCCAGCGAGTAAGTGTTCTAAGGCCTACGTAGACGATACACTAACCTTAGCTTAGAATTTACCTTTAAGAATAGGTTCTTGTATCAAATGATTCGTAAGTCAATTTAATCACACTCATGGTTTATTGCTTTTTAGTACTATTATTAGTGCTTGAGCTATCTATCTCGGAGTCAGTGTGATGTTGTGAAATATTTATTTATTTGGTCTGAAAAACTGTCATCGCCAAACCATCGGTAAATTCCCTTACGAAACGTTAAATATAGGAACCGGTCATACGAAGTTCTTTAGGGAATATGCTTTACCTACGAGTGGTAATATTTATGGTATGAAATAAAAAAAAAAACCATCATCATCATCATTTCAGCCAATAGACGACCACTACTGGACATAGGTCTCCCCAAATGATCTCCACTCATATCGGTTCTGCGCTGCCCGCATCCAAGGGATTCCCGCAAAGGATCCAAGGAATTTCACCGACCATATTAGAGAGGATATTGCAATGAATATTATCTCGCGTTGGCAAGCGAACTTTGCTTTCACGGTCGTATGCAAAATTGCATTCTGTACGAAACACTCCGTCAGCGCCATCTGTTGATGTCGGATGGTATCAGTGTTAGAAAAACAAGCGGGACTCTAGATGACCAGAGTCAGCGCCGTGAAAGATGTCCCGCGAAAAAATACGGAACTAAAATTTGACATTACTTGTGTCTATGAGCATAAGGCTCGAATTTGAACGTTGATAGATGTATGACGAGATTCGGCGGGTAGGGCTAAAACAAGCCGCATGGGCTGATGCAATTCAAAGGTTTTATATTAGTGTCTAGTGGTTTTTAGTGTTCAAATTTGGTGTTTATTTGTGCAGTGAAGTGCCGCAGTGTTCCTAATATAAGAATCGTTGGATTGTATCGTTTTAACACTGATATTGTGTGTCGAGTGAGTTGTCTCGTGACAACTTGCTTGGACCAAATAGAGTCTTAAAACCTGCGATTGCGCTTAGAGTGATATCCGCTGAATCCGTAGGTCGATAAAACGTAAAACACCGGCGTTTTATTGAGTGACTGTGACTTTGACTGACTTCGACTGTTGTGTACGTACTTATTCTCAATAAGTTACCTGACATTTGAGAATTATCTTCGGGTAGAGCCATAAAAAAACAATAGATGTATGACTTCATTGTTGGCTATAAGTAGAAAACAATATATCTAATATCTATCAGCCGTAACTCCAGAAGTAATACAGATGTGTCATCGACCTATAATTTTATTGAATAGAGAATGTTTCTCTTCTCTAAGTCTTTTAAAAAGGTTCGTTTCCGTAAGACTTCAGTGAAAGAATGAAGTAATGCATATTCTCTATTTGAACAACCTAGCTGAACAGTGATTCACATAATCTGTGGTAATTTAGCATCGGCATGTTTCTGCGCCATACCAAACTAATTTCGTCTTACTTATTTGGCCCTACTTGGAGCTTTAACGTTAGTTCTAGATGACCTGAGCTTCCCGACAAATACAGGGTGTATCGGTAAGATTTTTTTTATGTGATAGGTGGCAGACGAGCAGACGGATCGCCTGATGGTAAGCGATTGCCGCCGCCCATAGAGACCCGCGACACCAGTGGAGTCACAAGTGCGCTGCCAACCTTTAAACGCCTCCTTCCTTCCAGATTTTGCCTCCGGTGCCCTCACTCACGCAGCCAAATACGGTTTTCTGTGATGCCGTGGTATCACTCTGGTCTAGCTGGCCCATTCATGCCGAAGCGCGGCTCTCCCACGGTGAAATTTCAATTATCCCTCTCACCATTTGTTCTACTGACCATTCTGAACAAAATTTGATCTATGACTTAATTTTTTCGACTCCTCATACAAAATGACCTAGTCAGCAGATCGAAGTTGTATGAAAAGTTGAATTTTTTTTATGCAAATTACGCAAAGTACCGTACATCTTCATAGTTTATCGATACACCTTGTATAAACCGATTCAAACGTTTTTTTATTTAATATGTGCCAATCTCAAATGAACAATATTTCTCTCTCTAAATGTGTATAAGCTTTAAAATAATATATTTTACAGATGTATATGATTTTGTTATTGTCAAATCAAATGAATATTTTATTTATTGGACTTAGAATAAACACTTGTGTAAAGAGTTTATAGAACTTATTTAAAAGTGACGTATTTGTATAGTGCGGGAAAGAAAATATCATAATAAGACAATGAGGACACGTTACCCAAACGTAGCAAAAGATCTTATATCATCTGCTTCTGTGAATAATTGTTATAAATGATGATATTAAACATCTTTATTATTAAATGAATTAATTTAAAAAGTATATTGATTTAAAATGATAGGTAACTGTTTTTAAGAACATCATTAGTAAAGTAAAACTACACAATAGTTGATTATATTACTCTGGACTGCCTATGCCTGTCTGTTTACTCTTTACCCAAGTGTGATGATAAGTGATGAAAGGCGATGCAATATGACTAGTGAGAATGTGTGGCGGCGCGGCCGCGTAGCACGTGTTGTTGATGTATGTTTTATATGTTGTAACATACAATAAAATATGTAGACGTACGACTGAGTTTTATTTGGGAACCTGTTTCTTTAAACCTAAAAGCTTAATACATTTTACAATAATATTCACTGAGAAAAAATTCAGTGTTGCCTTAGATAAAAAAAGCTGCCAATTTTAGATTAGGGTCGCTAAGTAGTGATCCGTACCATTCGGTTTATTATCTACAGCTTTTTTGTAAGGTTATAATGGGGTATTTAAAAAAAAAAATAAACAGATCCGAAAACGTTTCGAGGCAAATGTATTTCATAACATACTTTAATATTTTTAATATTTAAAACCATTGGATCAAGGATATTTTCAATAAAAAAGCATCGACCTTCATTTGACCCTAGACACGCTAGCTATTCAGACAGGTTGTATTCAGAAGATTACATTTAGGTGACAACAATGTCTCAGTGACTTATTCACCCGGACCAAGTAACAGATGGCGCTAGTTTGATGTATATTTGCAGGGTGACACCAAAACTAAGACAGTGGGCTGTCTTTATTTTGTTTTACCGTAAGGTTACCATATAGTGATTTAAAATTTCCCCGATCAAAAGGCATTTTTAGAAGTATGTTATATTTTCCTACGATATATTTCCCGTTAATTAGGGAAAATTACATATGGGAACACTAGGCGTATTTATGATGTCACAAATACGCTTCGAATTCAAAATGTTTAAAAATTAATTAATAAATAACTACCTGCTATTTTACAAAAATATTCAAATTAGTTACCTAAAATAGTAAATGGCATTGGAAAAATATATTAAAACCATACTTTAAAATTGGTTCCCATAGCCAAATAAATAAATAGATCAATCAAATTAAAACCTTTTAAATGAGTTTGTTACTCGATAAATATTGAACTGTAACCACAGTACAGAGCAAATTACGTAGGTACTTTAAATCAATTTACGTGCGAGTTGCGTCCCATTTTACATTATTATAACACACCGTTTTATTTTTTTTAAACATATATTGCAAGTACATGACAAATGACAACTTATCGACATACCTATTACAATCTACAAGATTGTGATTTATGTACCTACTTAATTTTACATTGACATTATGAACAGAATAATAAAAAAAAAACAAAACATCCTACCCAAAGAGAACGTCACGGGTAGAAGCCTACCAGTTTGCATTATATTGCCTGAAGTTGTAGTCAATGAGAATACTAATTATTAGCCTCGTCTCACAATTACCTCAGTTCGGAGAGATGGCCACCCTCAATTATCATTAGTCAATAATGGCGAGCTAGTCGCGACGTGATCTGTATAGATAATGATGAGACGGTTATATAAAGATAAAGCTATGGTAGCCCAATGGATAAGGACGTGCGCCTTTAGTGTACTGAGGTGCTAGGTTCGAATCCGACCCCCTCCCCCGTCGGATAGGATATTGATTGCGTGAGTATAAAAATAATAAAGTCATATGTGGCAGACGAGCAGACGGATCACCTGGTGGTAAGCGATTGCCGCCGCCCATGAAGACCCGCGACACCAGTGGAGTCACAAGTACGCTACCAACCTTTAATTAAATCCCCCTTTCCCCCGGATCGAGCCTCCGGTACCATCACTCACGCAGCGAAACAGCACAATACTGCTTTACGCTGATTTTCTGTGAGGCCATGGTATCACTCCGGTCGAGCCGGCCAATTCATGCCGAAGCGTGGCTCTCCCACGGTAGAAACATTTTGTGTCCGTCACTGTACTTAAGTCACACATCAAAGTATACAAAACTGTCAAATTTCTGATCTCACCTTAATGCCAAATACGTTCGGTTCAATATCAGTTGAGGAACTTTGACAGATGACAGACCTACCTACATGAAATAATCATCACGACAGATGTCAGGTGTCACGGCAAATACCTACACTGACGAGGACTCTAGATATGTTTATTTATTAAGATGATGAATGACGATGGATGGGCGTAAATCATTTGTGAGGAGGTACCTACCTGACATTCATAGTGGTAATGACTTCCTAGTTCCTGCTATGTCATGACGAGGCCGACTTTAAATGGCCTAGTGCTTAATAAGGATTTACATTATCTACCAATATGAATACCTTTGAACAAAAGGTGTCCATTGAAGCAAGTAAGGTTGGTGTTGACCATGCCAGCCACAAACTAAACACACACAAAAGTTGGGCTCTGCTTGACCATATAGGTACAGGTGTAGGTGGGTACCTATGTATGAACATTTACGTGCGGGCGTGAAGCAGAACGGTGCTGTTTCGCTGCGTGAGTGAATGTACCGCAGGCCCAACCCGCGGGAAAGGGGAGCGCACTTTATGACTCCATTGGTGTCGCGGGTGTATATGGGCGGCGGCTATCGCTTACTGTCAGTTGATCCGTCTGCTTGCACTTATCACAAATAAACAACTTTTATGATATAGAGGGCAGACGAGCAGACGTATCACCTGATGGTAAGCGATTAACACGTTGGTATGCGATGGTAGACGCTGATGGACACCTGTCAGGTCAAAAGAGTCACAGGTGCGCCTAGCCTTTTTAAAAGGTATTTGTGAGCTATAGGAATGGACTGTATGAATGAAAGAGTGATTTAAATAGGTAAATAAATATATAATAAGAAATGATCAAACCAACCGCTATGACGTTTTTACAAGAAGAGACAGACAGAGACAAAACAGAACATAAACAAACAATATAAAAGACTCTAAAAAGGCTCCCTAGTCATCCTGTAGTCGACAGTATTATTATAATTATATTTGTTCTACTACTTCGAAATATTTTTAGACACCCCATACGAAATCACATGACCGACTTTGTATGAAAAGTTGATTTTTTTATGCGTATTTCCAAAAGTCATATCTACAACAAACGCCAATAATGGTTGACAGAACAGTAAGAGGATGTAAATCAAAGAGTAGTATTATGTAAATGTTCACAGATAGGTACATCCTGTACAATCTGATCTTTGACCTGGCCTTGATATTTAAGCCTAAGTACCTCGGATAGTTTCTTAAAATTGTCATCATTCATAATTTCAGCAAATAAACGTCCACTGTGATGAAATAAATGTACGCGAAACCCTAACTCCTTACAATGTAACCACGGCAAAGTAGCGCGCATCAGCAGCATCAGGTTATGGGCCGCCCCATGCCTGTAATATAAAAGAATATAAAAATATAGTGCATTTCTCGAAAAATAAAATAAAGTAAAAGTACATAACCTAAAAGTTCGACATCGTGGTTTCTATTTCAGCATATTTTCACGAAATACACAAAAATGAGTTCAAATAGTGGTCTAATGAGTATAGAAAAATTAACTGGAAGAGAAAATTACGCCACTTGGAGTTTTGCAGTCAAAGCATATCTACAACTGGAAGATTTATGGGAATGTATTTCATGTGAAGACAACAAACCAGTAGATGCAAAAAAGGACGTAAAAGCTAAGTCGAAACTGATTTTACTTATCGATCCCATTATATATGTACACGTAAGAGAAGCCACTACGGCCAAGCAGGTTTGGGAGAACTTGTCACGAGTTTTTGACGATTCAGGTTTGACTCGCAAAGTGGGTCTTTTGAAGGATTTAATAAACACTACATTAGAAAGTAGTGCAAACATAGAAGACTACGTAAACAAAATAATGTCATCTGCCCATCGTCTAAGAAATATAGGATTTAAAGTAGATGACGAATGGTTGGGCACCTTAATGCTGGCTGGGTTACCAGACATGTACAAGCCTATGATAATGGCTATCGAGAGTTCGGGAGTAAATATTTGTGCCGATTCCATTAAAACAAAATTATTACAGGAAGTAAAAACTATCGACACAACCGCATTTTACTCAAACTCCAAGCAACATGGTAAAAATGTTGAAAAGGGTGCACACAAACCAAAGGGGCCGAGATGCTTTCACTGTAACAAATACGGGCATTTAAGTAAAAATTGTTGGTATAAAAAAAATAAAACTAACAGTAAAGATAATAATGGTTTTATTGCTGCTTTTTCAGCCACTACTTTGAATGACTCGCTGAACTGGTACATTGACTCCGGGGCCTCGATGCATATGACACCACACAAGGAGTGGCTCGAGGATGTAACACCACCACCTGTAACAAGCATCAGAATTGCTAACGACAAAGTACTTCGAGTTGAGAGCTGTGGTAATGTAACTATCAGATTACTGGACACACATGGCAATATAAATAAAATACAGGTGAGAAATGTAATTTATGTACCTGAATTATCCACAAATTTGATATCAGTGAGTAAAATGATAAAAAGTGGCTGCAGCATTCAATTTAGTAACAATGGATGTATTATATTGAATAAAAATGGTCAAAAAGTAGCCAATGCCAACTTAATAAATGGTATGTATAAACTAAATATTATAACTGAAAATGCTCAAGCCATGCCCGCTGTTACTGAAAATGATATGTACTTGTGGCACCAGCGAATGGGTCACTTGAACTTCAAAGATGTTGAAAAAGTTCCCAACTGTACTACCGGTGTGAAATTGTCTCCGTTGAAAGAGGATATTACATGCATAAGTTGCATTGAAGGAAAACAGAATAGAGAGTCATTTCCAAGTGTGGGCTCCCGAGCAACTGAGTTGCTAGAAGTCATCCACTCAGATGTGTGTGGACCGATGCAAACAGCATCACTTGGAGGGACAGGTACTTTGTTACTTTCATAGACGATTTTTCACGTAAAGTATATGTCTTTACTATTAAAAACAAAACTGAAGTTTTAGATAAATTTATAGAATATAAAAACCGAGTTGAAAATGAACTAAATAAAAAAATAAAAATCTTAAGGTCAGACAATGGCACAGAATACGTAAATAAAAATTTTGATAATTATCTAAAAAAATTTGGTATCATACATCAAACTACGAATCCTTATACACCCGAACAAAACGGGTTAAGCGAACGAATGAATAGAACTCTCATAGAAAGATCTAAATGTATGTTATTAAATGCACAATTACAGAACTACTTCTGGGGTGAAGCAGTGGTCACGGCAGCGCACATTATAAACCGCTCGCCTACGAAAACACTTTCCTGCGTCAGTCCAGAAGAGATATGGTCAGGAAAGAAACCAGATTTAAGCTACATGAAGGTCTTCGGGTGCAAAGCTATGGTACACATACCTAAAGAGCGTCGACAGAAATTGGATCCAAAATCCCGTGAGCTGATATTTGTGGGTTACAGCGACAGTGTGAAGGGCTACCGCTTCATAGATCCGAAGACTAAACAATCTGTGATGAGCAGAGATGTCGTATTTCTGGAAGCCACCGTGAAGAGAAACATTGTTTCCAATGTGTCTGTACCTGAAAAAGAAAACACAAACATTAGTAAAATAAATAATAATACATATAAAATAATTAAAAAAGGGAAAGCTAATGAGGAATCAAACATATCAAAAACAGTTTACTTACCTTTGTCTGAACAAAATATTGATGAAGAGAACACTGACATTACCAATGAAAAAATGTATGATGAAACAATATCCACAGGTATAAATTCGCACTCATTAAATTCATCACCATCATCACACTATTCAGATGTAGCAGACGAGTCTTATGATCCTGGAGAAAATATCGATATTTCACCGCTTAAGATACACCTTCGGTCGCAACGTCGAAAAGAAATTTATGAGGACGATCAGACACAAGAAAATGCATCCTTTATGTGTATGAATGGCGAATCCGCAATGAGTATTTTAGATAAGGATCCACAAAGTCTTTCAGAAGCCTTAGAAAGCAAAAATGCAGAGAAATGGATTGAAGCGATGCAAGAAGAATATCAATCGCTACTACATAACAATACATGGAAATTAGTCGATTTGCCGAAAAATAAAAAAGTTATTCCCTGCAAGTGGGTATATAAAACAAAAACAGATGAAAACGGCAATGTATGCAGAATGAAGGCACGACTCGTACTAAAAGGCTATCAACAAAAAAAAGGTATAGATTACAACGAAATTTACGCACCTGTCATCCGTTGTACTTCCTTACGATATGTCTTTGGCTTGGCTGTAAAATATAATTTAAAAATTCACCAGATGGATGCTGTGACAGCTTTTCTGCAAGGGGACATACAGGAACATATTTATATGGCGCAGCCACCATATTTTGAGGAAGGAAATAAAGTGTGTTTACTTGAAAAATCTATCTATGGCCTGAAACAGGCAAGCCGACAATGGAATAAAAAACTCAATGCAGTTTTGTTAGAAATTGGAATGTCACGATCTAAAGTAGATCCATGCATATATTATAGGATTGTTAATGAACATGACATCCTAATCCTCACAGTTTATGTTGATGATATACTATTCTTTTTCAATAATGAAGCTACTGTCAAAAAGATAAAAGACAAGATGAGTACGAAATTTCACATGAAGGATTTAGGAGAGGCAAAATGTTGCATTGGATTAAGAATAATGCATAACACTGAATCAAATGAAATCTCCCTGGATCAGTCAGTATACATTGAAAAGGTACTGACTCGTTTCAACATGAGTGATTGTAAACCAGTGCATACACCGTGTGAAGCCAATGTACAACTGAAAAAGGCTGAAACTGAGAGCGATGTTTTAAAAGATGTCCCGTACCAAGAGCTAATAGGATGTCTCCTGTACTTATCACAGGGCACCAGAGCCGATATAGCATATGCTGTAAACCAGTTAAGCCGATTCAATAACAAACCTACGTCACAGCACTGGATAGCAGCAAAAAGAGTATTAAGATACCTAAAAGGAACACAGCATTTGAAACTTACCTTTAAGAAAAATGATTCAAATATAATCGGTCACTGTGATGCAGATTGGGCAACTGATACTGAAGACAGGAGGTCATGTTCTGGATATATTTTCACATTTCAGGGCGCCGCCATTAGTTGGTGTTCAAAAAAACAACCGACAATAGCTTTGTCTACCACCGAGGCAGAGTATATGTCTTTGGCCACAGCAACACAGGAAGCCCTTTGGCTCAAACAGTTGGAAGAAGAGTTTTGGCCTTCCACGTCAGGTATACCAATTATAATATTTTGTGATAACCAGAGTGCTATCAGTATTTCAGGTGATGACATCTACCATGCCAGAAACAAACATATTGATATTCGCTATCATTTTGTAAGAGAGCGTATCACCAATAAGCAAATCTCCGTGCGCTACAAAAGCACTCAAGACATGATGGCAGACATCTTGACTAAAGGATTGCACCGTCCAAAGCACGAGATCTTTACGATGGCTATGGGTTTGCGTCCAGGGGAGGATGATGAAATAAATGTACGCGAAACCCTAACTCCTTACAATGTAACCACGGCAAAGTAGCGCGCGCAATGTTTGTACGACGAAACTTTGTGTAAGGATCTCTCTCGCGCCTCTGACGTTTACGAAGTCTTATGCACTGTCATAATTTAATTCTTTAAAAATAAACCAATTGTTAAAAGTTCAAACTCTCGTTTAATTCCATCACACTGCTGGACATAGGCCTCCCCCAAAGATCTCCACTCAGATCGGTCCTGTGCCGCCCGCATCCAATTCCCGCGACCTTCACCAGATCGTCGGTCCGCCTTGTGGGGGGCCTGCCACGGCTTCGACCTCCTAAACGCCGCCTCCACTCGAGGACCTTTCTGCCCCATCGGCCGTCAGATCTCCTCGCAATGTGCCCTGCCAATTGCCACTTGAGGCATGCAATTCTTTGGGCTATGTCTTTGCTAGAGAATCGATAGACGCGTCATTTTGCCCAATCAGAATCAAGATTTGACCAGTAAAAACCTTAGAAATTACGAAAAAGTAAAAGCACGGAAGTCAGTCTGTGACCTTGATTCTCCTGCGGATCGCATCATTCCTGATACGATCACGCAAGGAGACTCCGAACATAGCCCTTTCCATTGCTCTAGAGGTTGCCAAGAGGTTGTAACCCCGAAATTGTTTAAAGTAGATCCGGTTGAGTAGCTAAAAATTAAATCGATTAGCGCCGCTAGTGTGCCCTCCCCGTCACCTTAAGTAGGTTTATTTTAAATATTTTAAGCGACTGGCTATGCAGGTCCTTTTCAGACCAGTATCACTGCCACCAGTGTTACATATCAGTCCCAAACCCCACACTTTTCACACAGTGTAATAATGGTTTGGGACTGAGATCCTTAGCTTCATTGGGGGTCAAAATGTGCTTTCCCGGATGTATGCTACGTTTGCGCTTCAGAGCGGTCCGCTTTCGGTGATTGTGTGTATAGGTTTCATCCGCCTCGTTACACATTCTGCAGATTCTAGTGTCGC
Source organism: Marasmia exigua (assembly GCA_019059595.1). Lineage (NCBI taxonomy): Eukaryota > Metazoa > Arthropoda > Insecta > Lepidoptera > Crambidae > Marasmia > Marasmia exigua. The sequence continues at coordinate 17,318,524 of CM032472.1, forward strand.
TCAGTCATGCTTGTTGAGGCAACAGTGAACGATTAGTTCTCCTTTCTCAACTAATGTACTTATAATTATGTTTTTAAGAGACAATAAACGATTTTTTTTTATTAGAGTTTTTACTTAGGATACATATGTTATTCCGACTTAGCCCAAGAAGCGCGGCGGAGGATCTGCGGTCAATGGTCTTAATGAGTCTTAAGTAGGTTACTACATTCTATAAGAGGTCTAGAAATGAGAAATGAACCTTGTTCAATATTAGGCAGTCAGTGCAAAATGCTCCCCCGCCACAAAATATAAGTTAAATGTTACTTAAGCGTATTATAACATCTGTGCTTAAGCTAATCCCGCTGAAACTGAATTTGAGTTGAGTAAAGGCAGCGCCGGGTTTCAGCTCCACTTACAGGATCAGCTGAAATGTTGGGCCAGGCTTAGGGTTGCCTTAACTTCTGTTAACCAATACGGGACGTTGCAACGAGCGATCTTGATGTAACATTAACTAAAGCAATAAATTAAATTTGATTGATTGATTGATCGCAGATTTCGAGCCCCCCGGGCAACCATAGGCATTCTAGCCAAGCGTCGGGATAAGACCGGACACTAGATGCCCTTTCAAATTATACGAAATTCAAATAAGAAGAATGATGATCCAAGAGTACCAAGCGATATCTTTGAATGCAACTGGGAATTACACTTTAAGATGAGAAGGATAAGATATGTTTTATGGCTACAAAAATAAAAACAGGCAGCGTTCTGTCATTCTGGCGAGTAAATTATCGGTTTTTTTTATATTTTCAGTTATCATAAGTAGTATGTTCTAGTATGTTACCCTTAAAGTTATTGGTTAACAAATGAGGCACATTGATAACATTGTATTATTAAGTGATTCTCCTTTTCTATTAAGAAATATATTTTTAAGGTGTCCCCGGTTAAACTCTCGTCACCATCAGCTATTTAGTGTATCGTTGACTTCAACCAATTATGCCCGTAACACCTTTCTGTTGCGCTCCTGTCGTAATTATAACTGTGATTTTTGAGACTTACTTAGATCTATTTAATACTACAATGCGAGCGTATAAAAAGCCTGTTGTGGGTAAATTGTCTCCTGATTTTACAAAGTAGATATTTGTCAATTGCTTAATTCTTCCTTTTTGTTTATATTACGAACAGCATGTTGCGGTTTTTATAATATTAGTTATTAGTGGAAACTTAATTGGTTTAATATTATGTTTTTGTGTGTTAAATAGTGTTATTTTAAGTACTGTATGTTTCCTTAAAGAAAAGAAAATAAATAAATACATAAGAGCTGGTTTATTTGTTCTGCATTTCAATTTATTTTATTTTATTTATTTATTCGTTGGGAAACAAACAATTACATAAAACTTAAAAAAATTAGAAAATCATAAAAACATAAATGAGTGAAGTTTTTAAATAAAAAATATAACACAAACGTATTAACATACCAAAAAAAAAAAATGAATTAATGTACAATAATATATGTCAAAAATATAATTACAAATATATGTCGAATATTATGAGATTAAAATACAATATAAAATAAAAGTTAATTTAGTTCATTGGCAACCCTAGTAAGAGGTTCGGAAGTGGCTACGCTGAGAGTGATGAAGCTTGATTTCATTAGTAGGCTTATTTAGTTAGTGGCATCTTTCCAGCAAGAATGCCTGAAGTGACAACAGGCAGACACATTGCGAGGAGAACAGACGGCGGTGGTGTGGAAAGGTCCTCGAGTGGAGGCCACGTACAGGAAGTCGCAGCCGTGGCAGGTAACCCACAAGGGGGACTGACGATCTGGTGAATGTCGCAGGAATATAAATTAGATACTGGCGGTACAAACAAGACCGATCTGTGTGGAGATCATTGGGGGAGGCCTATATCCAGCAGTGGGCGTCTATTGGCCGAAATGATGATGATCTTTTCAGCACCAACACAATATGAACACAATATTAACACCTAAGTAATTCAATTATTGTTTTTTTTTATGTACACATTGTTTTTGGATTGCAATCTGGTTCAAAACTGCACTTTATTTTTCTCATTTTGTTTATTTACGATTGTAATGTGTTGTGTGTATATTATAAATAAATAAAGATAAAATAAAATATGACTGAGCCTGTAACTAGACATAAGGCGTACATTATGCTAGTCTGCTCGTCTGTCACAAAAAAGTCGTTACTTACAGAAGAGGATTCCTTCCTACCAGGTTATTACTTATGCGAAGAGTAGGTACAACAATAAAACCTAAGTCGTATTCATGAGACTTCTTTTACTGTCTCAAGCCTATAAAAATACTCGCGAAACAATGTGGGATTGCGCCGACACAGCGCTCGGCATTACTCGCGATTCCCTTGCCAATAACAATGAAACTAGCTTTAATGGAGCCCGTTGGGGCTCCCGCGGAAAATGGAAACGAAACGAAAGATGCAGCTTAGGAATCAAAGTCAAAGTTAAATAATTCTTTATTTGCATAGGCTTGTACACAGCACTTAAAAATTGTCATACATTTGAATGATTTAAGACTATTTATAAGTACTTATGTAATAATTTACATGTTAATACATGTATATGTTGATACATAAAATATACTATTTATAATTGAGACGGCAAAAAAAACTTAACGTGACGGGTAGGGCACACTAGCGGCGCCAATCGATTTTAATTTTTAGCTACTAAACCGGATTACTATTTTAAACAATTTCGGGGTTACAACCTCTCGGCAAACACTTATAATATTTATTAAATAACCATGCACAAATTTTGGGTCCGTTTTTGAACGCGAAAAATTGGCCGCCAAAAGTGGCCATTTTTGGCGTGAATCAATTTTTCGCGTACGCGTTGGACCCAAAATTTTTACTTGGTTATTTAAAAAATAGTAGGTATAGATAGATATACTTTATTGCACAAAAAACACAACAAAAAAACACTAGGCATTACAGAAACTTAATTGTACAATTTCGGCGGTGTTATCGCTGGAAGCGATTTCTACCAGACAACCTTCAGGCAAAGGACATTTGATAGTAGAGGAGTGGTAGGTGGTGCAATATTGAAAAAAAAAAGGAAATTATAGTGCTCAAGTGTATGCGCAAACACAAGTGCACTCTCTATTCCCTTACCCTCATATTCCGATGGGACACTACTGCGACACGACCGGAGAGGAATCGGGCGCAGATTCACCGGCTTAACGTACTTTCCGAGGCACGGGGGTACAAGACCGCCAACTTCCAGACTCCTGGCTGCCACTAAGAATTTCTTACCGAAAACTTAGGTACAAATTTTTGGCCCGACCCGGGGATCGAACCCGTGACCTCTTGCGCAGCCGTCGCTTTAAAGTGCGACCCACTAACTACTAACGCCTCTCAGGCAGTCAGTTCCAAATCTATGTGCGTTACCTATGCACCGCCTATCTAATGTTATCCTAATGCTAGATAACATTAGATGTGCGGTGAGGAAAAACATCGTGAGGAAATCGCACGCTTTGAATTGTTTCTGAAACGTGTAACCATAAATGTATGTAAGAAAACTATTTTTTGTGCGCGGAGTAACTTTATTTATAATTTGAAATCAGCAAACAAACTATGTAACTGGTAAAAAAAGGCACGGAACTAGAGCCTGTGCTATGTAATTAAACCAATAAAAAAAGATAAAAAAAGAAACGTGTAACCATGATTCAATAGGTTTGGTTCTCAACCTCAAAATGGCGATCCGTCGGGGTGATGACGATGTTAGGGACAAGCTTGCAAACAAAACATAAAATATCCACTTACCCCAAAAGCCTCCACTTTGAGGCCCATATACTAGGTAAAAACCAACCCCCTACCCTCAAAGGCAAAACAAAACCCACTTACAATTACATTGAATTCATCTAGTTTTTTACATTTTCGCGTTGCATTATAACTATAATGTATCAATACGGGTTCGCTCCGCTCCGCTCGTGACCACGGCTGCTGTAACGTAGCCGAAACGTCGAGCCAAATATGTGAGTGCACAATGTTGTTTCACATAATAAATATCGTGTTAATCCCCGTATTGATACATTATAATGGACAACATTTCATATTTTTAACATGTCCATATTGTTTTTTTGTATGAAAATAGACGTAAAATGAACATACCCTTATTTTTTCTTTTTGCAAAATTTTGCCATTATCATACATAAAATAATTCTTGAAATTCTTTATATTCTAAATAGAAGTAAGCGCCAAATGACGTCATCGGACGGCTGAATACAGCGATATTCCTTTTCTTATCATTACTTAAATAAAAAAAAGGTACTACTGTCAAAGGTAAAGAATACTAGTGTCAACACTGTCAACGTCATTCATTCGTTCAACGTTGACAAGTTGTCTTCTTTTTTTGACAGTTGCATGTCATGGGTTTGACATTTCGTAAATTTAAAACTATAATGTGCTAAGCAAAGAAATATTTTACATTCTGCCGTCCGATGACGTCATCTTACGTTTTTTAGTTTTTAAATTTTTTCTCAGTAAATAAGCAATATAAAAAATGAATAAATATATATTCGCGCAGGGGAAAAGTAAATAAAGAATTGGTATTTTTTGTTTCAGAGTTTAGCAATTTTGAAATGTTGTCCATTAAATTCATCTTACTAACAATAACTATGCATGACTGCCTAAACTTAAGCTGTTGTAATTTTATTTAATTTAATATTGTCGTGGAGATAATATTACAATTTTGTGACACTTAAAAAATAATAAGCACAAAAAAGGCAAGGAATTTAATGTCTATTTAAAAAAATGGTTTGGCTCCCGTGTTGCGAAGTTCAGGCGGCAGTCGCTTCAATGTAATTACCAAACTCCGAAAATCCTGAATCATAGTCTGATCAATAGTTTTTTAGATTTTCGCGTTGCATTATAACTATAATTGTGTGAAACAACGTCACATATTACCACGTCACATATACCACGGCTGCTGTAAGGTAGCCGAAACGCCGAGCCAAGTATGTGGGTCCACAATTTTGTTTCACATAATAAATATCGTGTTAATTACCGTTTTGATACATTATAGTCATAGTCTGATCGTACCTCAGACTCCAAAGCGACTGCTTTGGGCGCAACCGGGAATATTCCACGTTGAGATGAAAGAGAGGTCATTACCTTACTCTATGGAGAGATCCTATGTCACTAGACGACATTAACCTATCCTACAGAATTACAGAAAAGAAAAGAAAAACTAGTTATTTACGAGGTCACGAGTCACGACCCTCCCCTGGCGCGGCAGGGTGATAATTGCGGCTCCGAGTTATTATGATATTGTTACAATACACAGGGCAATCTGAACGCCACGGCAGACACGCCACTTGAGCGGCCATTTTTTTTTATGTGATACCCTCCCGGTACCCTCACTCAAGCAGCAAAACACAGCACAGTGCTGCTTCACGCCGGTTTTTTGTGGGTATCACTCCAGTCGAACCGGCCCATTCATGCCGAAGCGTAGCTCTCCCACGGTCGACGCAGCATCACGATTTTGCGACTTTATGCGTGAATGGTTCATCGAAAGAGCGATAGTAGGTCGTAAGTTCGAATCTAAGCATCTAAGTATGTGCGTATTTTTTGGCGTTCGCTTGAATTCATATAGATTCTCAATTTATGTGAATCTATATCTATGTTTATGGACCCCAATTCTAGTGCTCGTGACATTTATTATCATACGACATATATCACTAAAACTTAGTTTTTTTGTATGGTTTTTAGGTGATATCCACCATGTTTTCAAAATATCACGAGCACGAGAATGGACAACATTTCAAAATTGCTAAGCTCTGAAACAAAAAATACCAATTCTTTGTTTACTTTTCCGCTGCTCGAATATATATTTGTTCATTTTTTATATTGCTTATTTACTGAGAAAAAAATTAAAAACTAAAAAACGTAAGATGACGTCATCGGACGGCAGAATGTAAAATATTTCTTTGCTTAGCACATTATAGTTTTAAATTTACGTAATGCCAAACCCATGACATGTAACTGTCAAAAAAAAAGGCAACTTGTCAACGTTGAATGTATGAATGACGTTGACAATGTTGACACTTGTATTATTTACCTTTGACAGTAGTACCTTTTTTTTATTAAAACAATGATAAGCAAAGGAATATCGCTGTATTCAGCCGTCCGATGACGTCATTTGGCGCTTACGTCTATTTAGAATAAAAAGAATTTCAATAATTATTTTATGCATGAAAATGGACAAATTTTGAAAAAAGAAAAAATATGGGTCTGTTCATTTTATGTCTACTTTCATATAAAAAAACAATATGGACATGTTAAAAATATGAAATGTTGTCCATTGGGCTCCTGAAAGTATGGTCCAGTTGGGGTACCCCTGTTTAAGGGAAGCGAAGGTCAGACGGTAGCTGCTTCATTGTAATTACCAGATTTCTCATCATAGTCTAAGCGTACCTCAGATTCTGAACAGTGGCTTTGGAAGCAACTGAGAATGGCATGCTAGATGATGATGCTAAATCGTGAACACAGAAGTAGGTATTTTCTTATAGCTATAATCGATGCTACTGGCCACCTGAATGTGTGCGCGTGGAAAGTGTGGTCTGCATTCAACTTCTAGCAACTGAATGTGAAATCTCCAATCACCATTGTTAAAAGTAGCAAGTCTGCCGTGACTCTAATCTGGCCACCAAATACCGCCAGGTGTGGGCGGAGGTTTACACGGGCAGGTGATGTTCATACACAAATGCCGTAAAGAAATTGGTGTAATAATATTCGCAATAGGCTTGTGTACTAACTAGGCCACAGATTGGCAGATTTTTAAATAGCATTGAGAAATAACAGTCAAAAGGAGCTATGTATAAAATTTCAGCTTGAAACGTTATGTATTATTTTTGTTATGAGCCCTCAAAGGGAAAGATAGGCAAATAAATTTTAAGTCTTAAATTTACGAAACATTTATATAGCAATCGATATCTTATTCAATTTATAGCAACTTTTTTTTAAGAAAACATTTTCAACTAAGCTATCTCGCGATGCGCACAAACTAGCGAGTGCTGACGTCACGCCTCGCGTCGCTGTTTGTATGGAGCGTTTTGGGCAAGTCTATTTTAAATGATTTTCAAATTGTCCTATCTCGAAGAGTTTCCAAACTAAAAAATCGATCCTTCACCGATCTTTTGAGAAAACATCGGAAATATCTTAAAAAACAATAACGCTACGAATTGAAAAGTAATTTAACTAACTTTAAGTGGTTTTCATTTGAAACGGTACAACACCATGTTATTTAAGTTGAGGTTTAGAATATGACAAAATATTTAAGTATGTTCTACTAATTCCACAATTAGTAGAACATAAATATCTAGCCTTAAAACGTTTTAGAGAATAGAAACAAGGACACAACAACTCGGAACCAACTGAAAATCACATTAAAACATTACTTAAAGTAGGCAAGTATTCAGGTACTATAATGAACGTCAGCACCGTCCTATCTATAGGATGATCACATCACATTAAAATTACGGATTATGTAGCTCTAATTACCCAAACTTAATTGGTCCTATAGGCCTCTGAACTACGTTAGTCGATATGAAAACAATCTTTTTCCGATTAATTCGCGATCAATTAGACAAGTAAGTACTCCACAAGAGTAATCGGTCTACATATGGACGGTAATATAATAAGTCTAAATAGATAAATAGATTAATAGGTAGCCTTCGTCGTTTGATGTAAAGTGCCCGGGGATAAGAGAATAAGGGTCCCAGTGAGGTTGTAAGTAGGTATTGCCCCGGTAAAGTGCGATCGGCTACAAGCTCAATTCTTGGGACGTGATATACCTACCAATATACACCGTAATTTTTTTATCGTTTATATCTCGAAAACCTCATAATAGTATTGTAAATAAAGTCCACTTAGCATCAACAATGTAAGCGAAAAAAAATCAGCTGTCCCATACATTATTGCCGGGTGGATATTTTATTTTCTATTTTGACGGTGAACAAAAGTGCGTAAGTGTATATTAGTAATTCCGCCGTTGGTTCTGATATCCGTAACACAGGTGCATGAGCTGCCTATCTCGGAGTCAGAGACTGTGAATTTTTTATTATTTTTTATATCGCATTCGACATATATTTGGACGAATGTATGGAAATTTGACAATCGAGTGAAGGACAGTTTTGTATATTTTGATGTGTCAGTGTAGGTACAGACAGCCACACATTAGGTTACTACAATCTGTCAAATTCCTCAATTGATATTGAGCCGAAAGTGTTTGACATTAAGGTGGGAATCGGCTAAAGGACAGTTTAGTTTAGTACTGTACGTACTGATAAACGAAAATGTAATAAAAAAGAAATTAAAAAGAGAGAACAACATCATCAGTTTATCAATGAAGTTAAGTAGGTTGATGAGGTGCGTATGAAACCATGACGAGTTGAGTTCTGTCTTGCCATGCCCTGAACTTGGACACCCTTACATGGAGTGCTCCGTGTGCTGAGTATGGTGACCAGAAGATATCAGGATATCTGGTTAACGTTAATACAGGTAGGTATTATGGGTTTTGGAGATAATGTTTATTTCTAACCTGCTTTGCACTTTTTTTTTAAATTCAATTAAATTCAATTCAATATCTTTATTGCTTTCTCATTATGATGAACAATAATGTTAAATGAACCAGGAGAAATGCGTTACGTATAACTGTCCGACTGAGTGCGAACGGGTTATGTCGGACTCATGGCATACCGACTGTAACTCCTGGAACTCTTCCTCACCTGTCCATGAGTGTGTGAGTGTTATGGGACCACAGCTCGGAGCCTGACACCACCACACCCCCGGACAGGAAAGCCCGCCTACACGGCAGCCACGGCACTTTCCCCCCGGGACAGGGGACAGCCGAGAGTCGTGCCGTCCCCACCAATCGTAGGAGGAGGTCCGTGCAATGCCGGTGATGGGGCCCCAGCCCCATGCACCAGCGGACCTGCTCCTCACAGGGGAAGGAGACGCATGTATTGGCGTCGTCTCCTCCCTCTACGTGCCTTGTGGAGCGCGGGGGCGAGAGGGTCAGTCTCTCGCTCGCGCTTCGCCGTCTCCTTCGCCACCATCACATGCTCGCAATAAGCAGCAAAGGCCTTCCAGGCATCCTGACTCACCACCAGCTATACTAGAGAGGTCTTTGCCGGTACCTTTGCCACCAATGCGGGGATAGCCTGTGCCCACGGCGCATACACCGCCAAGGTATGCTGCGCCGTGTCCACAGGGTAAACTGCTTTGAACTGCCTTAGCCCATTACAATAATGTTTCTTTCGTCTACCCAAAGATAACCTTAAAGAAATCGCTACAAGCTATACTTATAGATCTTATTAATCATAACATCGGTTCGGTTTATTGTTCTGTCTGTTGTTCTTTCATACCTAAGTACTATAGAATGTCCTTTGCCTGAAGGTTGTCTGGTAGAAATCTCTTTGAACGATAAGAACGTAGTAATTTACATCTCTACGGCTAAATTTATTTTGTGCAATAAATTATATACATCTGTATTTTGTTTTTGTGCTACAAAGCATATAAGGACATTGTGTTGTGCTATTGTATGTATTTTTACTGGCTATCCTTGAATCAAATACTGTTAATGGACACCCTAGTGGCAAACAAAACTGGCGGAATCCTCAGATTAGGCGCCAGTGTGTCTTTTGAAATTGTTTCAGGCGGATATGGGTTTTGCAGCGTGTTTGTAAGTTACCATTTTTTTTTTATTCTAAGATTTTATCCTAGAGCTGTCTTTCGTAACTTCCTCCGCTTAGTGAACTCCTGAGGTTCCACGAGGTATAGGCATGTACAACCACACATCAAAACTGTGAATCTTTTAGACATGTCGTGTCTAAAAGATAAAAAAGATGAGTTCATCGTAAGTGGTCTTGTTGTGGAATAATTATTGTTAATAACTAAATACCGGTTGTACTGATAAATGGTTCTAAAGTCGATGCTAAGTAACTAGCATAGAGTAAGGTAATAATATTTTAGTAACTACATAGTTGTTGTATTTTAGATAACCAGGGGTTCGCCTTTGTAGTATTCAGGACAAAAGTGACACATCTAGAGCGTTATACAACCTACAATGATCTCCCGAAATACGTAGGCAGGTTTCTTTACTCGCACAATATGTGCGTATAATAAACCAAACGCCTGCGGGTTTCACAGAGCAATCGCGACGGCGTCATTGCGGCATAGATTTTATCAGCCGTTACGTGGAGGCCTGCGTCTTTGTGTAATATTGTTTGATTGGACAATATGTTGTCTCGCGTCCCAGTAAATAAGCTTGCTTTATCAGTAAAACAGTTTATTAAGATTTATTTTGACATGAACGCTTAGTTCAAGCGTGCATGCTCGCGTACTACTTGCTTTACTCATGAATACATACAACTTTTTTTAATAGCTTACTTTTTCATTATTTTTAACGGGATATTATCAGGGTGGGCTTATAAATATCTTATGTCAATCGCTAAACCAGTAACCTTAAGTAGGTACTAAAAGCTGTTAAAGATGAGACGACAGACAGTTATAAATATTAAAATGTTCAATGCATGACAAAAAAGGTTGCTCACTCTAATGTTATTAAACTCGTTTTCTCATCAGTTTTCATATTGTGAGCGTAATCCGAGCAGATAAATAGATGATCTCCACTTGGCGTCAGACGCTCCGACGCATAGTTTGTCAAAGTTAAGCCTATGACTGCGCTAAGCTTTGTCCTGTGATAACAAAGTCACAATGACCTTGTAATCACTTTCTTCTATAAAATTCCTAGGTGTTAGTAGTCTGTTTGTAACCCCCGACGCAAAAAGACGGGGTGTTATAAGTTTGACGTGTCTGTGTGTCTGTCTATGGCATCGTAGCTCCCGAACAAATGAACCGATTTTAATTTTGTTTTTTTTTGTTTGAAAGATGAATAAAAAGGCAGTGTTCTTAGCTATTTTGGATAAAAATCGATCCAACACAACTCCCACAATATGGGTACCTATCATATAAAAGGGCTTGAGTAGCAGAATATATTAATTGTGAAAATTTTCAAATCCAAGATGGCCGCCGTCAGAAAATGACGAATAACCTATTTGTTGTTGTTCCAACTGCCTTAATAAAGGTATCAAATGAAAGAGCTTTAGTTGTGTCGGGAGTTTTTTAAATTTTCAATTTTTAGGTTTGCAAATACATGTTCTGAACGTGTAAATTAAAAAACGGAAACCTTATTAGATACAGACACAGGTAACAGCTTAGACAATTTAACACGGGACGTGGCATGTGGACTCTGCCAAAGTACACTAGATCGGCGCGATCAATCGCCATTTCGAATTCGAATCTGTCGCTGAGCGGAACACGTCAAAATGGTTGTTGTGAAGTTTTTACTTGCGAACGACGAAAAGAAAAATCAAATTTGTCTTTCTTATGATTCATAAGTATTGTACAAATAAAATAAACGTTATTTCACGGAGTAAACCTTTTTCATCTACATATTTTACGACAGAAATTTCCCCAAAAATCAATAAGCGATATCGTGATACGAATAAACGATAGTGCACGATAGTGCACGATGTTGATTAGTGCTGTTACAATAATAGAAAGAATGAATATTAATATCTCATTATTGCTATCAGTTATTGAAGACTTGTTTCTCTAAGATCCCATCATCAGATCCTACCCCGAGCCATCAAAACATGGAATGGGCATTCCATGTTCATGTGTTTCTTCCTTCATACAATCCGGGGTCTTTCAGGCGGGGCGTTAAGGGGCATTTCAGCAGGCCATCAGGGTGAGGATGGCAGACTCAATGGGTACTTTGTTAGTTCTTTTGTGCCTGTTAGCCTCATATTTGGATTTCACGGCAGCTTACCATCAGGCGGAGTGAGGTCATCCTGATTGGCCTTTTATAAAAATAAAAATCAATTTCCCTCAGAGTTAATGTCGGTTGTTCTCACCATTAGTCACCTCGTCCTTAGTTTGAGAAACGTTAAAGCGCAAACATTCTGTTGTTTACGGGATCATTATGAAAATGGCCTCTAAAGAAAGAAGGGCTCTCGAATAATGAGTAGACGAAATAAATAAAATAATCATTATGGCGCCAAACAAAGGCTCGGCCGAACGGGGCCCGATCCTGAGGAACGAAACGGAATTCACAACCGAATCTTTACTACCGTTTCTTTCACACGCGCTGTGCGTCTCTTGTTTGAATGCGAAAGGTATATTCTCGTTTGTTGCTGGACGGTTTCGATGAAGACCTGTGCACGAGCGGATGGAATCATAGCTTTTATTATTAGTAATAAATATAATATTCCGGGAAGGTATTGTGGTATTGTTCGGGAATACTGATTGAACGTGTGAATATCTATAGCTATTGTTTTTATCAAAGAACAATATTTCTTTGTTCCACTTGTTCGGGAAATTAATTAATATGGCTACTTAATTGGTTTTCTTTTATATTGTGCTCAAAAGTATGTGTGTCGCTTCATTTGCGGTTTTAGCTGCAATAGACGAGTAGATCAATTTCAAAATAGTTTCCAATGAGGAGTTAACCATAGAGAAATGTTAAGGTGACAGGTAGGGCCAATTGATTTTAATTTTTTGCTACAAAACCAGATCTTTTTTACAAACAATTACGGGGTTATAACCTCTCGGCAAACACTAATAAATATATTAAATAACCATGCAAAAATGTTGGGTCCAACGCGTACGAGAAAAAAATAAAATTTTCGCGTACATAAACGGGCCCAACATTTGTGCATGTTATTTAATAAATAGTATAAGTGTTTGCCGAGCGGTTGCATGCGAAGTAGCGGTTGTATGACTAGTTTTTGTGCCGGTACATACAGTTTATAAGGGTCCCTGCCATTTTTACCAAGCACTACATCACGCAGAAGAAAAAGATGGGGATGCTTTTTAACAAATAAGCAGATGTTCAAAATAAACTGACATGGTAGGGGGAGAATTTTAAGCTCTTTAAATATGGGTGTACAATGAGCTAAATAATCAGCACCACATACAGCTCGTATGCATTTTTTTGAGTTCTGAATGCTCTTTCGACATCCACTGACTGTCCCCACATAATAAGTCCATATCGCAATACTGAGGATACATAGCCATGATATGCGCATAGAGAAGCATCTTGATTTAGCCACTTACTTTAAGCGCTTTAGGGCAAATACGAATTTGTCCAATTTTACACACAATTTATCGATGTGTTCTTTCCAATTACGATGCTCGTCTATAGTAATACCTAAAAAAGTAGTGAAGCTATCTTGACGTATGGGTGTGCTATTGTAGTGTATGTTCGGATTAACTTCTACATTATTGTAGGGCCTGAAATGTATAGCATTTGTTTTATTGATATTTTTTTAAAATTATTATTTTTTAGCACGTTTAGGCTCATCATTAACCGATGTTTCCAAAGAGTTTCTGTCCTTACATTTGACTAATATGGTTGTGTCATCAGCGAATAAAATGGATTCTTGTTTCAATTCTAGTGGCAAGTCATTTATACATAGAATAAAAGGCAGTGGCCCCAAGATACTTCCCTGGGGTACGCCACAGCTATTTATTTTAGCAGAGGACCTAGCAATTTCCTTTTTGTTATTCTCTATTTTGCAGATTTCTGTAAATTGCCAACGTTCCGACAGGTAGCTTTGTATCCATTCAAGTGATTTACCTGTAAAGTCATATTTTTGTAGTTTACAAACAAGTCGCGAGTGTGAAACGTAGTCAAAAGCCTTTGACATATCGAGGAAATGGCCCATAACATTAAGTTTGTTGTTTAACTATTCTGTTACATTCCTTACCAGCCTACACTTATTCCGACGACACACTACTATAGATAGGTATAGGTTTTTTTTCTTTCCTTTTTTGTATTTTTTTTTCATCCTTTTCTTTTTACTATGTTTGCTACTTGTACTGTACTAGTTAGTACCTACTTACCTGTACACAATGTATAAATTCTCGTCCACCTCTTTAAAAATATTCATCCTTCATCCTTCTGCGGGTTTGTCCTGGCGACCTGTAGCACCGGTTTTTAACAAAACCTATTTCAGGCGCCAGCCTCTCTTACTCTAGAATCATATAAGTGACGTGCAATTAATGTACTTGTATTTTTAGTTTAAGACCCTATTGTAAAGAGGAAAATAATTGATTCATTTATTATTTTTTATTTATTTATGATGTGTTTTAAGGTGTCTCATCGACGAAACTAGCGCCGCCAATAGATTTGTGTCAATTGTGGCAATTATGAGACAATTACAAAAAGTAGGTACAACGCTTAATTCTAACGGAAAGTACTAAAATTTTTTTGAGACACAATTTCTTCCAACAAGTACATAACCATGATTTTTGTAATTGCTAAAAGTAGCCACTTTAGGCAATAATGAGGATTATAGTTACTTGTACTAAGATAATATTACACAAGTACATCTCAAAAATTTTAATAATTTTCTTTATGGCTTCAACCGTTGTACATTTTAAAAAATGTCTCACAATCGCCCCAATTATTACAAATCTATTATAGTTTCGCTATGAATCACCTTAATTTTAAAATTTACAGCTGAATTTAATAATTAAGACAGCAATTTTCTGAGATTGTTGATTGAGATTGAGATGTCCTTTTTTGGCTTAATCTAAGAATCTATTCCTAGATTAAGCCAAAAAAAGGAAGATACAGTACGCGCTTACAATCTTAGATTAAATCAAAAAGACAGCTATCTGTTTTTTTTTGGCTGGAAAATCACATTGACAGGGCAGAAATTATCTTTTTTATGTCATGGGTAGCAGACAGGCAGACGGATCACCTGATGGTAAGCGATTGCCGCCGCCCATGGACACCCGCGACACCAGTGGAGTCACAAGTTCGCTGCCATTGGACCTCCGGTACCCTCACTCACGCAGCGAATCACATCACAGAGCTGCTTCACGCCGGTTTTCTGTGCGGCCGGCCCATTCTTGCCGAAGCGTGGCTCTCCCACGGTCAAAATCATTATACCTAGTCCAGTAGTAGTAGTAATAGTCCTGGTCTAGTAGTATATTATGTCCGCGAAAACAGGACCCGTGAAAAGCAAGCTTCAATCGCCATCAACATTCAAATTTGAGCTTTATGTATATACCCACCTTATTACAAAACGCGATCAAAAGTTTTTACTGTACCAAATCTCAAGCCATCCCGTTCCAAACGAGATTTGTTCCCGAACTATTTTTAGATCGCGTTTTATAATAAGGAGAAGGGAATCTAAAATTTTAGAATCAGAATCAGAATCTTTATTGCTTAAACTGTAGGTATTACAATTTGCGGGTGACATTGCAACATATATTAAGTACCTACGATAACAGTTTACCCATATTGGGTATGCAATACTTATTAATTACAAAATATAATATATAAGCTTGAAAATATGAATAGAAATGTTAGTGTTTACAATTGAAATATTTATTTAAATTATAAAATACATTTTCAGTTAACCGCTTTTTCAGGCGTATTTTAAATTTTAGCATGTCCATAGCTTCGTTAAGTTCCGTGTTTTGCGACGAGACTTCTTTAGTTCTCGATTCGTTTAGTCGTTTTTAGGAGGTTGGTACACATGTAAACCCTTAAGTAGAATACCGAAGTTAGAATAGTTATTTACAGGATTTCTACCGTGTACCTTATTTTTGAGTTTCGGATATTTATTATATATATTTCAAAGTTAATTATTATTTAAGTCTGACTTGGAGATCTTTCTGAAAAGTTTTGGGTTTCGTTAATTAGATTACTTGGTGGTCCGATGATGTTGAAGGTGTCATAATCTAATCTGACAGCCTAGAAGTTTTGTGTCCCACGTAGTCGTGTGTAACTCTTTACTGAAACGACTCAGTGATCCGACTCAACCAAATGAGTCACTGTTCCGAATCTCTAATATTCACTCCGAATGTATCATTCGACTCAAATGGATCTCGAGTTTGAGTGAACTGAATGATCCATCATCATCGTCATCATCATCAGCCCATTTAAGTCCCCACTGCTGGGGCACGGGCCTGCCTCAATAACATGAGGGCTAATTGCCATACTCACCACGCTTGGCAGACGGGTTGGCGAGGGTTTTGATATAAATGCAGAGTTTTCCTTCTCTGGGTGCTGATGATCATGCCAGCAGATTTACCTTAGTCGCCTTTTACGACACCTCGGTAAGAGTGAGGGTGGCCTATTCTACTCTGCCGGGAACCACACGGCCTACTGAATGATCCGAATGAGCTGAATGATCCGAGTGAGCCGAATGATCCGAATGAGAGGAATGAATCACGGATCTATCTGAGAGTCGATGTTCCAAATGAAGCGTTTCACTGTTCCGCATTTCTGCACTGATCCAGATGCAAATGTTCCAATATTTTGAAAGATACGTTTTTGCCAGGAAACCACCATGATGTAGTTTAGGTTATATGAGTTGTGTTGTCGGCTGTTTCTAAGTCTAGCCTCAGGGTGTTACTAATTTAATTGATCGTCGATTGAGAGCATCGATCAATCGAACGATACCGTTCGACTAACCAAAAGCTTGATTCCATCGGTGGGAGTTGATCGATAGGTCTGGTAAAACAATCAATTGGTTTGGTAAAATCGATTGATGAAACGTCGACTAATCCATTCTACCATTGTTCGATGTTCACTCGGCAAAACGCAGGTGCTACTTCATGCCGAGTATCTATGAGGCCGTGGTATCAATCCGGTAGAGATCCCCTTCATGCCGAATGGCTCTCCCACAGTCGCGGCCGCTGTTTGATAGGTAAAAGACCTTATATTTCAAATAGTAACTTGTTGTATACTCCACAGGCTCTCGTTGGCGACGTGGTTCACTTGTGCAGTTCACTTACAGGGGCTGGATGTACTGTTGCGTGGTAAGTCTAGATCATTAAATAAAATATGTACTCACTCAGCTTGACTACGATGTTTGAAGTGCCCACAAGCGCCACTCCTTGCACGTTTCGGATAGTTTCTGAAATGTGTGACCATGATTTAGTTGGTCTGGTTCCCCTGTTAAAGGGTCGTGAAGGTCAGAGGGTCAGTCGCTTCATTGTAATTACCAGACTCCCCGAATCCTGAATCACGGTCTAAGCGTACCCTGGGCTCCAAAATAGCTTTGGATGTAACCGGGAATTACACGTTAAGTTCCCACAAGCGCCAAACATTCTTCATCAGCACACAGCTCCACTACACCATCTTCGCACCGCTAATCATCCTAGCACATTATTGGTAGAAAAGCTTACATCATACGTTTCTTCCTAGATATCTCTGGTGGGAAAGCAGCCAAAACTTCCAACCTTATTCATTTAAGGTGGCGATGGACTTACCAGCAGAAGAGCTAACACGAACTTTTCAAAAGATTCGTAGCGTATGCATATCGTAAGCAATTTGTACTAAAAATTTAAGAGCTCCCTCTTTCGTAATCATCATCAGCCCATTTATGTCCCCACTGCTGGGGCACGGGCCTCCCTCAATCACATGAGGAGTAATTGCCATACTCACCACGCTTGGCAGACGGGTTGGCGAGGGTTTTGATGTAAATGCAGAGTTTTCCTTCTCTGGGTGCTGATGATCATGCCAGCAGCTTTACCTTAGTCGCCTTTTACGACACCTCGGTAACAGTGAGGGTGGCCTATTCTACTCTGCCGGGGACCACACGGCGTTTTCGTAAACATAACTAAAATTGATAGTACAAAAGTCTGACAGGATAGCATCGACGTACAGTGCACCCACGATCAGAAGGCACTTCAGTGACATTGACAGGGGGCTTACACAAAGTGTCTAAGACAGGGTCGTTGTAAAACGTTCTTTCTAAGCGGAAATGTAAAAACAGCATTAGTTCCGACTTTGGCCACGTGCCAAATAAACGTGATCGGTTTGTACAGTACAGTGCGACTATGATCAAAAAGAAGTTGTCTATGATATATTGCCGCCTTGTGGTCCCCGGCAGAGTAAAATAGGCCACCCTCACTCTTACCGAGGTGTCGTAAAAGGCGACTAAGGTAAAGCTGCTGGCATGATCATCAGCATCCAGAGAAGGAAAACTCTGCATTTATATCAAAACCCTCGCCAACCCGTCTGCCATGCGTGGTGAGTATGGCAATTACCCCTCATGTGATTGAGGGAGGCCCGTGCCCCAGCAGTGGGGACTTAAATGGGCTGATGATGATGATGATGATGATGATGATGATGATATCTTGTAAAGGAAAAGCCACCTGCCAAATAACTGCAGGACGACTATAGTATCTATTAAATTCATGCAGGATAGTGTTGTAACGCGAGCGTGGCGCTAGGGCGCTAGCGCTCTCGTCAACGCTGATGTATCCAAAACATTTTGACGTTTGGTTTCGTGACTAACTATCGTCGACGAAATTGCTTCATACTTAATTGCTCCGTAATCGTAGCGTGGACACAATACGCCAACGTTACGAATTCTTTGAATGTTCGTGTTAGCCCTTCAGGTAACTCGCTTGTCGCCTCTAGTATAAAACAATCTAGAATCAGCGCCACAAAAGAAGTCCTGCGGAAAAAGACGGAACTAAAATTTGACATTCCTTGTATGTATGTTCATAAAGCTCAAATTTGAATGTAGAAGGCGACTCGAGAGCGGTTCACACTAGACCTGGAAAAAACGTATCTTTCAAAACATTGGAACATTTGCACCTGGATCAGTGCAAAGATGCGGAACAGTGAAACGCTTCATTTGGAACATCGACTTTCAACTAGATCCTCGATTAATCGGATCACTCCGCTCATTCGGATCATTTGGCTCATCCGTGTCAGTGAGCGAGAATAGGAACAGTGTACCATTTGGCTCAGTCGTTTCAGTAAAAAGTTGCACACGTCTAGTTTACACGGGACTTCTATGGTGCGGACTTTACTTCTGTTGAGGGTTTCTCCAGTGTTGTGTGTCGGGCAGATGGCGCCACGTACGAGTACATCGTGGTCGGCGCGGGCGCAGCGGGCAGCGCGGCCGCCGCGCGCCTCGCGCTCGCCGGGAGGCGCGTGCTACTCGTCGAGGCAGGGGGAGACCCTGGGTATCTGTCTAGTGTAAGTTGATCCACACAACATCTCATAATTCCTGATTTAATATAAGCTACAGTATACCGCACCAAGAAAGTCGTGACAACGGATTTTTGTAGAACTAACGGAATTCCCATATTTATAACTCAATGGAGTATGAAAGTTCTTTTCATGACTTTATTGACACCTTAAAGCACTTGTGCTAGGCAGACAACCGACCCCGATGCCTCCACCATATGGGTTATACCAGTTGGTGGAGGCCCCCCCGCAGGTCACGACGACGGAGCTCGGAATGGTCGAGCTCCGACTGCGGGGGAAGAAGACCGCCCCCGGGCCGGATGGAGTCCCGGCCCGCATCCTCTCCATCTGCCTCGGGCAAATGGAGGAGAGGATCCGGGGCCTCTTTGACCGGTGTCTCCGGTCAGAGAGGTTCCCCCGGATCTGGAAGGAGGGCCTGCTGGTCCTCCTTCGTAAAGAAGGTCGGCCGGCCGACGACCCGTCGGCCTATAGGCCAATTGTGCTGCTGGACGAGGTGGGGAAGATCTTCGAGAAGATCATCGCTTCCCGCCTCGTCCAGCATCTCGAGGAGACTGGGCCTGACCTCAGCGAGGCCCAGTTCGGGTTCAGGGCCGGTCGATCCACGATCGACGCCCTGTCCCGGCTCCGCTCCCTCTGCGAGGGAGCGTCGAGCAGGGGGGAGGGGTTGTTGGCAGTCTCGTTAGACATCAAAAATGCCTTCAACTCCCTCCCCCATGCAGTTATTATGGAGGCACTCCGGTATTTCCGGGTGCCTCCATACCTGATAGGGCTGGTCGGCGACTATCTCGCCGACCGGTCCGTGGCGTTTGTTGACGCCGCTGGTTCTGTCCAGCGGCGTCAGGTCGTATCCGGTGTTCCACAGGGGTCCGTCTTGGGGCCCCTGCTCTGGAACATCGGATACGACTGGGTGTTGCGAGGCGCGCTTCTCCCGGGCATGGGTGTCATCTGTTATGCAGATGACACCCTAGTCACCGCCCGGGGGAAGTCCTTCCGGGATGCAGCGCGCCTCGCATCGGTCGGCGGCGATTTGGTCGTCGGCCGTATCGGCCGGCTGGGGCTAAACGTAGCCCTGGCCAAAACCGAGGCCCTTTATTTTCCCGGGCCTCGGGAGAGCCGACCACCCCCCGGCGCAGCCATCCGCGTCGGGGGGGTGGACATCCCGGTGGGGGCCGAGATGAAGTATCTCGGCCTCACACTGGATCCGCGCTGGCACTTTGGCCCCCACTTTAGGGGGGTGTCAGCGCGGGTCCTAAAGGCAGCAGACCACCTTTCGTGGCTGCTGCCGAATCTGGGAGGGCCTGGAGAGAGGTGTCGGCGGCTATATGCCGGCATCCTCCGCTCCATGGCCCTCTACGGGGCCCCGATTTGGATAGGGGCCCTGACGAAGAAGGGCAATGCGGCCCTCCTAAGGAGGCCGCAAAGGGCCATTGCCCAGCGGGTCGCGAGAGCCTACCGGACGGTAGGTTTCTCCGCGGCCTGCGCACTCGCCTCCACCCCGCCATGGGAGTTGGAGGCTGGAGTGCTGGCCGCCGTCTACGAGAAGACGGCGGCCAAGCGAGCGGCTGGCGATCCCCTCTGCCCCCGGGAAAGGGAGGCAATAAGGAAGGAGGGTCGCCAGCAAATGGTGGAGGCATGGACGGCCTCTCTCCAAGTGGAGAGGTACGGCCGTCCCACGCTCGCGGCGCTCGCCCCGGTCTTGGACCGGTGGCTCGAGCGCCCCCACGGGTTTTTGTCCTTCCGGACGGTGCAGGTACTTACCGGGCATGGTTGCTTCGGTAACTACCTGCACCGCATTCAACGGGAGGACACTCCTTCGTGCCACCAGTGCGGCGCTGCGGAGGACTCGGCGCATCACACGTTGGTGGTGTGCCCGTCCTTCGACCAACAGCGGTCCGCGCTGGTCGCGGAGGTCGGACATGACCTCTCATTGCCCAGCATAGTTGAAGCTATGCTGGATAATGAGGGGGCGTGGTCGGCCTTCGCCCACTTCTGTGAGGAAGTGGTGGCGCAGAAGGAGGCGGCGGAGCGGGAGCGCGAGACTAACCCCCTCGCAGGCCCGCTTCGAGCAAGGAGAGGACGAGTTCGGCGGAGAACTCTTCGTCCTCTCCGTGGAGGTGGCCAGCCGGCAACAGGGACGGGGGTCCCTGTGCCGGCACTGCCATTGGCACCTCCACCGCTCGTTGGGGACGGCTCAGCTCTTCCGGCTGTCCCCAACCCCCCTCCTCCTAGTCTGAGGAGGGGCGTGGCCGCACACCCCGTGTAGGGGCCTGTGGGGGAGTGGGGTTGCGGGGAATAGCCTAGTGCAGTTCCCGTGACCCCATTCTATACCCACGGGTGGTTGAGCCCCGGGAGTTTTAGTGGGTATGCCCTCAGGCCGCTTCTTGTTAGAAGAAGCGGCCCGGAGGGTGAGTCCCACAGTACCCTGTCGCCCCCCGGCGGCAGGGTCTGCGTAACGCATTTCTCCCGGGAAAACAAAAAAAAAAAAAAAAAAAAAAGGCAGACAACCGAGGAATTACCAATATAATACTTAAATAATGTACATACGACACGCAGATACTGAACAAACCAAGTGTTCATCACAAAATGAAAGTCACGACCTTCAGCAATGAAGAAACAATGAAGAAGTTCTAAATATTTAGAAAGAAAGAAAGAAATAATATTTATTTAGTGACAATCAGGTCTCTTAGATTTACTTACAATCAGGTCTCAAAACTCAACACTCAATTCTTTATTGCTTCCATAGTACTTCACTTTCGCTTGCTCCTTTGCCTTAAAGTAATAGTATCTTTTAATTAATCGGTACTGAACTAATTATCAGTGTGTCATTCCCAGTTGCTGTTCAAAGTGTCGCTCTGGAAACCGGATGCTATGCTTGGTAATTTACTTAAGATTTGTCTAGTAATTGCAATGACTTTTGTTACTCTTAAACAGGGGAATCAGGCTAACTGGTTCATGGTTACATATACAGAATGCTGAAAAGCAATTGTAAAATATCTCAAAAATTTGTTGAGGGTATCTATCCACAGTTTTTTACAATCCGAAAAGTGATAAAAATTCCGTTTGGCGTACGTTCCTATTAACTAAGCTACACCGTTCAAGTCAATATACCAATTATTTAATTGTTTTTTAGGTCTTATTCTTGGCCATTTACAGATACCAGGAGCTGCTCAAGCTTTGATAGGGTCACGTTTAGACTACCACTACGAGACCATCTCCAACGGGGTCTCCTGCCTGTCCTCGTTGAAACAGCAGTGCTCCTTCAGCCGCGGCCGCTGCCTCGGCGGCTCCACCAGCACCAACTTCATGATGTACACCCGAGGCAACCCTCAGGACTTCGATGACATCGGCATTCCCGGGTGGTATTGGGACGATATGAAACCTTACTTCTTACGTTACGAAGGCCTTCAAGACTTATCGAAACTACCACCATCTTCTATCCCTTATCATAACACAACCGGGACCATGAAGGTGGAATTCTTTGCAGATTCCGAAAACCCTTGGCAATCCAAGATCATCGATGGGTTTACTGCACTGAACTTCCCCATAAATCCAGATGTCAATGCAGCATCTCAAATAGGTGTATCCAAAATTGTTGGATATGTATACGAAAATGAAAGAATGTCAACTAAAAGAGGATATTTAGATAGAAAAGATGTAAAAAAACTCTTGGCAGTTGCGAAGTTTACTAAATGTACAGGAGTTATAATCGGAGATAGTAAAACTGCCATAGGTATAACCGTGTTGTACAACAATATCAGGAATTTGAAATTATATGCAACTGAAGAAGTGATTCTCAGTGCAGGCGCATTAGAAACACCAAAATTACTAATGCTGTCAGGCATTGGACCCGCCGAACATTTGAAGGAATTCGATATACAAGTCGTCGTGGACTTGCCAGTCGGAAACAACATGACTGATCACCTGTCACCCATAGTGGTCGTCAAAGTCGACAAAGGTTTCGGCATCACAGACAATTTAATCGACGCGAGCTCCAAAATAACTGATGTAGCAGAGTTGCTGTTACTCCGAAGCGGACCTCTGGCATCAAACGGCCTCACTGACGTCACCTCTTTCCTTAACTCCAAGTGCTATGATTTCGAGAATCGTCGACTCATGTCAGAGAGTCCCGACTGTGAGTTGCCGAGTCTTCAGTTCATCCACTCTTATGTTGATAGGAATTTGGCGAGGCTGGCAGGGCCACTGTTTCAGCGAGGGACTGGATTCAACGATGACGTGACTCAACAGCTGGTTAAGTTGAACGCAAGGTATGCGTTCATAGTGTTCGCTCCGCAGGTGTTGAGGCCGTTCTCTGAGGGCAGGGTGCGGCTGGCCAGCGGGGATCGCTTGGCGGCGCCGGCGATCTTTCCGAACTTTTTGTCGGATGATCGCGATGTGGCGGAGATGGTGCGCGCGATCAACATCGTCGAGCACTTGATGGAGACGCCGGTATTTAAAAAGGGGAATGCTTCTATTGTGCATTTAAAATTTCCAGGTTAGACATTTATTGTATTTAATTGATTATAAAATTTCTAGTCTATGTAAAGTCACCCAGAGGGCATAGACCAAAGGATTGGTCACTCAATGGTGAAGGTCGCGGGAATCTTTTAGATGTGGGCGGCACGGGACCAATCTGTGTGGAGAACATTGGGGAGGCCTTTATCCAGATGTGGGTGTCTATTATTTTATAACATCTCTACTCATTTGAGCTTAAAATGGGCGAGGGTGATCATCTCTGTCATCATACCAAAAAGCAAATGTATTGGGCTTAAATTGACGCTAAAATTTATCTTCTCTATAAATGAACATTTTTGACAGTGTTAGCGGTAGCGGACACACAGACAAGTTACCTACTTGCTCTCGTGTGATGCTAGCACCATATACACAGCAGTATGATAAAGAACGAATTGATTCCAGTGTCATCGTCAGGAGATAATCGATTCGGCACGTAACAATATCCCTTTCTTTTTTCTAGATTGCCCGTCCTTCTCCAAAGACCGTCAAGGCTATTGGGCGTGCTACAGCCGGCAGATGACGCACGCGAGCCACCACGCGGCGGGCACGACGGCGCTAGGCCGCGTGCTGGACGCGCGGCTGCGCGTGCGCGGCATGCGGCGTCTGCGCGCGGCGGACCTCGGCGTGCTGCCGCGCCTGCCGCGGGGGAACACCGCCGCAGCTGCTGTGGCGATAGGAGAGAAGCTCGCTGATCTCATATTGAGTGGCCAGTAAAACTCAACCGGTCCTATTCCTGTGGCCTCTTTGGCTAGGTCTCCGTCAAGATGCCAATCGATTTATAATCGTGACAAAACTGAATCAACTTCAGTGCCATAAGTTCGTTTTTGCTCATAGCAAATAGTGAAACTAAGTGATATTGTGGTCTAGGATGTGATACGTCACAAAATGTGACTTTCTCTTTCCTATCTTAGAGTGTAAACCCAGTTGCATCCAATGCGGAGTCCAAGAATCGAGATGTCTGGTAATGCAGCATCATGGCTTTCCATCAGGTGTGTTATTGAATGGACAATAAACCTCATCTTGCCGTTTTCCTGTGGTCTCTTTGACTAGGTCTCCGTCAAGATTCTCTATTGGTTCTGATATTCGTAACGCAGATACTGGAGCTACCTATCTCGGAGTTAGATCATTGTATAAAATGTGATATTGTTTTAATTAAAAATAAATCTTAGTGAAATCGTATCTTAATGAATATACCCCGCAGCAGGTAACATGAAGACGTCACACACACGCGTCGTTTCTCCGAATGTTCCGCAAGACCCCGGGCGCTTTCGACTGGCTTTGAAGCCCTGTCCATAATTACCTGCCTGATGCCATTTCCTGTTGTAACGTCACAAGGAACACTTGCCACCTCTGACATAATTACTGCTCAGAGTTTGGGAGGTACCTGTACCATATGTATAAGGCTTATTGTTTTACGTGTACCGAATAAAAAGAGTGAGATTTGTTCCCAAAAACTTCAGAAAATATGTTCAAAAAACATGTTAGATGCCAGATGATGACTTCATCTGGAATCTAACATGTTTTTGAATTGATTTGATCTAAATGTTATGGCACCTGATGTAAAGCGTCAATGCGGTCTATTACGCGTTTGCCTTGAAGATATCCCCTTAGACTGTGGAACTAGATCAACTGAAGCAAGCTTTCACACGTTTCAGAATCTATATGAAACTTGTAGGTTTCCTCACGATGTTTTCCGTCACCGCCGAGCGATTGGTAGGAATATGCACATAAAGTAAACAAAAAAGTATTCCACTGCAGGGCAAAATCCTCCATCACAGAAATCAAGTTATCGCTACTATGATGGAATTAGGCTTAATCACCACGCTTGGCAAATACAGATTGGTGATCACAACTATATCCGAAAAATTCAAAAAAACTTCGATCGACCCGACAATTGAACCCAGGACCACGGCCCGGTACTTAAATCACTAGACCAATAGGACGTTGATAAAATGCGAAATATGTACATAGATTTGAAAAATTCATAGGTGCATGCTCGCATTCAAACGACGTCCGCGTCCCCCGATGGAAGGCGCGTTCTTTTCCATTTAACTACCATCGCTCGTAAACCCCAATTTAAGCTGAAATGTTTTTAACCTGGCGTGTCGTTCCTGTCGCTAATTGGCCGTAATGACGGCAACAAAGCTCGCTCTTATAAACCGGGAATGCTTCCGACTGTTTGCACTCGACCGCGCAATTCGGTTATTACAGGAAATTTATAATTCCAACAGACGTAATTAGAATAGCTTTTGTTGCCGGCTTTCTTGCAGATTCTGTCGCCAGATATAAGACAGCACTTAAGTATCCACATCCGTCAAATTTCTTCAATCGACTCTCACCTAAACGGGATTTTTATACCATGTAGGTACTTTATTTTTGAGTTTCCGATATTTCGGCACTTTTGCAAGCGGTCACGTAATCGAAGTAACTGAATTGTTTGCGGGTAAGTTGTTACTGGCAGACAAATCGGTCTACCCTCCTTCGCAGTCTTTTACTACGCGCACCTGCGGTACCGCTGTTCACTAACTCACTATTTTCTCGCACCTGTTCTTGACACAATACACTCACAGTATCTGGCCGCGAAATGACAATTTGTTTAGTTTTACGGTTTCCATGAAAGTTTACAACAATATAATAAATATCAGTACCTACAATTGTCATGTTATTGTTCGGTAAAGTTATCAGTTCGCGCATTTGTTCAATTGCTCACAGAAGACCGGCGTGAAGCAGCGCCTGCGCTGTGTTTCGCCGTGTGAGTGAGGTTACCGGAGGCCCAATGGGGGAAGGGGAAAAGGTTGGCAGCACACTTGTGACTCCACTGGTGTTCCATTTGTGACTCCACTTCCATGGACACCCATGGGCGGAGGAATTGCTTACCATCAGGTGATCAGTCTGCTCGTCTGCCACCTCTCATATAAAAAAAAAATGTATCCCGACGTGTTACTGTCCGTACCTTAATACTTACAACGTTTGCTTACAATCGGCCACGCATGTCTTCATTGTGGAATCAATCAACTTTTCGCAACGGTAGGTAAGACTTTGAAATCTGTATGAAACGAGTCTAGAGGCCGGTAACGTGCCGTGATGGGCGGCTGTGAACATGACTTACCATCAGGCGACCCACTTTCACTTTAACTTATATTAGAATAAAAAAAAGTTAAAAACTAAAACCCGACTGCCAAAAAAACATGTTCAAAAAAGTACGAAACAAGAAAATTGTCCCTGCTGAAATTATTATGCCTTATGGCCGTGGTCGTATGCCACATTGATTTTATTTTATTATTATAATGAATCTGTTTTGCTACAGTAGGTGGCATACGACCACGGCGATACGGCATAATAATTTCAGCAGAGACAATCCTCTTGTTTCGTGTTAGTTATGTAAATAAAATTACATATTTTAAAATGTGCTAAAAAACTCTTTTATTTGATATCCCACACAGTACCGTCAAGCAATTTTTTTTTAGTTCCTTACTCTAAGGAAAAACTATTGAGCAAATTCGAGTGATCAAATTTCTGGGAATCAATAATAGTCGAAAACTGTTGTTGGAAATATCATGTTGAAAGTGTATGTGAAAGATTGAGCAGATTTGTGTTTGTACTCCGTAGGCTTAGGGAGACAGTTTCTGTTGAATTAGCATACCTATCACGCGTATGTCGTTTCTGTTCTACAGTACGGATTAATGATGTGGGGCAATTGTACTGACATTGTTATGGTATTTAGGGTACAAAAAAATGTATAAGAGCGATATGTGGTGCTAAATATACAGTATCGTGTAGTCCTATGTTTAAAAAAAAATGGTTTTATTACCACTTACCTGCTTATACATCAAACAGATCTGTATATTTGTTAAAAAGCACCCCTGTTATTTTCAATTCAAACAGTCAGTAACATTTAAGGAATTGAGAAAACGTCCACAAAACTTGCTACAGTTGCCCTGTTGCAGATTAACCATAGCTCAAAAAAGCTCATTTCATATGGCCATCAGAGTCTTTAATTCGTTACCTGATGAACTGAGAGGTCTGAGTGGAGCTCACTTCTGTAGCAAACTACATACGTGGCTTGTGGAGAGGTCTTTTTACTCGCTGACTGAATATTTTGATTTTGATTTTAAAAATAAGTGACATTCATTTATCAATCCCATTATTGGAATGAATTATTATTAGGCAATAGAGTAGATATTAATTATTTGTTACTGAGTTTTTACATCATTGTTATTTTTAAGTGACATTGAATTGTTATTTTAATGTATACCGTTATTAAATATTTGCACGCTTCTTCAATTAAGTAAACTTCAGTGAAACCAAATAACATTGTAACATCACATTATGTACCTGAAATTATGCAAATAAAGTATTCTGATTCTGATTCTGATTTAGTCCCCTAGAGGCGCTGTAGTCAATTTAACATGACGTCATGTCGCCTATAACCAGAAGACAATCAAGACGCTTCTAACGACACTCATCTCTCATTTTTTCAAATATGATAACAGGTTTAGAAGTTAGGAGGGACAGATGAACAACCGTACATACATACAGGTCAAAATAATAACCCTCCTGTATGCTTCGCCGTAGTCGGGTAATAAACTGGAATTCCTTAACCTGTTTGGAATAAAATCTACGAGTATGTTCTTATATACCAAATCGTAGATTATTAGGCTGTATAAGCAACAACATCTTTGTCTGTCTTGAAAATGGAACAATTTTGTTTTTTTTAAATAACGAAAATATTTTCCTTAAAATGGCGGCGTGTTTGATGTGATTTTCTCGTCTCTTTTAATGGAGGTTAGCGCATACTTTTAATTACTTCAGCCAGTATCCGCGATTAAAATTTAAGTTCTCGAAATTTTTGCTGTCGTTTCGTGTTCCTGTCATGAACTCTTGTGGATTTTGCCCAAGAAGTTTATCAAACTTTGTATTTTTTACTTATAGGACTTAACATTCTTATCTTAAGGTGACGGATAGGGCACGCCAATATTTAGCTGTGGACGCTATATGACCCAGTTGGGTCCGTTTTTGTAAGCGAAAAATTGATTCAAGCCAAAAGTGGCTGCTTTGGCGTGAATCAATTTTTCGCGTACGCGTTGGACCCAACTTTTTTGCATGGTTATTTAATAAATAGCAGTGTAAAGCGAGAGTTTGTAACCGAAATTGTTTAAAATAGATCCGGTTTAGTAGCTAAAAATCACTAGTGTGCCCTACCTGTCACCTTAAAAGTTAACTAAGTATCAGGTGCTTGTGTGTGCGTTTAAGTGTTCAGTTAAAAGTTTCTTTCGAGTTGCTACCGATGTTGCCGTAGTAAATAAAGGTGAGTAAAGTTTTACTTAACTGAAACGAATGGCGGTCGTAACTTTTAGTACCTATTACCTACTTTTTATGAAAGCACCGATGAAAAAGGTAGATTTATTGGTTTTGGTTAATATTGAATAAAATGGACTTAGTACATTCATTGATTTGAGAGAGCAATGGCTCAGTGTAGCGTGGAGCAAGTCGTCGTAAGGAACCGTGTTTCGGTTAAGTTCACAAATTCGTGAATGATTCTGAATGTGTAACTATGATACAGGTGGTCTGGTTCGCTTATTTAAGGGTTACGAAGGGCAGATGGCATTCGATTCATTGTAATTGAGGTATTTGAAAGGAAACGCACGAGTAGTCACCAACGCAGTTTATTCCAGACTGGCCAACCGGCCTACGAGCGGCCCGCGCGCACACCTTACAACTATCGATATGTAGTTATTTCCATGTACCTACATTACATATCTCCACCCTTAACTAATAGGTACCTTATGAAGTATAACTATAAGTAAAACTTTTAAACGGAAGGACATAAATTAATACTTAGAGAAGATCCAAAGTTTCATACAACCCAAAACATTACATACTACGTTAATAAATAAATGTTGTTACCATTAAACATTGATACCTATATTAGCAATCTATTACAATATATCTATAACTATTTTATGAACTATTTAACTTATAAATCTAAGAATACATTTTCGCTTAGGGTTAAAATCGGTATCGACGAGGATTTAATCTACACTGGCGAATCGGTCGAGGCTGAGGTTGGGGGGTTACGGGGGCAGGCGAACAAGGGAGCGATGGCGGAGCACTCTCTGTGTTTTCATCAATGCAATCTTCGAACTGACCACTACTCTCGTCATCTCCGGCCGACGGCGGACGTTCTACGCTCGGGCCGGTCGAGCTGCGCCCAGGTGTCCGGTACGTAGGTACGTCCTGGGGGTTCTCGATGTCGATACTGGGACCCGGAGGACTAGAAGGACAGATTAGTGAACTACGTATCCGTTGCTTCAGCTGATCAATGTGCTTATGTGACTCCCTACCTAACTCATCGACTACTTTATAATCTGAAATACCTATTTTTTTAGTAACTTTCCCTGACACCCATTTATCGTTACCTCTAAACTGTCGCAACCATACCTCATCCCCCTCGTTAAGTGCTCTGGTTACCTGAGGCCCACTCTCTTGCTGACGTTTTTGTGCTTTGTTTACCCGAGCGTTCAAATCTGGTCTGAGTACGTCCAGTTTCGTACGTAACCTACGGCCAAACATTAACAAGGCAGGTGTTTCACCTGTCGTACAGTGATCTGTGTTTCTATAATATAATAAAAAATTACTTAAATATAAATTTATATCAGCATTTTCTCGTATTGATTTTTTGATAGCTTTTTTAACCGTTCTAACGGCATTCTCAGCTGCGCCATTTGAGGCGGGATGATATGGTGCTGAAAATAAATGTTCGACTCCTATAGATTTTAAAAATTGAGAAAATTCGTTACTGGTAAAAGGGGGACCATTATCTGAAACTAATTGCTTTGGCAACCCGAACCGAGAGAAAAGATCGCTTAAGAATTTAATGCTGTGAGTCGCCGCTGTGCTCGGAACCTGAGCGACCTCTAGCCATTTTGTCCTGGCATCAATTAATACAAAAAATATTTTTCCCGCTATCGGGCCTAGGAAATCTACGTGTAATCGTGACCATGGTTTATCTGGCCATGGCCAAGGGCAGGAGGCCTGACGCGGGGGTGCGTCCCCCTCAGCCGCACACACTTGACAACTGCGGCACATTGTCTCGATAGCCTCGTCAATTCCCGGCCACCAGACGTAACTTCTAGCGAATGACTTAGTTTTAACGATACCCATGTGTGACTCATGTAATTCGTCTAGAACTTTTAACTTACATTTCTCCGGTATTACTACTCTGTATCCCCACAACACACACCCCAACTCCTCATACAACTCGTTTTTTCGATTAAAAAACGGCTGAAGAGCTTTAATTTCGTTTTCCCTAGGCCATTCGCTGCGGATGTAACTCAATATACGGCTTAACAATGGATCGCTACTGGTTTGTTTTTTAACCACATTATAATCTAATAACATTGAATTTTGAGCGAAATGTAAATAAGTCTGCTCAGGCAAAATGTGCTTATGCCTATACGTCGCGAGCGCAGGCAACCTCGATAATCCATCCGCCCCGTTCTGTTTCGACGTTATATACTCAATGTCATAAGTATATGCCGTTAATTTGATAGCCCATCTCTGTAATCTACTAGCGGCCATAGCTGGTATACCTTGCTTAGGACCGAAAATGGTAACTAAAGGTTTGTGATCGGTACGTAAAGTGAAATGCCTACCATAAACATATTGATGTAACTTTTCTAAACAGAACACAATGGCTAAGGCTTCCCGCTCGATCTGCGAATAATGTTTCTCCGCGGGAGTAAGTGCGCGCGATACATACACCACGGGCCGTTCCCCCGCGTCTCCGTGGGGGCACGCGCTGTCCCGCTCACACTCGCACCTTTGACTGAGCACTCCACCTATTCCTCGTGCGCTCGCGTCGCACGTTACAAACAAAGGCTTCCGCGGGTCGTAATGAGTCAAAACGTCCGCGCTAATTAATATTGATTTTATTTTGTTAAAGGCCGATTCACACTCTTTATCCCAAAACCAATTCGTACCCTTTTTTAACAAATTGTATAAGGGCGCTAGAATTGAACTTAAATTTTTAACAAATTTGGCATAAAAATTTATTGTGCCTAAGAAAGCTCTGAGCTCTGTAATATTACCTGGTCGGGGTATATTTAAAATTCCCTTTACTTTTTCCGGGTCAACCTTAATACCTTCTGCAGATATGATGAATCCTAAGTACTTAACTTCGTTCGTAATAAAACTACATTTATTTTGTTTTAATTTCATGCCGTTTTCATGAATTCGTTTAAGCACTTTTTCTAAAATCTGCAAATGCAATTCGGCATCTGGAGTTCCAATTATGATGTCATCCAAAAACACCGCTACATGAGGGATATCATTAAGAAGATTAGACATTATACGTTGAAAAATTCCTGGACTTGACGCTAAGCCATAAACTAACCTTTTGTATTTAAATAAACCCTTATGCGTATTTATTACTGTCAAATTATCGGGATCATCTAGCTCAATCTGATTATATGCCTGGGATAAATCGATTTTTGTAAAATACTTTGCTCCATTTAATTGAACTAATAGGTCATCTATTCGTGGTAACGGGAACCTATCTACTTTCAGTACTGGATTTAAAGTCACTTTATAATCAGCACAGATACGGAGTCCACCGTCCGCCTTACGTACCGGTACCAAAGGCGTAGCCCAGTCCGCCGTCTCCACCGGCTCGATGACGCCGGCCCGCAGCATCGCCGCCAGCTCGGCCTCCACGCGCTCGCGCAGCGCGTACGGCACGGGCCGCGCGCGGCAGAACACCGGCACCGCTCCCTCGCGCACCTGCAGCCGGGCGCAGCCCCCCCGGAACCGACCCAGTGTCTCCGAAAACACTTCCTTATACCTGTCGACCAATACGAACAATTTCTCGTTGTTACCTAACATGATATCCTTTGTCCTCTCTGATACGTTATGAAATATAGGTATTTTAATACGTAATTCAGAAAGCCACTGTCTACCTAGTAAGGATGTAGTTCCTCCTTCTATTACAAACAGTTCCAATTGCTTTGTACAATTTCCATATTTGACTGTAGAATTGACCACACCCAAAGGAAAAATCTTACTACCGTCATAAAATCTAAATACTAAATTCGGTTTTTGTAGGGGCTTATTACAAAAATATTTATCAAATGTTTTTTTACTAATACAGGAAACCAAAGACCCCGTATCAATCTCCATAGGTAACTCAACCCCATCTACTGACACAAGTATGCTTACCGGCTTATAGCTATTCAAACTCAGTTGATGCAAGGCTTCTTCTTGAGGCCAGCCCTCGTCTTCCGAGCTCGATGGTTCCTCGTCTCCTAGGGCATGTTCTCCTTGCCCTGGTACCGCCGTCTGCACATGAGCCACCATATTATTCCGGGCACCCTGCCCCTGCCATCGTGTACGCCTATTCGGGCATACCCGCCGTAGATGACCTCGCTGTTTGCACCCGCTACAGACAAATCCGCTATAGCGACAGCTGTCCCTCCTATGGTCTTCCGCTCCACACGCATAACATTTAAGCTCTGTTTCGTCGTGTCCACTACTCTGTCTGGTACCTCCTGCTGGTTTCATTCCTCCGCGTTTCTGATGCTGGGTCACGACGCGCCTTGCTGCCCACGCATGTACCGCAGGTTCTATCGATTCCCGCTCGACCGCCGCTGCATCTCGCTCCGCGGCTTCCATAGCACATGAAATCTTAACCGCGTTATTGTATGACAAATTTTCTTCGGCGAAAAGTCGTTGTCTCACGGTCTCACTTCTTAAACCGCACACCAATTGATCTCTTAAGTTTTCTTCTAAGACTGATTTAAATTCACAAAACTTCGACATTTTCTTTAGTTCCGAAATGTATTGTAATACTGTTTCCCCCATATTCTGCCTTCTCTGACGAAAACGATAGCGTTCTGCCATAAACGAGGGCTTAGGCTGTAAATGTTCCGCCATTAATTTAACCACTGCTGCGTATGTCTTAGCACAAGGTTTTTCGGGGCTGGTAAGGTTACTTAACAGCTCGTATGCCTCGTCCCCCATCGCCGCTATCAGTGTAGGTAACCAAAGTGCTTCTGAAACCTTGTTTACTTGAAAATACATTTCTGCTCGCTCCACATACATCGTCCAATTTCCCGATCTAACGTTGAATTCCGTTATCTTCCCGATCGACATTTTGTTTTTACCGCTACCGTCCTTATGCACGCTTAAAAATCTTCGTTCGCCAATGAGGTATTTGAAAGGAAACGCACGAGTAGTCACCAACGCAGTTTATTCCAGACTGGCCAACCGGCCTACGAGCGGCCCGCGCGCACACCTTACAACTATCGATATGTAGTTATTTCCATGTACCTACATTACAGTAATTACCAGACTCATCGAATCCTAGAACATGGTCCAAGCGCAGGAACTCTGGTCTACAACCTTACCATCAGATGCTACGTCATCGTCAGCCCATTTAAGTCCCCACTGCTGGGGCACGGGCCTCCCTCAATCACATGAGGGGTAATTGCCATACTCACCACGCTTGGCAGACGGGTTGGCGAGGGTTTTGATATAAATGCAGAGTTTTCCTTCTCTGGGTGCTGATGATCATACCAGCAGCTTTACCTTAGTCGCCTTTTACGACACCTCGGTAATAGTGAGGGTGATCTATTCTACTCTGCTGGGGACCACACGGCTAGATGCTACGTTTGCTCCTTATTAAAAAAAAAGCCAATAACACGCTGAGAGGAGGTTTTTTTAATCGAATCGATGCTCATCGTCATCGTCAGCCCATTTAAGTCCCCACTGCTGGGGCACGGGCCTCCCTCAATCACATGAGGGGTAATTGCCATACTCACCACGCTTGGCAGACGGGTTGGCGAGGGTTTTGATATAAATGCAGAGTTTTCCTTCTCTGGGTGCTGATGATCATACCAGCAGCTTTACCTTAGTCGCCTTTTACGACACCTCGGTAATAGTGAGGGTGATCTATTCTACTCTGCTGGGGACCACACGGCTAGATGCTACGTTTGCTCCTTATTAAAAAAAAAGCCAATAACACGCTGAGAGGAGGTTTTTTTAATCGTCATCATCGTCATCGTCAGCCCATTTAAGTCCCCACTGCTGGGGCACGGGCCTCCCTCAATCACATGAGGGGTAATTGCCATACTCACCACGCTTGGCAGACGGGTTGGCGAGGGTTTTGATATAAATGCAGAGTTTTCCTTCTCTGGGTGCTGATGATCATGCCAGCAGTTTTACCTTAGTCGCCTTTTACGACACCTCGGTAAGAGTGAGGGTGGCCTATTCTACTCAGCCGGGGACCACACGGCCAATCTTAATCTTATATGTGGCAGAACCCCAAAACGAAATAGGGTCGAGAAAAAAGTATGTTTAGAATTTTTCGAACATAGCTCGGGTTTGTGATCACCAATCCGCATTTGGCAAGTGTGGTGATTAAGCCTAATCCCATCATAGTAGAGATGACTTGATTTCTATGATGGAGGCCTTTGCCCTGCATTGGACAGTATGTAGGCTGATGCTTTACTTTTTTTTATGTTACAGGTGGCAGACGAGCTGACGGATCACCTGATGGTAAGCGATTGCTGCCGCTCATGGACACCCACGACACCAGTGGAGTAACAAGTGCGCTAGCGACCTTAAAACCCCCCTTTCCCGCCGATTGGGCCTCCAGTACGCTTACTCACGCAGCGAAACACAGCACATTCACATTAAAGTAAGGAAATAGATATACTATTTACCTACTAATTATTCATTTGACTGCCTCGATGGCGCAGTGGGTAGTGGGCCGCGCTTTAAGCGCGACGGCTGCGCCAGAGGTCTCGAGTTCGGATCCCGGTCGGGTCAAAAATTTGCAAACTGTGTTTTCGGTAAGAAGTTTCTTAACACTAAGTTTAGTGTCAGCCCAGAGTCTGGAAGTTGGCAGTCTAATAAGTACCTCCGTGCCTCAGAAAGCACGTTAAACCGTTGGTCCTGCGTCTGATCCCTGTCCGGTTGTGTCACACTGGTATCCAATCGGAATATGAGGGTAAGGGTATAGAGAGTGCACTTGTATTTGCGCACACACTTGAGCACTATAATTTATCCTGCGTACATGGCTGATCATTGAGATTGGCCGCCACAGCCGTAATCATTTGGAGTCATCAGTTGGAGGATATTATTATGCATAAATAATTCGTCTCTTTTGATTGATGCGACATGTAAATATATTATACCTATTTTCGTTCGTTACGGGATGGTTTTATTGTAGGCCCTCTGTATACATTGACGTATCCATAATTCGATTGAGTCGAGCTTTAAAACGTCATCAGCATAAAAAAAACATCATAAAGTGATAAGGCCGCCTTCGTTGTACATATCCTGTAATATCTAGTTTTAAGTTTTCATACTTTATTTTGAGTGCAATAAAAGTATATTCATTCATTCATTCATATTATAAGAGTTTGTACCTGCTCGTATGTCCCTACCTACATATGATATGCTCCCGATAGTGTTGCCGTACAATCGATAGTGCAAATAGGACCCTAATAATCTAAATCGCGCGAAGTGGAGGAGTAGAAGTAGGAAAGCGGACCCCGGGCTCCGAAGCGACAGCTTGGGACGCAACCGGGACAAAACGCTAAGATGATGATGAATCTAAAAATCGATATGGCTATCGACTAGATCGATACTGTCGATTCCTATCTTAATGCGTATCTAAATAAGTAGTCGAATGCATTATAATCGATACTAGCGATAGTATCGATATCAAATTTTGGAGCAATACTATATCGATGTAATCGATATGTCTAAGAACACATAAAAAATGACGATCATTATCTACAATTAATTGCAAATTATTCGATGTACTGATCAAATACTAACAGATAGTATTGACTTGTTTCCAGTATCGATTTAATCAATTTATCGATAATATGGTCAACCTAAATAATTATAATGTAATAGTTGCTAGTAATCGATTGTAATGATCCAAATAAGAATCGATTATAAAAGATAAAGGTAAAAAAAACTTTATTCAATTTAGGTCCATACAGAAAACTTGTGAATGTCAAAATGTGCACCTAACATATACAGGGTGTATCTGTGAACATTTACATCACTTTAACCATGTGTTCTATCAACCATTCTGAACTTTTGGTTGGTGACTTGGTCATTTTGTATGGGGAGTCAAAAAAAAATTTCGACTAATTTCGAAAAGTCATAGAACAAACGTTGTTCAGAATGATAGAACACGTGCTTAAAGGGATGTAAATGTCCACAGATACAACCTGTATTATCATCTACCGCTGGTTCGGAATGTCAATTATCTCAATAATATCGAAAGTCCGACTGATTTCTAGATTAATTAGTGTGGACACAATCGATAATCGATTATCCGGCAACACTATCCGGTATGATGGAGCAATGGCGGCTGCAACCTGCCTATACTAGGAATAACGTAAAGCATGGAAGATGACGAGACGAGATGGAATAAATAATGCCGGTCTCGCCGTAGATTGTTTTGCTTCTGTTACACGCGCCTGTCGGCCATGAAATACCTTTCCCTTTTAAAATGTGTGGAGGAAATCCCCATATCATTAGATGTCTGGAAGATACAAACATACCTAAGTAAGTATTCAACGGGGCAGAAAAGAAATGAGGCCGTTTGAATGCGTTTCCTAATCAATGAGACTTCGCCATTTAATATTTTTACTTATTAATAAAGGACGGGTTTTATAAGAATCGTTAATTGAAAAGAAATTTCATTGCGAAAACCTCCGCTCGTGAAACTGCAAATCTTCATGGAGATCGAATTTTGCTGGTCATCCTGAGGTACCTAAATGTGGTGGGGTTTCCTATCGATATACTATAAATAGTTGACGTCATATCAAGAATATCGATAGTCTATATTATTAAACAGGCTTATAATATTAGTCTACACAAATAGTATCGACACTATCTATAGTATTAGCTTCAGCTACGATATTATCGCTACGATAGAAACCCTGTTGGTCTAGTGGTTTAATTACCGGACCGTGATCTCGGGGTCCTGGGTTCGATCCCGGGTCGAGCAAAATGTATGTTTAAATTTTTTTGAACGCAGCTCGGATTTGTGATCATCAATTCGCATTAGGCAAGCGTGGTGATTTAGCCTAATCCCATCATAGTAGCGATAACATGATTTCTATGAGGGAGGCTTTTGCCCTGCTGTGGGACAGTACATAGGAGTTAAGATACAGGAAATTCCTAGTTTAGGTAGTAAACTTAAAATTGTTCCCTTAGTTTAAGTATAAGATTATAAGTCTTTAATGTTCTAAAGATTTTTCAATGAAATTTTATTTACTTATTTATGTTATTGACAACCAGCATGTTTTGAGGAAATTGCATACTATCGATAGTTAAATAAACTGCGTTATTATGTCTTCAAATAATCAATTACACCCTTGCGTTACTTACATATGATATATGAATAACACGGTCAAGTAAATACTTACTTCAATTTAAAAAAAAAGTAATAAGTAACTCGAAGAAGGAAGGCGGCCATTTTTAGTTTAGGGGCGGAAAAATCTAAGCTTCATCCGGGGGGAAGATCGCCGGGATCCCCAAGTTGCGTCAAAATTTGTACCTACCAGAGTTTTCTGTTAAGAAATTCTCAGTGAAGCCCGAAATATGGAAGTTGGCGGCCTTGTAACCCACAAGCTTCCGAAAGTACGTTAAGCCGTTGGTCCTGCGTTGGGTCCCTCTTCGTTGGTGTCATTTTGGGTCATCATCATCAGCAACCCACACTCGTCCACTGCTGGACATAGATCTCCCCTAATGCACGCCACTGCTCCCGATTTTCGGCCACTCTCATCCAGCCCACACCAGCCAGCCTTCGAATGTCATCATCCCATCTTCTCGCAGGGCGTCCTACACTACGCTTACCGAGTCGCGGTCTCCACTCAAGGACTTTACGGCTTCAACGGCTGTCAGTTCTGCGGCTAATATGACCAGCCCACTGCCACTTCAGTTTGCTAATTCGGTGGGCTATGTCGGTGACTCTGGTTCTCTGTCGGATTACATCATTTCTGATGCGGTCCTTCAATTAGGCAGAAACAACTTCGAGAGAGAAGCCAATAGAAGAATTCAGCTAGGCTGGGCAGCATTTGGTAAACTTCGTCAAGTCTTCTCGTCACCCATCCCTCAAAGTCTTAAGTCGAAAGTCTTCGACCATTATGTCTGTCGCATCGAAATATGAGGGTAAGGGAAGTGTGCTTGTGTTTGCTCAAGTGGGTCCCATTTGAGCACTTTACCCATTTGACCGTTAAGATCGGTCGCCGTAGCCGAATTGGTTTTAGTATATTATTTTTCCCTACATAGGTCAAGGAATTTTCTACATCAACGTTAGGCAGAGCCCAACTTCTGTCTCTATAATGTATTTATTTATTCTATT
Organism: Marasmia exigua; assembly: GCA_019059595.1. Lineage (NCBI taxonomy): Eukaryota > Metazoa > Arthropoda > Insecta > Lepidoptera > Crambidae > Marasmia > Marasmia exigua. The sequence goes on from CM032472.1 coordinate 17,357,468, forward strand.
GCACGAAATACTCGGCAAACCACTGGGCGACGCAGACAATTATGCCGCGTATGAAGGTTCATAGGCCTTCGTTCTGTCTATTAATACATAGGTATGTATTAATAGACAGCCCTAAGGCTGGCCCATGGCGTGAGATAAGGGTTGAAGGGATCTGTTGTGGTCTGACTCGCGGCATTGACGGACAGTAATGGACTCACGTCTTATATTGCCAACCTTCTCTGCTTTTATAGCTTTGCAAGGTTAGGATTCAAGGATCGTACGTATAATTTATAATCCACTAGTGGCCCGCTCTCACTTCGTTTCGGGACATTAGTTCAACTTTATACCATTAGGTGGCGCTAGGTGTCGATATAAATCGCGCAAGCCATTCGTGTTTTCGGTTTACCTATAAGCGTTGCCCGCTATCTATTGGATTTACCTCTTGATGGTTTGACGCGATTTTATAAGTGGAGATATTTAGAGATGGAAATTGACACATGCTTCCATACTTTATCGCCGGGTGGAAATTCAATTTTGTATGGAACAGTCGATTTTTTTTAATGAAAATAACGGTGTAAAATAATAATACCCCATTGCCCGCTGGTGAGAGCTGACTCTATGAAAATAGTCTCTCATCTCATCTGACAAAAAATAATTCATGAACACTAATAGTTGCATTAAGCAAACAAGAATATCGCCAGGCTGCACAATCCACAACTCCCTGTCTCGGAATTAGTCTCCTTGTCTCATGTACAATGCAGAGATGCCGGACAGTAATGCGCTCAGACTGAGGATTACCTACACTTTGCATTAGACTACGGAATAGTGATGTTATCCACCCTCATCATACTGCTACTCATCTTAGAGCTTGTCCAGATGACGATAGGACAGTAAGAAGCTCTGTAAATAGGGCACGGAACCTTTGCAGCAATGAACTACAAGTTGCGTGTAAAACACGCGATCAAAACACGTCATCTGGACAAACTCTTCGCTTGTAATTCCCAGTTGGGTAAAGCCCAGGGTACGCTTAGACCATTATTTATTTAATACACAAACAGATAACTACACCGGTGCATCATTTCAGCCAACAGACGTCCACTGCTGGAGATAGGCCTCCCCCAATGTTCTCCACACAGATCGGTCCTGTGCCGCCCGCACCCAATGGATTCCCGCGATCTTCACCAGATCGTCGGTCCACCTTGTAGGAGGCCTGCCACGGCTGCGACTTCCTGTACGTGGCCTCCAATCGAGGACATTTCCGCCCCAACGGCCGTCTGTTCTCCTCGCTATGCGCATGCAATCCTTTGGGCTATGTCTGTCTGTCTGTATGACTGTTTGGGCTATGTAATATGTATACCGGTTAGATAAATAGTTTTTTAGATTTTCGCGTTGCCAATTAACCTTTCTCTATAACAAGCCGATAGGCATCGAGTTATTTCCAAGTAAATTTGCGCGCGCTAAAACGAGACGGAACATGACGATCTGTTCACACAAATGAAAAGGACAGATGCTCAGTATGAGATTTTGTAGTATGAAGAAGTAACTCGGTATTTTACCGGCTTGCCACTGCATTATTTGCATTGCTCAACAAATTTTGTAGGCGTTTAGTCAATTCAAACTATTTGAATTAGGTGTGACGCTAAGTGAATTTAACAGATAAAAATATCGTTGGCCCATAGTTTCAATTTTTCCTAAGGGAAGCCGACGGGAATCGGCTTATATGGACTCTTCGCCACTGCTATGTATACCGGTTAGATAAATAGTTTTTTAGATTTTCGCGTTGCATTATAACTATAATATAATATATGTAGCCCGCTCGTGACCACGGCTGCTGTAACGTAGCCGAACCGTCGAGCAAAATATGTGAGTACACAAAGTTGTATCACATAATAAATATCGTGTTAATTCCCGTCTTGATTAATTAGAGATCTCTGTACATTATACCACAAATATTACCATTTCTTTTTTACAAAACAGTAATCTAAAAATTAACGTACACAACCTGCTTAGTATATGCCTATAAAGTAATTCTACACGTTAAAAACCTTATCCTTAATGTAAATTAATAAATTTAAATATTTATGTAGTAGGGTCGAGGGTTGTTCTTTTCATGAATCAGGTAATTACACTGAAGCGGCTGACTGGCCATGCCGTCTGACAAACCAAAACAGGAGAATTTCAGTTCGTTTCAGAAACTATCAATAAAAATATATTTTTATGTGATAGGTGGCAGACAAATAGACGGATCACCTGATAATAAGCGATTACCGCCGCCCATAGACACCGTGACACCAGTGGAGTCACGAGCACGCTGCCAACCTTCCAACCTCCTTTCCCCCAGATTGGACCTCCGGTACCCTCACTCACGCAGCGAAACACAGCACATTGCTGCTTCAAGCTGGTTTTCTGTGAGGCCGTAATATTGAAAAATAGTAAGTAAAGTTTCAAAGTTTCAAATAGTTTATTGCAAGTCACATTACATCAAGATGTTACAAATAAATAAATTGTTAAAAGTAAACATGTGACGCCATGTAAGGGCACAGCAAACTTAGAATCTAATCATTATTAACGACCCGTTTGGAGCAGTGGTAGTGGACGCTGCCTTTGGTCCAAGGGTTGTGGGTTCGATCTCCGCACAGTACAAACATTTTTGTGTGCATGAACGAACATGTCTGTTTGTATTGGTCTGGGTGTTCTCTATGTATTATAAGTATGTATTTACAAAAGAAAAGTATTATACGTATATATTTGTAATCCCACTGTTGATTCTGATATCCGCAACACAGGTGCTTGAGCTACCTATCTCGGAATCAGATCGATGTATGTGATGTTGTGAAATATTTATTCATTATTTATTATTTATTACTTACTACATAATATTTTTACATCAACAATTTTTATATTTATAATTCAGTAACGTGTTGTGGTAAGGATAAAATGAAGCATAGGTATATGTTGTGATACCCTAGCCGGGTTCATTTTAGGACTGTATGTTATCATTAGTATACAAAAATAATCATCCTTTATCGCATTTTTTTTGTATTTTGTTTCACAACACTAAACGTATTAATTTGTAGTGGAAAATTTAAATTGCTGATGTATTATTTAAGTAATTTTAGAACAGAGTTCGATTTAACAGCTGTATTTTTCCTTAATAAAGAAAATAAATAAATACCAAATGAAGCAATAAATATTTATGATAATGATTATGATTATCCGAAACGTGCAGATTTGGCTAACCTCGTTGGTTAGCCAAATCTGCACGTTGGTAGACTAATGGTAGAAAATACGGACGTACATGGATAAATCCGTGGTGCATGCTCGGAATCCAACCACAACACCCGTATGGAAGGTGCGTTTTACCCATTGAGATACCATGACTACCTACCCTTATTATGTAACATCGAATTGCAGTGGCAGATTTAATTTTAGGATGAAAGTGTAGGTATCATGGAAAGACGAGCGTCAACACATTACAATACTTTATTAACAGAATTGTTATTATGATCTTCGATTGCAGAGGTCAGAGGTGCGGCAAATTTTCCAACAGCCTACAAGCAGTACGTAATTTTGCCACTGTCGTATTGATATATTTTGGAAAGCTGGTGGCCAACCTACAGAACTGAAGAGGCACATAAAGAAGAATCATTCATTTTAATTGAGGCCAAATATTTCCTCCCGAATTGTTCAAGTATCGGCGCGCTCGTCTCGTTACAATATTCACACGCGACATTACTCGTCCCGATGAATCCGCACTTCAGATAATAATTCAACATTTCCCTCGCTAGGCCTGTACTCCAGTGGAAGTTGATTTGTACGAAATAAATTCATTAAAATAAGAATATGTTTTTTTTTTACGTTTAAGTAATTACCTAACTTTTTCTTTTTAGATATGCATGAGGTGTTGTTAGTGATGGTCGAATTATTTTAAGGGTTTTGTTAGTAAAAAGTAAATCCGTTATTGGCTGTATGTTTAGTGTATAAGATTATTGTACCTACTAATTTTAAGAGCTGTGGATTTTGTGTTCTTAATAAATAAACAAATTCAAACAACACGATTCTTCTAGTTACGGATCAGACATCGGAGGAAAACAAATACCTACTTATAAATATAAATGCATGGATCTGGGTATATTTCTTGTTATCCGATTAAACGCCCTTGGCGCGTGAGGCGAGAAACGAGCAAGCGGGTCAACTGATGGTGTCATTCCATGGAGAGTGCTCTGTGGAGCTGTTTAATATCTTACCAGGGTCACCATTCTACAATCGCACGACTAGACGCCGCGGCAAACTTCACCAATACTACCTGCGATCCCTTCCAGAACGCTTCGTTTCCAGCGCTCCTTATTCCCTCGCTCGTGCAAACTCTAGAATGAGCTTCCAGCCGCGGTGTTCCCTGATCGCTATGACATGTCCTTTTTTAAACGAGGTTCGAAAAGAGTTCTTCTTTCACGGTAGGCAGCGGCATGACTGTGCTCTGGCATTGTTAATGTCTATGAGCGGCGGTTACCGTTTACCATCATATGGGCCGCAAGCTCGTCTGCCTATTATAAGCAATAAAAAATACACCGCCCATGAACATCTAGATACTGAACAGTAGGAAAGCGGATCCCCGGGCTCTGAAACGACGGCTTGGGAACGAAATGCTAAGTTGATCATGATGACAACAAACATAAGTGTAGGTTACCTAATTATTTACTCCGCTGACTCAGCGAACCAAATAGTCTTGGCCTTCGAAACATGAGATTGCCACTTCGGTCGATCCTGCGCTAATTCTTGTCATTGTACGGGCCCCTGCCCAGAAGAGGTCACGTTGTTAAGCCTGTGATTTTGTTAAGGTGACAGGTAAGGCACACTAGCGACGCCAATCGATTTTAATTTTTAGCCACTAAACCGGATCAATTTTTAACTATTTCGGAGTTACAACCTCTCAGAAAACACTTATACTCTTATTAAATAACCATGCACAAATGTTGGGTCCAACGTGTACGCGAAAAATTAATTACCGCCAACAAGCGGCCACTTTTAGCATTATCCAATTTTTCGCGTACAAAAACGGACCCAATATTTGTGCATCGTTATTTAATAAATAGTGAAAGCGTTTGCCGAGAGGTTGAAGCCCCGAAATTGTTTAATATAGATTCGGTTTAGTAGCTAAAAATTAAAATCGATTGGCGTCGCTAATGAGCCCTACCCGTCACCTTAAGTGTTAGCTCCTAATTGCCAGTGTAATGAACTACTATTTATGATTTCAAGCTAACCGTAATAAGTGTGGGGATACTACACCAGGAGTTAAGTTTCACTGATGGATATGTACCAAAACTGAATTTTATTTTTAATTTATTTCCTCAAATGCTAACCCACAAGTACTCCACTCTAACGACGCCACTAACGACGCCACAGCGCGCCTAATATCCATGGCATCGAAGGCTACCATCGAAAAAATAACCGAGTACAACCTCAAAACGGGGCGATGACGCGGTTAGGGACAAGCTTGCAAATAAAAGATAAATTACTAACATACCCCCTCGGAGGTCCTTAACTACATAAAATCATCAAACCCCCTACCCCAAAAAAAAATAATGACAGTACATATTATACGTTTTATTAACATTAACCATGCATGACTGCCTAAACTTAAGATTGTTATTGTAATTTAATTTAGTTTAATTTTATCGCGGAGCAAATTTCAAAAATAATTTGTAACACTTAAAAAACGAGCACAATAAAGGCACGGAACCAGTGTCCGTGGAATTTCATTAGAAAAAAAAAAGTACTCCACTCAACCAGTGCGCAGTAAGTGATGAAAGAGACTCAGTCCTTTAAGTCGTTTAAGATAAGACTCGCCTCTTTATACACGACTTTGCTTTAAAATTAAGACTTAAGCTGTTAGCCTTCAATAATACGACTTAGTCATTTAACGTATAAGACTAGTTGCGCTAAAACGACTTAAATGCCTAAAACGACTTAACGCCTTATACGGCTTAAAGAGACTTAAAGGGCTACGTGTTTTTATTCGAGAGAGCTGGCGTTCGAGTAAAGCGTTTAGTTTTCATTAAAATCGTTTTTATTAATATAAGGAAAAAAAACTATGTCCTACATATTAGGTAAGGGTTTATTAGGGAAAAATAAATACATCTGATTTGGTTATGGTTTATTAAATTAAATCAATCTTCTATTTTAGGTCATTAACAAAAATCAACACAGTGAAAAAAAAACAATACAGCTACAAAAAAAGTCATCCAAGACGATAGGCACATTGACGCCCGAAGAAGTTTTTGATCAGTATCTGAAACAGGCTCGATTGGCATCAAACAATTTTTTTTGAAAACTGGTGATTTTCTTGTTGACTGTACATTTTTTGAAAATCTGTGAATGGGGATCATATTTTTACAAAAAAATACAAATAGTCTCCTAAGATCATTTTCGCGTAGCGGCAACGGTTAAGGTACTTCCCCATACTGACCCATTTAAGATATCCACCCTGTATACACACCATATTTTAGGGTTCAATTTTTTATGCAAATGGATAATGAACCGGCTTACGACTCTCGAATCCTCAGGCGACTCATGTTGCCAGAATTTTAAGCTGTTTAAGTCCTTTAAGCTGTTTAAGTAACTGCTGAGCGTTTTAGTTAAAAGACTTCGACTAATGAGACTAGTCTTAAGACTAAAGGTTGGGGACTAAAAGACTGAGTCAGTTGTGAGGCGTCAAAAATAAGGCGAGTCTTTATTAAAAGCCTTAAAAGCCTGAGTCTCTTTCATCACTGGTCGAGGATCACTCATACATCACGCTAGCAACCTTAACCGCTGACACTACACATTCATGCTTACATGTGTCCCTACGCCATCTTGGTTACCTCACACGAATATTTAAGAGTAGGGATCAAACCTACGACCTTTGACTTATGAAACAGTCACTACCAAAATGCGCCACTGGGCGCCATTGAAGCTGTCGTCTACCTGGAGAACAGTCTTAACGTTTCCTCGGAAGATCCATTTGGCAATCGCTCGCGAATTACAACGGGCCCACTGAATTTTTACGGAAGAGCGATATTGGAGAGGTACTCCTGTATCAATATTTTGACGGATTATTTCCCGAGGCAATCGGGAGGGTTGTTTGTCGGTTGTTGACGGCCGTTATTTGCGTCTCGGCGGGTTTATGATTAAATAGTTACTATACACTCTCTCTGGGAGAAAAAATGTTAAGATAATAAAATAAAACAAAGTAGGTATTTACCGCACTTTCATAGTATACACCCATAACCATGTATCTACACCCATAATATAAATTTTGATTACCTCGATGGCGCCGTGGTCGTCCCGAGTTCGATCCTCTGAATTTGAATTTCTATGTATGGAGCAGCTGATTTTTATTTTCGCCCTTTTTGTGTTGTAACATGCTCTCTCTCTCTAATTTAAGAGCGACGCCCTTGTCAGTGGAGTGGTCTCCATTCCTCTCTCGACTTTGCCAGCACCTTTAATTCCTTGTACGATATGACATTGGCTTTTTCCTCGAAAGGTCTTTGCTCGAAACTATAGATAGTAGGAGGGGAAATATGATGGGCACCTGGTGCGGCATGACATGTTCATAAAAATAATAATGGAAGGAAAAGTGGAAGGAAAGAGAGGAAGAGGAAGATCAAGAAAATACGTTCAACAACTTGAGGAAAAGGCAAATGTCATGCTAAATGGTCTTTATTTACGATACCTATTATGTGGTTTTCGTAATGTAAACGATAAAAAATCGGTGCATTATTAGCGTTTTGTCCCGATTACTTTTCCGAGATGTCGGTTCGGAGTCCGGGGACTAAACTCAACAAAAAACTCTCATTGAAGCAGTCTAGATGAAGGCATAAAGAGTGACATAATAGATAGATAGAAAGATATTCTTAATTGCACAAAAATAAAATACAAGCATGATTCAACAACAGCAACAGACAGTACAATAAGGCGGTCTTATCGCTTGTATAATCTACAGTTTGACGCGGACAATGGCTTATTTATTTATTTAAGGTGATGGGTATGGGCATAGTAGCGACGCAATTTGATTTAAATAGTTAGCATCTAAACCGGATATCTTTTTATCAATTTCGAAGTTCGAGCATCTCGAACTTATACTATTTATTCAGTACCTATAATACTTTCAGTAACTTGTTGGTCTGTGTGTGTGTGTGTGTGTGCGTGTGCGTGTGCGTGTGCGTGTGCGTGTGCTTGTGCGTGTGCGTGTGCGTGTGCGTGTGCGTGTGCGTGTGCGTGTGCGTGTGCGTGTGCGTGTGCGTGTGCGTGTGCGTGTGCGTGTGCGTGTGCGTGTGCGTGTGCGTGTGCGTGTGCGTGTGCGTGTGCGTGTGCGTGTGCGTGTGCGTGTGCGTGTGCGTGTGCGTGTGCGTGTGCGTGTGCGTGTGCGTGTGCGTGTGCGTGTGCGTGTGCGTGTGCGTGTGCGTGTGCGTGTGCGTGTGCGTGTGCGTGTGCGTGTGCGTGTGCGTGTGCGTGTGCGTGTGCGTGTGCGTGTGCGTGTGCGTGTGCGTGTGCGTGTGCGTGTGCGTGTGCGTGTGCGTGTGCGTGTGCGTGTGCGTGTGCGTGTGCGTGTGCGTGTGCGTGTGCGTGTGCGTGTGCGTGTGCGTGTGCGTGTGCGTGTGCGTGTGCGTGTGCGTGTGCGTGTGCGTGTGCGTGTGTGTGTGTGTGTGTGATTAACCGATTTTGATATTGTTTTTTTTTTTGACAGATGAATAAGGAGCAAGTGCTCTTAGCTATGTTTGATAAAAATCGATCCAAGATGGCCGCCGTCACAAAGATTTGGATTTTTTGTTTTAACATAACTGCCACAATATGGGTATCATATAAAAGGGCTTGAGTAGCAGAATATATTACTTGTGAAAAATTTCAAATCCAAGATGAAGAAAATTACGAATAACCTATTTGTTGTTCCAACTGCCTCAATATAGGTATCAAATGAAAGAGCTTTAGTTGTGTCGGGGGTTTATTAAATTTTCAATTTAATGTGATAAGCTACATCATTTCAGCCAGTAGTACCCAGCGAAGTATGACAGTATAGACTGTGTCACAAAATACTTTTATAACTCTTGAGCTAATGATTCTGAGCGTGTTATCATGAACTAGTTCGTCTGGTTCAGATATACATTTTACTCTATGGTCTGGTTTCTCTAACTTGTGTGACATTAAGGTGAAACCATAGTACAGTAGGATTCTGGCGGTAGGAATAAAACACTCCGCGTGGAATGATGCAATTCAATGATTTTAAATTAGTTTCTAGTGGTTTTAGCGAACAAATTTGGAGTTTATTTGTGCAGTGAAATGCCGCAAAAAGTGATCCTAATAATATGAATCGTTGAATTGTATCTTTTTTAACACTACTATTGTGTGTCGAGTGAGTCTGTGACAACTTTCTTGGGCCTAATAGAGTCTTGAAACCCTGCGATTGTATTTAGAGTGGTATCAGCAGAATCCGTAGGTTGATAAAACGCAAAACACCGGCGTTTTATTGAGTGATTGTGACTTTGACTGACGTCGACTGTTGGCTACCTACTTATTCTCAATAAGTTACTTGATATTGGCATGAGATCTTCGGGTAGAGTTATATTATAAAAAAAAAATACTACTGTACCCGTGCGTAGTACCAAAGCGGACTTGCCTACGTATTGTACGATGAACCTTCCCAATCGGGCCTACTCTAATAGTAAACCGAAAATGAAGCAAACAATTTTTCGCACTTTCAATGAATTCGCCAAAAGACTTTACAAATGATTCGCTCAAAACTCAGCTGTGTGCAACACAAAGCGAAAAACATCGTATTTCTACCAAAAAATAGGACAATCCTGTAGTCTTTTATCACAGAACGAGATGCTCCCAAATAACAGAGCAGCAAACAAATAAAGGATTACGAACGCGCTGCTAAATCCCAGCGACGCCATTTTTAATTCCTCTGACTAATTGTTTTGATTTCGGCGTCGCTTTTTTGTATTTTAGTTTCGGTATCGTGTTTTTGTGCAATTTGACTCCACACACACAGTGTGCATTTGTGATGTAATGTAAAGTGGACTCCTATTTCTGCACTTAGACTTCATTATGTTTAGTCCATTGTGCGTGTTGGGCCCTGGCTATTCAAGCCAGCCTAACTCCAAGAAGCGCAGAAGCTTCCTGGGAACTTCACACGCTTCGCGGAGTGACCTTGCCGATCCTATGATTTCTTGGCTCAGTGTGCATTTTATAAATGAAAACATTTCTGTCACATTGTTAGAGCTTTGAAAGCAAAATATGTACTCAATGGTTCATCTTATCCTGTTTTCTCTATCAATCGTTGCATTCCTACTCGACCGTGGGCACTAATGGGCCGGCTCGATCCGGAGTGATACTGCATAAAAAACCGGCGCGAAGCAGCGTCTGAGCTATGCTATCGCTGCGTGAGTAAGAACACCGGAGGCCCAATCCAGGGTCGGGGGTTCTTACCATGCCCCGCGCTCCAGAGCGACAGCTTTGAACGTAATTAATTACATGCTAGGACGAGTGTTCTCATTTCTAATAAATATTTAATTAAACTTTTTTTTTATGCTAGAGACGACTAACGAAATTAGAAAGAAACATAATGAAATGCACTGTGAAGAGATTGCTATCTACCATTGGCAATGACGATTGGTCCATTATAATAAAGTTGGATTCTTTAAAATAGTCGTTCGGTACACAAGAATAATTGACATAAACTTTCTGGTTTTAGTTTTTTTTTATGCTAGAGGCGACAAATGAGCAAGCGAGTTACCTGATGGATAGTAATCATCGCCGCCCATGAACATCCGCGAAATTGGATTTGGGACTTTTTTAAACAGAGGAACTCTGAGGGCCTAATTTAAAGCAGACGTTACGACCGAATCGGAGTTTCCCTCTCTTTCACACGCGCTGTGTGTCTTCTTTGTTTGGATGCGATGAGTATATTCTCGTTCGTTACGGGACGGCTTTAAATTAAGCCACCTGGTTCTAGCTGGCTGGTTCTTCCCGGTAGAAATTGATATTCCCAATCAGCGGTAGACTACACATTAACCTGTTTGACATTCATAAGTGTTCCGTAAGGTGTTATACTGAATAAATAATTTTTCACTTTTGTCTTTCCTCTTCAGTATAACAAGAGGACTTTATGAGGCTTTAAAATTATGTAAAGCACTGGTTTTCTGCTTCTGAAAATTGTATTTTTTTCAAATGTTCGCTGATTGCTCGGCCTTGGAAGTTAACAGGTTTTAAGAAATGTAGAGTTGTTCGAGTTAACTTTTGTAGGGCGAATGAATGCTGTTCATTAATAAGCTTACTGTCTGTCTTTGTGTCTTGCTGCTTTAATTGGCTTTTCTTCTGTTAGTTCCCTTTAGGAAAGTTATGAACAGGAAAGTTATGAAGTTATGAGTTAGTTAACATTTTTAATAGGAAAAGCTTCTGGTTTTTTTTATTGCTGATGCGTTGTCTTTATCCAAACCTGTTTGGATCAGTCGTAGTGAATGCTGCCTTTGGTGCAAGGGTTGCGATTTCTATCCCCACACAGTACAAACATTTGTGTGCATAATCAAAATCATGTCTGTTTGTATTGGTCTGGGTGTTTTCTATGTATCATAAATATGTATTTACAAAACTGTCGGAGACAATATTCCAAATACTTCTCGACACTTATCATTATCTAGTGTTGTCCCGGTTGCGTCCCAAGCTGTCGCTTCGGAGCCCGGGATCCGCTTTCCTGCTTCGACTCTTCCACTTCGCACAATTCGATGCATCCATTGTGGTCACTGGCGCGCATGTCACTCCTTACTCGACACTTACCATCATCATCATCCAACGTTTGGTCCCGGTTGCGTCCCAAGCTGTCGCTTCGGAGCCCGGGATCCGCTTTCCTGCTTCGACTCTTCCACTTCGCACGATTCGTGCATTGTGGTCACTGGCGCGCATGTCACTCCTTCTCGACACTTACCACGGCTGTCGTTATTCCATCTATTCTTAACTGTCTATTTATTTCCACATAACCGCAGTTTGTCTGTCGTAGAATGTGATATGGTCCATAATGGGTGCTGGGAATGCACCTGTAGAATGCCCTCCCCCCTCCCCCCCTGGCTGGGGATGCCCCAGGCGCAGCCCGCACCTCAGGTCGTTAGGCGCGAATAGTTCGGAACTATACCTGCTGATTGCGGGTAGTTTGCGCATTCCTCGTGCCCGCATTTGGTGGTGTGAATTTACCAAACTAATTGATTGCTTAGGGGTAACACATAGACCTTAATTAACATTGATGTTTGAGTATGTTTTCATTTGTGTTTTATTTGCGTAATGTAGTGTAGCCCTGGAATACTAAACATTGTCGCGTGCTGCAACGATAAGATTTAACTTTATATTTTATACTTTATACATTTACTTACTTTTAACGCCCTGATGGTCTAGTGGTCTAGTGTACCGGGCCGTGATGTCAATTCAATTCAATTCATTTATTCACTCGAAACACGGTACATAAAATGGTACATAAAATGTCGGGGTTCTGGGTTCGATTCCCGGGTCAAGCGAAAAGTATGTTTCGAATTTTTCGAACATAGCTCGGGTTTGTGATCACTAATCCGCATTTGGCAAGCGGACCAAGCGTAATCCCATCGTAGTAGCGATAATTTGATTTCTATGATGGAGGCCTTTGCCCTGCACTAGGACAGTTTATAGGCTGATACTTTACTTTACTTTTACTTTATAAATTACAATTTAATTTTTATTTTGCGTTTGTTTTCAATTTGCATGTAGTAGCTTGACATTTTTATCATAATTTTAAGTTAAAATTTAATAAAAACTTGACATTCATTAATTTATTACAACGTATGAATGACTAATATTGTATTGTTATTATTATCTATTTAATTTTTTATATGACCTGTCACTTTGTGGAAATAAATGATATTATTTAATTTAAAAGGTCAGGCTCTCACTTAATTGTAATTATCAGATTCTCCACATAGTGTGTCATGGTCCAAGCGTGCCCCGGGTTCGAAAGCGGCTTCCGAGCTTTAGGCGCAACTGGGAAGGAATAACACATGAGATTTTTTGTAACTGATGATAATTGGCAGACGAACATGCGGATCACCTTGATGGTAAGCGATTGCCGGCGCCCACAGACACCCGTTACAGGTCACAAGTTTAATCAGGCTTATTCATGCCGAAGGGTGGCTCTCCCACGATGAAAGATGAGATGAAACTTCAAATTGTATAACTACATAAGTATTACATTTTATAATTAAAAAATAATCAATTGCATGCCCTGAATGAGTGAATGTGTCTAGCTCTTAATAACATTAACTTGTATAGTTGATATTTTTTATAGCAATCCTTTGCAATTTATTCTTAAGTAAATAACACACTTAAAAATTGTGTTCAGGCGGGACTCGAACCCACTCCTTCCACAATCCGGGCTGAATGTTCTACCAATTAGACCACTGAACGCGTTACTAAGCCGACGAAAGTTTGTAAGTCCTTGTATGTAACTCAGGAGTTACAAACAAGTTAATGTTATGGAATATATGTATGTACCTCATTCTTGCAAATTAAATTCTAAAATCTTTTATCTAAGAAACTAACTAATAACAAGATTGGCGCAGTGACCTAAAGTGAGCCTTGGCCTCCGATAATAGTCTCCATAATTATTAAATCTGTGGTTTCCATCTAGGTCCAAGGTACCGCTGAGAGTCTGAGTCCTGCACCTAGCCGGTGCAGGACCGTCCTAGATTATCAAAGAATCTAGAAAGAAATCGTGTCATATGACTTTTTGTCTAGAAACTGATAAACAAAGCAATCCACATAATCAAGCGCATGGCGGTGACGTCACGCCTCAGTCCTATGTAATTTATATGGGGTGTTGTGCCCTGAATGCGAAGGGGTTAAGTTAAATGGCTCTGGAGATAATTATGACACGGTGCCCGTCAACTTTTTATTTACATTTTTTTTACTATGGCTCTACCCGGCGATATTTTGCCGATGTCAAGTAACTTATTGAGAATAAGTGGGTAGTCAGCACAGTCGAAGTCAGTCAAAGTCACAGTTGTTCAATCAAACGCCGGTGTTTTGCGTTTCATTGACCTACGGATTCGGCCGATACCACTCTAAACACAAACGCGGGTTTTAAGCCCAAGCAAGTTGTTACATGACAACTCACTCGAACACTATAGCGGTGTTTTTTTTTTATGATATAAGGGGAAGACGAGCGGACGTATCACCTGATGGTATGCGATTACCGCCGCTCGTGAACACCTGTCACGTCAAAGTCATAAGTCATAAGTATTTATTCCATAAGTAACAATATACATTGTATTGGAAATCACAGCTTAAATCTAATATTTATAAATTAATAAAATAAAGCACAAATCCTAGTTACTGCGATATTACAGCAAAAAAGATATAATTGAAAAATGTCAATCTTGAATAATTTTAGAATTTAAAGTAGGTTTATAGTATTAATATATAAAAAAATGTATATTTCTGCCATTCTCAATTTCATTTGTTAAACTTCTTTGCACTGCCTTCCCTTATTACGAATACGATATTTCTTTCCTCTACCAAAAGGTTGTCTGGAAGAAATCGCTACAAGCGATAAGACCACTTTATTGTACTGTCTGTTGCTGTTGTATCATGCTTGTATTTTATTTTTTTGCAATAAAGAATATCTACCTATCTATCTATCTATCTATTGAACAATTCACTTTACGTGATTCACGTAGTCTTCTACACTATAGAAACTTTTTGCCAGGAGATAAGCTTCAGTGTAATTTTAAATAATTTAATATTAGTGATTATTTAAAAATGGTTTGGTAATTTCTTGAAGAGCCTCACCGCTTGATACTTTACACTGTGCTTAACTATTTGCAGTTTAGGATGTATTCAATTCGCTAGGTCCCTTCTCCGAGTGTCATGACGAGTTTTCCTTTCTTCAGTGTTTTCATAATTATCTAGGTTCTTAACATGATTAGTTAGGAGTACTAGTATATAGAGGCAAGGCGCTGTTAATATATTAAATATTTTGAAATATTCTCGGCACGACTGTGTTTGGCTTATGCGGATATTATTATAGTAGATAGATAGATTATAGTCATAACTGTTTCCCCAGAATATGATGCTGTATCTTAAACATGACTGTACTGAAGCATGATATACAATTTTCAGCAGCTTTATAGTTAGCTCATCTTTTAAACTTCTCAGAGCAAAGCATGCGGAAGAGATTTTGCTTTCTATGTGTTTTAATTCTTCCTTCCAGTTTAAGACTTCATCTATATGTATTCCTAAGAACTTTATGGTATGTACTAGAGCAATGCATTCATTATGTAATTTAATATTTAGTTAGTCTGTTTTTCTTGTGGTTGACCTAAAGAGGATAGCTCCTGTTTTTTCTGAATTAAGTTTAAGGTTATTTGCAGTAAACCACCAAGAGAACGCTATCAGCGCACTGTTGACCTTTATGTTGAGATCAGCAATGCTATCTGCATTTATCACTGCAATGGTATCATCAGCAAAAACCGTTAATTTGATATCGGGTATAGAACTATACATAAACGGAATCAAGTCATTCGAGAACAAAATAAATAAAATGGGACCCAAGATTGAGCCCTGCGGTACCCCTCTACCGACTTTTTTTAGTTTTGACTTGAAGGATAATTCTTTATTGTCCATTACACGCTTGATTTCAACGTATTGATATCTGTTGTGTAAGTATGAATCCAGCAGCTTCAAAACTTTGCCATTTATACCGTAGTGATTCAACTTTTGTATTATTATTTGATGATTCACCATATCAAATGCAGAACTCAGATCCAGAAACAACACAGCTACTTTTCTATGATTACTTAGATTTGTGGGAACGTCATCAATTAAGACTTCTATTGCGTCATTAGTTCCTATGCTAGTCTGGTATCCAAATTGACGTTTGTTTAGAATATTTTTCTCTTGAAGGTGTCTTACTAGTCGGACTTTTATTACTTTTTCAAATATTTTACCGATGGCAGGTAAAAAAGATATGGGCCTATAGTTTTTTATATTTGTTCTGCAACCTTTTTTATAGACGGTTAAAACTTTTGCTCTCTTTAATTGTTCTAGGAACACTTCATGTTCATAACATTTGTTGAAAAATGTAGCCAATGGTATAGCCCATAGATCAATGATTTTTTTTAAAGATAGAGATCGGTATGTCATCCCAGCCACATGACTTTTTGTCATCCATGTTTTTAATAATTTTAACTATTTCTTTAGGTGTAATGTGATCTCAAATAAAATCTCCTGAAAAAGGGTGAGAGTTTTGTAAAAGAAATTCCATCGATAAAGCCAAGTCACCTACTGAATGACAATCTTTGTTATCAAACTTTTCAGCAAAAGCGTCTACTATATGCTGAGAATTTTCTATGTACACATTATTGTCCTTTAGCGTGATTGTGCGCTTATTTGTGTAATGGCCTTGCTTTCTATGTTTGTCAACAGTACCCCATATGGCCTTAGCGGAGTTCTTTGCTCGCTCTATGGCAGACTGTACTGCAAGCTCTAAATCTGAGTGGTTCAAAGGAGTCACAGGTGCGATGCCGGCCTTTTTAAAAGGGAGTACGCTCTTTTTTTTAATGTTTGCAGGTCGTATCGGTCCGGAAACACCGCAGGCGATAGTGCAGGTGTTAAAAACATAGAATAGGTGTTCAAAACGATACAATTCAATGATTCTTATTATTAGAATCGCTTCGCGGCACTTCACTGCACAAATACCTAGAGTGAGTGAGGGTACCAGAGGTCCAATCCGGGAGAAAGGGAAGTTAAAAGGTTGGCAGCGCAGTTGTGCTCCACTGGTGATCGTCTGTCATCTATCACATAAAAAAAAATAAACACCACTAAAAACCACTAGATACTAATTTAAAACCTTTGCATAGCATCAGCCCACGCGGAATGTATGACTCCAACCGCCAGAATCATTTTATTTACGTCACACGCTGACAGCTTTGAGGAAAATATTATTATGGCAATGGTATTCCTTTATCAAGATTGCCATATTTTCCTCAAACCTGTTAGCGTGTAAAGTAAATGATTCGCACTCATCACAGCGTGTAATTCTCGGTTGCGTCCAATTCTGTCGCTCTGGAGCCCAGGGTACGCTTAGACCATAATTCAGGATTTAGTCCTCTTTTTCTCATCTAAGCGTGTAATTCCCGATTGCGTCGCTGTGGAACCCGGGGTATCTACGCTTGGCCCATAATTCAGGATTTAGTGAGTCTAGTAATTACAATAAAATGTCCTTTGCCTGAAGGTTGTCTGGTAGAAATCGCTTCCAGCGATAAGACCGCCGAAATTGTACAATTAAGTTTCTGTAATGCCTAGTTTTTTTAAGTTGTGTTTTTTTGTGCAATAAAGTATATCTATCTATCTAATAAAGCGACAACTCTGACCTTCGCAACCCTTTAACAGGGGAATCAGACAAACTGATTCGGTTTAGAAACTATCCACCCAGACTTAAAAAATCCAGAGATGCATACTCGGATTCGAGCCTACGACCTCTAGGAAGGTGCTATCTATCTATCATAATCAGGCTGCGTTTCCGCAGAAGTGGAGCTGCGCCGAGTTGAACAATCACATTGCTCAAAATACACATCTCATCTATTTTGAGCAATCATCATCATCATCATCATCATCATCAGCCCATTGAAGTCCCCACTGCTGGTGCACGGGCCTCCCTCAATCACATGAGGGGTAATTGCCATACTCACCACGCTTGGCAGGCGGGTTGGCGAGGGTTTTGATATAAATGCAGAGTTTTCCTTCTCTGGGTGCTGATGATCATGCCAGCAGCTTTACCTTAGTCGCCTTTTACGACACCTCGGTAAGAGTGAGGGTGGCCTATTCTACTCTGCCGGGGACCACACGGCCTTTTGAGCAATGTGATTGGTAAATTTTTATAAGTCTCAACTTCTGTGGAAACGCCGCTTCTTCATCTTAGTGTGTAATTCCCGGTTGCGTCTAAAGCTGTCGCTTTGGAACCCATGGTAGGCTTAGACCATGATTCAGGATTGGGGGGGTGGGGGTTCTGGTAATTACAAAGAAGCGACTGCCGTCTGACCTTCGCAACCCTTTAACAGGGGAACCAGACGAACTGAATCATGGTTACACGTTTCAGAAACTTTTTCCGAAACGTGCAGGTTTCCTCACGATGTTTTCTCTCATCGCCGAGCAGATGGTAATGGTAGAAATACGCACATAAATTTGAAAAAACCATTGGTGCATGCTCGGATTTGAACCTCGACCACCTGCGTGGAAGGCGCGTTCGTATCCATTGAGCCACCATCGGTCTTCTGTGGAAACGCAGCCTTAGAATATATTTAGGATGATTCAAAGCCAGGTTATTTGTACGACTATAAGTACTTGTAGTTGAACAGAATGAGCAGTTTTCCAGTAGGTATTTTCGGGTGGTTTTTAAAAGCAGCACCAGATGACGCTACTCTCACTATTTTTTTTTTGGTCAATGGCTTGACCACAATCGCACCTGATGGAAAGCGACGAACTAAAGTTCCGTTTTGACTATGATTTTTTATATGACATTTACAGTCCTGCCATAGGTACTTAATTTTATTTTACCCTTAAGAAAATAGAGATAAAAAGAAACAAGTACAATATGTATAAAGTTTCGTTTTTCATCACTCTCTGTAATTTAAATTAATAATTATTTATTTAATGTAATAAACCCAAAACAATTTTCCCATAAATTAGGGACCACATGAAATATCACACCACACCTAACATTTATAAGGACTGATTGCGCCATCTAGCGAATCACATGGAAATTTATAAATACCTACTAGAAAACTTCTCATTGACTGCCTTGGTGGCCCTGTGCTTAGTGCGACGCACTTTAAAGCGACGGCTGCGCAATATGTCCCGCGTTCGATACCCGGGTCGGGCCGAAACTTTGTACCTATGTTTTCGGTAAGAAATTCTTAATCAGCCCGGAGTCTGAAAGTTAGCAGTCTTGTTCCCCCGTGGAAGGCACGCTAAGCCGATGGTCCTGCGCCCTTTATTTTGAGGGTATGAGTATGAGGGTAAGGGAATAAATAAATCGTTATTTACCAATGGTCTACAAATGTTATATAGTACCGGTAGCCCCCAAACTAGCTAATCTCTTGAAAAAAAATATATGTATATATTTGTAATCCCACTGTTGATTCTGATATCCGTAACACAGGTGCTTGAGCTACCTATCTCGGAATGAGATCAATGTATGTGATGTTGTGAAATATTTATTTATTGACAGAGGGTCGACAATATCGCAATAAAGTTACCAGTAATTTAAAAATATTTTAAGTTCGTAATTATTAGGATGCATTTGAGAATGCCGTGTGGTCCCAGGCAGAGTAGAATAGGCCACCTTTACTCTTACCGAGGTGTCGTAAAAGGCGACTAAGGTAAAGCTGCTGGAATGATCATCAGCACCCAGAGAAGGAAAACTCTGCATTTATATCAAAACCCTCGCCAACACGTCTGCCAAGCGTGGTGAGTATGGCAATTACACCTCATGTGATTGAGGGAGGCCCGTGCCCCAGCAGTGGGGACTTAAATGGGCTGATGATGTTGATGATTTGAGAAACCTATTTTAATTGTAACGAAATTGTGATAGTAAACAGAACAGTTGTTCTATTTTTTTTATGTCATAGGAGGCAGACGAGCCGACGGATCACCTAATGGTAAGCGATTACCGCCGCCCACCTACCTGCTTCACCGGTGGTGTCACAAGTGCGCTGCTTACCTTTTAACATCCCATCCCTGGATTGGGCCTCCGGGCCCCCTATCTCACGCAGCGAAACACAGCGCATTATTTGTTTCATCTAAACCAG
The DNA here is from genome assembly GCA_019059595.1 of Marasmia exigua. Lineage (NCBI taxonomy): Eukaryota > Metazoa > Arthropoda > Insecta > Lepidoptera > Crambidae > Marasmia > Marasmia exigua. The sequence goes on from CM032472.1 coordinate 17,377,309, forward strand.
GACATCTTCTGTGCATTTATGTATAGATCAGATTAATTTTCACCATACCAGTGGACCTAACTTTCTGAAAAACGACTTTGTAAATTATGAAACCATCGTCATCAACATTTCAGCCAATTGACGGCCACAGCTGGACATACATAGTTATTTATTGTACATATTTTGATTTTTTTAAATTCGTGAAGGATTTATAAGTGCCAAATGGTCGTGATAGGACTAAGAGTATATCAGGGCAGCACCCTAAGTCTACGACGCTAACATAACTAAAATTGACAGCACAAACTTCTGCCAGGATGATATCTTAGGGTGCTTACACACGAACACGTTGTTGCTGTCGACGCTTGTAACTGCAGTTGACGTCAGAAGGCGACGGCTAGCTGTCGACATGCCGCCGCAGTGCTGTCGACAATGTCGATTGCGTTGGGGACTGCCACCGGCAGGTGGCGACGGTTAGCCGCTTCCGCCAAGGTCATCTGGACAATAGTCCAGGAGTATAGAACGCGCACGTGCACATAATGAGTTATTCTACTTAGTTTGTGATGAGTTCCGAAGAAATTGATTCGGAATTGCTAATTAGTGCTGTCAAAAACAATGAAATAATATGGAACTCGAAATTAGAAGGCTACTTAAATAAAATCATGAAAACTGCTAGTAAAATGGTTTGTAAATTTTAGACCCGTTATCGATTGCTCTTCATTAAAAAATGTGAGCAAATTTTCCAAACCATTGGTTGTCAGCGTATCTTTAAATATTATACCATCCCTGTCACGAACGAAATTATACAATATGCAACTTGCTTTAACAACATTTTTAAAAAATTTCAAAGATAAATTCATAGGAGTGTGCAATAGCCGCCACTTATTTGTGAGCATTCTACGGATGTTCTTGCACGTGTTAAGCGATAATGGAAAATTCTCATTTCTTCTGCAATTTTTTTTCAACTGGCTCCTGTATAAAGACGTGCGCCGACACGGTCGTCGCAACAAGCTGTCGACACGTCGACGGCTTGGTGCGGGCACGTCGACGGCTTGGTGCGGGCACGTCCTTGCGGGCACGTCGACGGCTTGGTGCGGGCACGTCGACGGCTTGGTGTGGGCACGTCGACGGCTTGGTGCGGGCACGTCGACGGCTTGGTGCGGGCACGTCGACGGCTTGGTGCGGGCACGTCGACGGCTTGGTGCGGGCACGTCGACGGCTTGGTGCGGGCACGTCGACGGCTTGGTGCGGGCACGTCGACGGCTTGGTGTGGGCACGTCGACGGCTTGGTGCGGGCACGTCGACGGCTTGGTGCGGGCACGTCGATGGCTTGGTGCGGGCATGTCGACGGCTAGCTGCCGACAAGAGATGGCGACTGCGGTCGCTTTTGCTGTCATCAATGTGCTGCCCGTGTGTAAGGGCTCTTAGCTTGAGCGTGGCGCTAGCGCCCGTCAACGCTAACGTATCCAATACATTTTGACATTTGGTTTCATCTATCGTCGACGAAGGTGCTTCGTATTAGCGTATTGCTCTGTAATCGTAGTGTAGGCACGATACGTTCATCATCAGCAACCCACACTCGTCCACTGCTGGACATAGGTCTCCCCTAATGCACGCCACTGCTCCCGATTTTCGGCCACTCTCATCCAGCCCACACCAGCCAGCCTTCGAATGTCATCATCCCATCTTGTCGCAGGGCGTCCTACACTACGCTTACCGAGTCGCGGTCTCCACTCAAGGACTTTACGGCTCCAACGGCTGTCAGTTCTGCGGCTAATATGACCAGCCCACTGCCACTTCAGTTTGCTAATTCGGTGGGCTATGTCGGTGACTCTGGTTCTCTGTCGGATTACATCATTTCTGATGCGGTCCTTCAGAGATACTCCGAGCATAGCCCTTTCCATAGCTCTTTGAGCGACTTTGAACCGGTGGACTAGTCCAGCCGTGAGTGTCCACGTCTCGGCACCGTAAGTCATGACCGGAAGGACGCACTGGTCGAAGACTTTCGACTTAAGACTTTGAGGGATGGGTGACGAGAAGACTTGACGAAGTTTACCAAATGCTGCCCAGCCTAGCTGAATTCTTCTATTGGCTTCTCTCTCGAAGTTGTTTCTGCCTAATTGGAGCGCTTGTCCTAGATAGACATATTCCTGAACAGGCACGATACGTTAACGTTATGAATTCTTTCTAAGTCATCGTCAAGTCTTTCTATGGGACTTAAGGAACTCTATGTGAAATAATTTCCAAGAAACTTTGTTGTGGCTTCCTTGATTGTTTTTACAAGTGACCTCGACTATTAGGAGATCTGAAGTTAAACGTTTACCAGACTTCACACCCTCGTAACTTCTTACATAAAACACATTGTGTACACACGTGGCATTGAATCTTGGCCGGCTTCATCCTTAGTTAAAGTTTTAATTGACCTAAGTTACAGCATTCTTTACCTCTATAGCATAGTAAATTGGAAGGCAGTAGCACGATATAAGTAAGCCGCTTTGATGAGCGTGCTCCGATGCTTTTATTAACGTATAGTAGCAGCAAAATCCTTAGAGCAGGAGTGACCGTCTGTTCGAGAGAATTGTAGAAGATTATGCAGTAAAGAGAGCGTACCTGGGACGACCTAATAAGCGAAGACCAGTCTTCCGTCCATGATACCGCTGGAAAGATGAGGTGGATAAGTATTGGCGGATGACTGGCAGGCAGACGTGTGTAACTCTTTACTGAAACGACTCAGCGATCCGATTCAGCCAAATGATACACTGTTCCGAATCTCTAATGTTCGCTCCTAGTGTATCCTTTGGCTCAAATGGATCATCTCGCTCACTGATACGGATGAGCCGAATAATCTGAGTGAGCCGAATGATCCGAATGAGCTGAATGACCCGAGTGATTCGAATCATCCGAATGAGCTTAAAGATCCGAGTGAGTCGAATAATCCAAATGATCTGAGTGAGCTGAATGATCCGAATGAGCTGAATGATTCGAATGAGCCGAATGATCCGAATGAGCCGAAAGTAAACTGAATGATCTGAATTAGCGAAATCAGAGCGAAAGAGTAAGCCGAGGGCGGTTTCTGTGATTTCCTGCTTAGAAGAGACGCATGTAAATATGTGTTCCTCTTGTGTGTTGAGCGACCGTTAGCCATTAATCGTTTTTTTGGAAACAGATGTGGAGCGTCCGCTCAGGGGTCGTTTTTATTCGCGTTAGAGGACCCTCACTAGATTAGCGATTTCATCATTGTTTCAATCAATCAATCAATCAAATAATTCTTTATTTGCATAGGCTTGTATACAGCACTTACAAATCGTCATACATTTTAATGACTTAAAACTATTTATAAGTACTTATGTAGAATTTACATATTAATACATATATATGTTGATACATAAAATATACTAAAGAAATAAATAAACATAATGCGATTCTACCACCGGCTCGGAAAGTTGTTTCTGGTCGAGAAGATCCGGCAAGAAACTCGCCAGTTACTCTTTTTAATCGCCAAACTTTCATACAATGTGGTGTCATCATCATACCAAGCCATACAGTTTAATTGTTACACAAAATAAAATAAAGGAAATAATAATAAAATAAATAAATATTATGAGGTAAACCGAAGCAGACCAGTCCCCAAAGGTGGCACCTGTTCACAAGTATGACGTACGTGTCAGCCATCATTTCACTCAAACCATATTAGAGGGAATGTAATGACCCGCCACATAGCGCCACCACCCCAGAGACATTTGAGTGAGCATGGCTACTTAGGTTCCCCTCATAGGTCACAAAGAGTAGTAGTTACTTAATCCAGACTAATAAACTGCAGGACGAGGTGTACAATAGTAGGTGGTTAGCATCTTGTCAATTATTGAATAATCAATATAAATCAATTTTTATACAGTCAAAATCAAAAAATGTCTTTATTCAATAAAGAACATTTATGAATGTCAATATTATGCAATCTACCGCTGATTCGGAACGTCAATTTCTACCGAGAAGAATCAGCAAGAAACTCAGTATTACTCTTTCCAAATAATATGGTAATTACAATTTTCATTCTTATACAAATTATGATTACAGTGACAGTATGATATACAATGCTTATAATCAATATCGTTTAGATAAATCGTCAATGAAAAATTATGAAATGAATTATACATTAGAGAACAGGCGAAGAGATCAACATGTCCAGGAATCCTTATCATTCAAATAATCCTCTACTTTATAGTAACCTTTCTGCATTAGGCAGTTTTTTACATGCAACTTAAACTTATGTACCGGTAAATCAATAATATTTTGAGGTAACTTATTAAACATTTTAATGCTCAATCCTACAAATGAACTTCCAATTTTATGAAGTCTTAGATTTGGGACAGCAAGCCTATGTTTATTTCGCGTGTTAAAGCTATGAAAATCTGATTTTTTGCGAGTAAAGGTGCAAGTTCTTGCGTACAAAACATAATACAATCAAAAATGTATTGAGATGATACGGTTAAAATATTGATTTCCTTGAATACTTCTCTGAGTGAGTCACGTGATCTAAGACCGTAGATGGCACGGATGGCCCTCTTCTGCAAAATGAAGATGGCTTGTAAGTCAGCACCGGATCCCCACAGTAGTAGACCATATGACATCAGACTATGAAAATAGCTAAAATAAACCAGTCCTCGCTGTCCCGATATCAGTCAGATTCCTTATCTTTCTAACTGCATATGCAGCTGAACTAGTCTTCCTGCCAAGACAGCAATATGAGGGCTCCATTGCAATTTTGTATCCATAGTGATACCTAGAAAAACTGTGGAGTTTATGACTTCGATAGGTTCGTTATTCATGACAATGTTCATTTTGACCTGCCTTACATTAGGCATCGTGAACTTAACACATTTTGTTTTCTTTGAATTAAGAACCAAGTTATTATAAGTAAACCACTGTAGTACTTGAGAGAGTGTGTTATTTACTTCGTCAACATTTTTCTTTTGCCTATCAACCTCAAAAATCAAGGATGTATCGTCAGCAAATAACACTATCTCACATAGATCATTGGTATAGTAAGGAAGGTCATTTATATAGATTACAAAGAGCAAGGGCCCCAATATAGAGAGCCCTGGGGCACACCCATGGTTAGAGGGGCGCCAGAAGAGTTAGTTCCATTGACATTGACCTCTGAATCCTATCTGATAAATAAGATTTGATTAGACTTAGTGAGGTGTCTATGACACCGTAATGCTGTAACTTCATTAGCAATGTTCATGATTGACGCAATCGAATGCTTTAGACAAATCACAGAATATTCCAATAGCATCTCGCTTTTTCTCCCACGCATCAAATACATGTTTGATAAGCGCCACTCAGCATCAGTAGTGGATTTCCCTTTTGTGAATCCAAATTGCTTACTGTGCAATATTTTATTCAGGTTTAAATGAGACAATAACTGAGTGAATATTACTTTTTTTTTTTTTTTAAATTTTTGCTGAGAGCAGGCAGTATAGAAATAGGTCTGAAGTAGACGGGTCACTTTTCTCACCCGACTTTGAATAACGGTATTATTTTACTGTATTTCATCATATCGGGAAATTGACCGTCGTCAACACATTTATTAAATATTATTGCTAAGTGGGGTGCGATAGAATGTATTATATTTTTGATTATATCTACCGAGATGCCCCATAAATCCTCAGTCGGTTTCATATTTAATTCTTTGAATGTTTTAAAATTATATTAGAATTGACATGATTGAATCTAAAAGGCGTGTTGCACTTATCAACATGAGACCTGAGGAGAGAAGCAGCGAGATGTGGACTGGAATTCAATTGATTGGTTGTTGTGACTGGTATATTAGAAAGAAAGACTGAAATGTTTCTGCTACTTCAGAGTCAGAAACAAGTGATTTGCCATCCATTTTTAGAGAGAGCTTGTTGTCTTTTGTTTTATTTTTACAAGTCTCTTTATTTATTATCTTCCATGAGATTTTACTTTTATTAGGGGCTTTTATTATTTTGTCTTTCAAATAATTTGATTTTGCCATTGCACATACTTTTTTGAATAATTTTGAGTATGTTCTGACATATTCAATTAAATTAGCGTTTTCAGAATTGGCTTTGATATCATATAATTCAAACAGCCTCGTTCTACTTTCATAGATGCCTGTAGTGGCCCAGTCACTGAATTTAGTTTTAGAAGTATCTAATTTAATTGTTTTGTAGTGAAAATCTGATTATATTCTTTTTCAACCACATTAAAAAAGCATATTATAAAGCTGATTAGCATTTCCATCGTGACATGATAATGCAGGTACCTTTCTAGAAATATTTTCTTTAAATTTTTCTTTACGGTTTACAGTTATTGGCCTGCACACAAAGCTACATGAAGAGGGTGCATGACTGTATTCAAACATTACTAGCTGTCCCACTATGATCTGAGTTATAAAGTTTATTATGGACTTGTCTAATACATCACAGTTACAAAATATGTTATCTAAGCAAGTAGCTGTGGTGGGGGTTACTCGTGTGGGTTCGTTAAAAAGATGATATAAATTGAATGATCTGAAAAGATTCAGAAACCGCACTGAGTTCTGAGAATTATCTAAAATATTGATGTTAAAATCCCCGCACACAACCACTTTTTTTATTAGATAAACATATTTTTCTTAATACTTCTTCCATAATGGATTCAAATGAAGTAAAATTCCCAGATGGAGGCCTGTACACACAAACAATGACATGTCGTTCAAGCTCCGCACATGCTAGCTCAATAGTTCGCTCAAGTGAAAGTGAAACGACATCTTTGCGTTCTTTATATTTAATAGAATTATTTAATAAAATTAGTGACCCGCCTCTGATTGCAGACTTTCTCGTGAACGAACTACCGACGCTATAGTTTTCAATATTAATAATTAATTCATACTGTCTTAACCAGTGTTCCGTAATACATAATACATGGACATTCATTTTATTTAAAAATAATTCTAATTCAAGTAATTTGCCAGACAAACCCTGTATATTCTGATGAATAAGGTTTAGATTTTTAGGGTTTCTTTTTGTCATTGGTTTGCAAGAGGATTCCTCTATTGTCTCACATTGTAATTTAAATCATTTGGAATAAAATTATTTTGGGTAATCAAATTATTAATATTAAATGCTAACAGAGTAGCTATTTCTTTTTTAATTTTATCAGGCAAATAAAAAGTTTTGCCAGTCAACAAAAACTTATTATCTATAAATTTATTTGTGTCAAAAAACACAAATTTGTCACTATGACTAAAGGTCAGGTTGTATAATAATGTATTCAATAAATGAATACTGTTATTTTGGCTAGGTGTGTAGTACCTAGAAAAAGGGAAGGCACACAAAAATATTTTTTTTAACATGAAGCTCACAAAGGGTTGAGAATCTCTGAAGAAAATCTCTTTTCCTTATTTCTAAGGAATTCCCAATCATTATTATGATTATGGAATCCTTACTAAATGTACACTTACTCATCTTGTCAATAATTTGCTCTAATGAAGCGTTAGGCATACAATAATTTGTTACCATACATTTACATTTCTCATTTAGAAGAGGTCCACAACCAACTCCAATCCTATCGGAAAAAATTGTAACATTATTATTAGTATTGTTCATTACTGATGACAATAAGTTATTGTTGGTAGTGAGGTCCAGAAGCGGAGGTTCATCTTCCACCTGCAAGTCAGTGAGGCCGGGCCCTGTACCATGCTGACAGTTACACTGTTCTATAAATCGGGTAGCAGCGAGGATGTGTTCGCTTATCTGTCCTTGGGCTGAGTTATATTTGTCGGTCACACGCTGTAATGACCTATGCAGCCGCGAGATGTCAGCTTGCAGCTCCTGTGTGTCTCTTTCATATTTATGCCTACTCTCATCTAACTCTTACTATACAACTCTAAACTATCAAGTAAGTCTACTCGCTGTTTTCTCAATAATATGTTCTTCTGGTGGCATTTTTGTCTTTTAACTAATTTTTCAGTTTTCTTAATATAATTATTTATTTTGACATATTTCTTAAGTCTATTTTTCTTGCCTAGTTTAACCCTATCATTCTCCAGACATGAGTTGTTACTCTGGATAGCCCCCCGCCCAGCCGGTGACCCGATCAACTCTTCATACAGGCTGTGGGTATGTAATGCCTCTTGACACCTCTTGTCTTCCTCATACTGTTGTATGACTTTGTTGGCGTCCCCTAGCTCCACCACAAGGTCTTGGATACGTCGCAGAGCCCTCTCGTAGGTCTCACTACACTGGTCAAAGCTGGCCACGGTGTCAAGTAGTTGATCTCGTTGCATCAGGACATCCATAAGCTGAGCATGGAGGTCCCCCAGTTCACACTTAAGTTGGGTGTTGTTGTTTATAATTTTAAGAGATTCCTCTTCATTGTCGTCCCGTTCTTTGAGGATTTGGGTGTTGTCCTCCCTAAGCTCTTTTATTTCCTCAAGGGCCCTTTTTAACTTAAATTCTAATTCTTGGGAAGTGGCCTCCGAGTCATCTTCTTAGGGTAAGCTCCACTACCCGACATACCTGGAAATTATTTACAAATAAGTGTACAACAAATGTTTGAAACCGGTTTATTTATTTATTTATTTTATTTATAAGTGAAAGAAGTATCTATTAGGTTTTTTAAGATTAATGGTGGACTAAAATGATTGTTATTTAATAAAATAATGAACTAGTTACTCAAATATCATAAAATACATATAACTAATGTGTGGAGATATTATTTTTTGTGGGTAACAGATTATCTCTCATTACAATGTTCAATGCAAACCAAAGATAGTAAGTGGTATTTGTTAGTGTTCGTGGCTAGGTGTTTAATCATCCACTTTATTGATTACAAGTAAAGGGAGACAGAAAACCAGGTTTGTGTTATGGAATTTGACAAATCTCTTATGGAGAACCGTCTTATTCCGATAATGTCGGGTTTAGCGAATTGTGTTATTATTGCAGAGGCTAATAAGAGATAAAGTGTCAGTATTAGTGTAGTGTTAGTCGTTTTATAGGTACTAAGTAGGTATCTGATGTAGGTAAGATAGATAAATAACCTCGAATTTAAATACTGTATTCGGTGAATTACAACGGTGTTGGATTGGACAGGTTCATGAATTAACACAATATCGTATATGAGTTGAATAAATAATTAAAAAATCAATACTCCCGCGGTTCATCCGTTGTCGGTTCAAATTTTCTGCAACGACACTGACCGTCGGATGGTCACAATAAGTTATCCAAGTAAATATTGTCAGTGGAGGCTTGCTAACAATTATCCGTAATGTTTTCAGGTATTTTATGGCGAATCACTTTGTTTATTACAATAAAAACACTTAATTTTTAATAAAATTAGATTTTAAAATACTTTTTATTTGGATTTATCGTATTCATCATAGGCCTTTTCATCTATAACAGATGTTTTAAGCAGCATCGCGCGGTGTGGTGACATTACAGCTGCGCTCTTAGCTGTATAGTCCTATGCGGGAGTGAATTTTCCGTCCGCATTTGCGACACGCTAATTGAGCGCTGCTATGATTGGGGTGGCAGGCATGGTACTTAGCACGTTTTGCCGCAAACTGATTTAATCAGGCCTTAGCGTGTTCAACTAGACCCTCTGACATGTTTTTATCCAAGTCAATCGTTCAACAGTGAGCTCCTACCACTCTACTAACGGGATCTGAAAAGCATGCATATCGCGTTAGGCGCAATCTTTCCACCGAAGCATTTATCGTATTACTGTGCATTTATTTCTAAAGTGTGGGACGTTGGATGATGTTGTAATACAACAGCAGTCGGTTCTCAACTCCATCATTTATTGCATGAAAATAGGGTTTTTATAGTATTCTTAAAAGTTCAAAACATTGAACACATAAATCTTATCGTTAAAAAGACATCCGATTACTTTACATGGTTTGCACGTGAACAGATAATGGTAAATTAATTATAATTGAAATGATGTTATACGTTACCACCCAGTGATGACCTCGAGGCTCTCTACAATTACAGTCCACTCAACATTCCAATAAAAAGGAAAACCCATCACTTCTTAGATGTTGGTTCTATAGTTTAAATTAGTCTGTCTTAGTGCTGTTTTTGCAATTAATAAAAGGCGCTAGGCGCAGCAAGAAACAATCGCCCTGTTGGTCTAGTGGTTTAAGTACTAGACCGTGATCTCGGGGTTCTGGGTTGGATTCCCGGGTCGAGCAAAGATATGTTTCGGAATTTTTCGAACATAGCTCGGGATTGTGATCACCAATACGAGTGGTGATTAAGCCTAATCCCATCATAGTAGCGATGACTTGATTTCTATGATGCAGGCCTTTGCACTGCAGTGGGACATTATATAGGCTGATATTTTACAGCAAGAAACAGCAGAGAGATTTATTAAACATTGCAATGTAGACAATCAACATTTTCGCAACCATCGGCAATCGTTTACCATCAGGTGATCCTTATAATCGCGTGCCACCCATCACATAAAAAAGATAAAAAATAAAATAAACGAAAGTTACAACATACCAAAACTTTGTAATACCTTATTGTATTGCATTCTTGCAAATAAATGATTGATTGATTTATAGGTGCAAGCAATTCTGTATCAAAAGCTCTTGTCACCCTTCGGTTAGGATCTCTTCAGCTGTCCTCCTCATCTTAGCGTCTAATTCCCGGTTGCGTCGAAAGCTTTCGCTTTGGAGTCTAGAAATTCTGGATTCAGGATTTGGAAAATCTGGAAATTACAATGAAACGACTGCCGTCTGACTTTAGCAACCCTTTAACAGGGAACCAGACCAATGAATCATGGTAATAGGTTTTAGAAACTATCCGAAACGTGTAGGTTTCCTCTCGAAGTTTTCCCTTACCGCCGATCTCATGGTAGGATCCTGTTGAGGATTGAGGGCTGGACCAGCCTCTTTTTTTTTTTAATATTTCACAACATCACATACATTGACCGAAATAGTTAGCTCAAGCAACTGTGTTACGGATATTAGAACCAACAGCGGAATAACAAATATATACATATATATTTTTTGGTTTTTTTTTATGGGATAGGGGCAGACGAGCAGACGCATCACCTGATGGTAAGCGATTACCGCCGCCCATGAACACCTGCAACACCAGAGGAGTTACAAGTGCGCTGCCGAAATAATACTTTAATAATTACTACTACTTAATACTTTTCTTTTGTAAATACATACTTATAATACATAGAAACACCCAGACCAATACAAACAAACATGTTCATGCACACAAATATTTGTACTGTGCGGGGATCGAACCCGCAACCCTTGGAGCAAAGGCAGCGTTCACTACCACTGTTCCAAACGGGTCTTTTATATTGTCAATGTTTTATACTTTTTTACTATTTTTGATAAGTCATCATCATCATCATCAGCACATTTAAGTCCCCACTGCTGGGGCACGGGCCTCCCTCAATCACATGAGGGGTAATTGCCATACTCACCACGCTTGGCAGACGGGTTGGCGAGGGTTTGATATAAATGCAGAGTTTTCCTTCTCTGGGTGCTGATGATCATGCCAGCAGGTTTACCTTAGTCGCCTTTTACGACACCTTGGTACGAGTGAGGGTGGCCTATTCTACTCTGCCGGGGACCACACGGCATATTATTGTTACGGTTATGGTTTGATAAGTATATTATTATTTTTTTGTCAATTGTCTTTGTGTCTGTGAACACTATCAGTGGAAAATTCACCATATAGTTGTTGCCATTACCAATGCTTTATTGGCATCGCTTTTTCTCTCTCTTCAGTCGGCCCCTCACTGGTGAGGATCGTGACGCAGTTTAATTCCGTCAACCAGTTGTCTCCATCGGTCTCATTCTGTAGCTTGGCGGAGTGCTTCACTGACAGGTATATTTAATTCTTCGGCTATTTGGTCCGACCATCGTCCCATTCCCATTGGCATTCCCTGATCACCGTGATAATATACAGTCCAATCGCTATTACTCCCTTCAGCAGTATAACAGACAATTTCCACTGTGACTATATAGGTGTAAAATTAATTATAGGATGCTAGTCACAGTGGAAAAGGCTATACCATGGATAGGATGACAAAGGCGTCAGTAAATTGCTCTTCGCAACTAACGTATCGAGTATCAGGTTAGCTACACTTCAGAGCTTTCAGGCTAGATCGTATGCATGAGATAAGAGCGTAATAACCAATCAGGATTTTGCGTCGATGAATAATAGGGTTTTATTGTAAAGGCGTTTCGACAGCCTGGTACTATAGAACTGAGGGCCTATTCCTGTCGTCCATATTAAGTTCGTATTAATATATCAATATTGAGGATCGCAAAATGTAGAATGATTTTTCTCTTGTTAGACTCTTTTCACTTTTAACCGGGGCCTCAGTTGGTTAACGAAGAATTTTGAATTTTGGATTAGGTGCATATTGAAAATAAAAGTTTTTCTTGACCGGCGATTTCGTCGGGAGTTTGGCTAAACTAGCTAACTACCCATCCTTGGTTGATGCGTTGATTTCTGTCTGAAGTGTATGGCGCGAGGGAGGGGCGGGGGGACGCTGTTTGCTCGTCAATGGCCTTAAGGGTGGCCTTAGATACTGTCCAGCTGAACAAAATCACTAATCACTCACTCCTAGTTGCGTATAAAGATGCGGGACTGGCAGTGTATTATATGTATTATTGTAAATTATCACATGCACATCAGAAAAGCGAAGAATAATACTTGAAGTGTGATTTGCCATACGAGTATTTTAGTCAGATATTCGGCGCTCGAGTCCGTAGAACAATACGCAGTTTGTCTGTTCGTGCGTAATTTTGACAATGGGCAGTGGTTACCATTTATGGCACTAAGTATTATGAAATAGAATCGGCTGGCGCGGCTGGTCTGATGTCCTATCTTTAATAGAAGTACCTATAGTTAATTTGCTTTTGAACAGGGTGCACAGAAAACGATGGTATGATACATTTTAAAAGATCACCAATAATTATGATGATGATGACCCGTTTGGAACAGTGGTAGTGAACGCTGCCTTTGGTCCAAGGGTTGCGGGTTCGATCCCCGCACAGTACAAACATTTGTGTATATGAACATGTCTGTTTATATTGGTCTGGGTGTTTGTATGTATTATAAGTATGTATTTACAAAAGAAAAGTATTATATGTATATATTTGTAATTCCGCTGTTGATTCTGATATCGGTAACACAGGTGCTTGAGCTACCTATCTTGGAGTTAGATCAATGTATGTGATGTTGTGAAATATTTATTTATTATTTATTTCATTAAAAGCATGCAAATACAATTTTAAAATATAAACTATTTCATTATAAATAACCCTTACTTTTTATTGATTTGCAATTTTCTGATTGTCCTTGTTTTTTAAAAATTCTTGCACAGAGTAAAAAGTCCGAGCGACTTGTATAGTGATTTAATTATTATAATTTATTATTAAATTGATTAAAGGGCAGCTCTTTAACTTTGTTGATTAATCTTATTATAATTTGTTACACACAAGTTCTTTTGGACACGGGTATTATTTGGTTTAAAATCGAGGACTAATCGATTAATGTTTCTAGTATTTCGAGGATATAAGTCTATCGCTTATTTAAAGTAGTTGGGGTTTATTTTGACAAAGTTTGCCATTTCCAATATATACAGGTTGTTAACCACGTGTTCTATTAACCATTCTGAATAAAATTTGTTCTGTGACTTTTGGGAATTCGCATGAAGAAATTTCAACTTTTCATACAAAGTCGGTCACGTGACTTAGTCATTTTGTATGGGGAGTCGAAAAAAAATTCGATGAATTTCGAAAAGTCGTTGTACATATTATGTTGTTCAGAATGGTTGGTGGTTAAAGGGATGTAAATGTTCACAGATACACCCTTTATAAGCCTGCCTGTGCGGCAGTACCTAAGTCGCATAATCTTTTTAGTTTTTTAATTTAAATTTCAGTTTTCTTTTCACAAAAGTAAAAATGATATCCTTTCATTAGTTTAAAGTTAATGCAGGCCTCGCGAAAAACCAATATAAACGTATTATTGTAAAATATAATACTTAACTAAGTGTCAATACAAATAATGTTGAAAACATCGGGTGTGACCTTAGAAATTTGTCTAAGGGTGTGATAGACGTATTATAACACAAGTCTAATAAACTCCAATTCCATCCTCTGTAGACTGTAGCAGTTTGCCTGCTATGTCACGGACATGAAGGCTTTCACACATGCGTGAGTTTCTCACGCTGTCGTTCCAAGCATCTACCGCAGCATGCAACTTCTGCTTGTGTTGCTCTAGCAAATACAGGCCAAGTTTCGTTGCCATACAGAATCAGAATCCTTATTGATTGTTACTGTAAGTATAACAGTTTGCGGGTGACATTGCAACATAATATTAAGTAGAACAACAGTTTATCCGTATCGGGTATGCAATACTTATTAATTACAAAATATTAAATATAAGCTTGAAAATATGAATGGAAATGTTAGTGTTTCCCTAACATTAAATAAATAAATAGAATAGAAACTTGAAAATAGGAAAAGACATGTGTTTACAGTTGAAATATTCATTTAAATTATATAATACATTTTCAGTTAACCACCTTTTAAGGCGCATTTTAAATTTTGGCATGTCCAACTTTTATATCTGGTGGCAAATGGTTAAAAATTTTAATACCTGTGCAAAAGGTACAAAAGAATACCTTGCCTTTATTAGATAACTGCGTGATTTTTTTTTTGGTCAATAAGCCAACGCTTGACCACAATCGCACCTGATGGAAAGCGACGATGAGGTCTAGTATGATACGCGTTTGCCTAAAAGTTGCCTGTTCACTCTTGCCTTAAAGATGCCCAGATTATAGTGGTCAGGAAAAACAGATCTCGGCAGAGAGTTCCATTCCTTAGCCGTCCGCATTATAAATGTGGAAGCAAATCGCTTCGTGCGGATAAGGGGTATTTCTACCACATAAGGATGAAAGCACTCGCTGCGCCTTGTCGTCCGATGATGGAATTGGCTGGGGGGGATCAAATTATGTAGAACCTCCGCACACTCCCCAAAATGAATCCGGTAGAAGACCGAGAGGCATGTTTTCCACCTCAATCAATATCATGTGTCTAAGAACAAAGGCAGGAAGCAATTAGTTTAATAACAATTATTTCGGACATAATTTGTAGTAATCTCCGGGCGCCGGAATGCTGATGGGTAATTATCAGCTGATTAATAAGCGAGCCGAAGCCTTTGAGGCGCCATTGTTCGGTCAAAGGATGTACTTATGTTTGCTCTGACCATCTTGTGTGTGTGATAAAGGATTGCTCCGCCTACACGCCTTTGCAATCAATCAACAGCAGTCAACGCAAGGACTTAAGAGTAGGCTGTAGAAGGCAGATGGTAGAGTATTTGATGGTAGAAAAGTAACTATTCAAGTATCAAGTAATCTGTAAGTAAGAGCTCAAAACTCGACGAGATAATATAAAAATATGATTTATTTAAATTGGGCGCCTTGCTTCTATAACAAAATCTTTTCAACTATACTAACTTATCCATTAGTACATAAAAAATATAGCAGTAAGCATTATCTTAAGTAGAACGATTGATATTGCTTACAAAGTTGATCTGGCTGGAACGCCTCAGGCGCAGGTGTAAGCCGTGGTACTTTAAGTTTACATACATACCCCTGATCGGAAAGCCGTCATAAAAGGTTTCAGCAACCTAGAGGTCAATAACCCTAAAAGGTCTAGTGCAGAAGGCAACGGGAAACCAGTGAATTATTTTCCCAATTAGCCAGTTTTATGAATAAGACAAAGAAAGCCACAGCCCCGTGTGCACGGCGTCCCTTTAAAGCGATGGGTAGGGCACAATAGCGACGCCAATTTAATTTTTAGCTAGTAAACCGGATCTATTTTTAACAATTTCGGGCTTAGAATCTCTCGGCAAACACCTATACTATTTATTTAGTTAACTGTTTGGTCTGCTTTTGCACTCAAATTTTAGATTACCGCTAAAAGTGGCCGCTTTTGGCGTGAATCAATTTCTCGCGTACAAAAACGGACCCAACATTTGTGCATGGTTATTTATAAATAGTATAAGTGTTCCGAAATAGATCCGGTTTAATAGCTAAAAATTTAAATGCAAATTGCGCAAAAGCAAGGTCCTACCCCAAGTCCGAAAAACTATTAAAATCCAGGTTTCTTCCACTCTTGTTCAAAAGACGCACGAAATGAATCCAAGATTGCCGCCTTCACAAAATGTCCGTCCTCCGAGAGAAAACATATTTCGTCACACCTATTTCATTCTTTGGTTTTTACACTAAACGACATAATAAAAATAGAAGAATATAAAAATGTAAACGTTTTAAGGGAAATAGGTAAAAAGGTTGGTTGTGGCCGTTGCCAAAAGTCGGATTAACAAATTGTATGGCAACCCCCCTCGACATGGGTATCAAATAAAAGGGTTTGAGTTGAGTAGTAGAATAAAATATATCATGAAAAATGTCAAATCAAAGATGGCCGCCCTCATGAAATGGCGAAATAATAAATTATATATACTTGAGTGGGATACCTGTTGAAAGCGGGAACTGATTTGTACTTAAGTAAAATAAAAATTAGAGTCATTTTTAAATTCTATATATCTATAAATAAATTATAAGTTAAATAAGCTCCGACAAAAATTTTAAAACTGTAAAAATAAATTGAAACTGCTGTTGACTGTTCTACGTACGAACATTTATGCTTACGGTGACGGGTAGGGCACACTAGCGACGCCAATCGATTTTAGTTTTAAGCTACTAAACCGGATCTATTTTAAACCATTTTGGGGTTACAATCTCTCAGCAAACACTTATACTATTTATTAAATAACCATGCACAAGTTTTGGGTCCGTTTTTATTTATTACCGCCAAAAGTGGCCACTTTTGGCGGTAATCTAAAATTCGAGTGCAAAAGCAGACCAAACAGTTAACTATAAGTATTAAATAAATAGTATAGGTGTTTGCCAAGAGAGTTCGTGTTAGATCCGGTTATGTAGCTAAAAATTAAAATCGATTGGCGTCGCTAGTGTGCCCTACCCGTCACCTTAAATATTGTCGCGTCGATGGACTTATAAGATGTGTGCTTTAACAAAACGTTATGCTAAATGTGGTATGTAGAGCGGCCCCCCACGCGACAATATTTTACCAAAAATGTTCATACGTAGGACAGTAACAGCATTTTTAATTTATTTGTGGACTTTTTAATTTTATTGTCGGTGTTTTTAAATTTTTAATTTATTTTTTTCGTCTAGCAACTGTACGCGGCGTATTAATTTCAGTCCCTGAAATATCACAGTCATTAAAAATAGAAAACTGAGCATTCATATAATTAAACCCAGGACCCAGGGTGTTCTGCCGCGTAAAGGTCAAAGGGCGCGGGTGTTATTATCTAAGTAACGGTCATTAGGGCACGCGACTACAGGGAAACCAGTGTACCACAGGGCAAAACAGGTAATATGAATATGGTGTTGTCCCAAATTATGTGAAGACTCAGCTTGAACCTCGTACAGTTTAAAAAAAAGCCCATACAATAACTTGTTTTACTGTGTAATATTATAAATGTGGGACCGTATCGGAAATGATGTAATTCGGCAGAGAACCAGAGTCACCGACCATAGCCCACCGAATTAGCAAACTATTTACTACAAAAAATATTGTTTATGACTAATTTAAGGGAAGTCTGGGTTTCCACGACACAGGGTATCTTAATGTGGAGCCCAGTGACACTGTTTTTGATAAGCGTCTAACTAAATGTATACCTTGCTGTGTAACAGTGACTTTAGATATGTACTTGCTGTTTGTGAACCAAATATAAAAAAATAGCAAACTGAAGTGGCAGTGGGCTGGTCACATTAGCCGACAGCCGTTGGAGCCGTAAAGTCCTTGAGTGGAGACCGCGACTCGGTAAGCGCAGTGTTGGACGACTTGCGACAAGATGGGATGATTTTAAATATGGGAGAGCCACGCTTAGGCATGAATGGGCCGGCTCGACCGGAGTGATACCACTGCCTCACAGAAGACCGGCGTGAAGCAGCGCCTGCGCTGTGTTTCGCCGTGTGAGTGAGGTTACCGGAGGCCCAATGGGGGGAAGGGGAAAAGGTTGGCAGCGCACTTGTGACTCCGCTGGTGGTGCGGGTGTCCATGGGAATTGCTTACTATCAGGTGATCCGTCTGCTCGTCTGCCACCTCTCATAAAAAAAAAGAAAAAAAATGACGTTCTAAGGCTGGCTGGTGTGGGCTGGATGAGAATGGCCGAAAAACGGGAGCAGTGGCGTGCATTAGGGGTGACCTGTGTCGTGTAGCCGTGTGGTCCCCGGCAGAGTAGAATAGGCCACCCTCACTCTTACCGAGGTGTCGTAAAAGGCGACTAAGGTCAAGCTGCTGGCATGATCATCAGCACCCAGAGAAGGAAAACTCTGCATTTATATCAAAACCCTCGCCAACCCGTCTGCCAAGCGTGGTGAGTATGGCAATCACCCCTCATGTAATTGAGGGAGGCCCGTGCCCCAGCAGTGGGGACTTAAATGGGCTGATGATGATGATGATGATGATGTCGTGTAGTGGACGAGTGTGGGTAGCAACCCACATCAGCAGATGATGATGATTATAAATGTGAATGTGTGTGTGTCTGTCTGTTTGTCCGCCTTTCACGGCAAAACGGAGCAACGGATTGATAAGATTTTTTTAAGTACAGATAGTACATAGTTCCGCACCAACCTGTCAATCCATACTGCAGGAACTCGGCATCACAAAGCGTCTATAAACCATAGTACAGACGCGCATACTGCAGTACTTTGGTCATGTCTCTAGGCGTGATAACGACTCCATAGAGCGGCTGGTCGTTCAGGGGAGGATAGAGGGAACGAGATCACGCGGCAGATCACCGATACGCTGGACTGATCAAGTGAACTCCGCAATAGGAAATCCCGTGTCAGACGGTGCCAGTCTGTAAACAGAGGGAGATGGCGAGAGATCGTGAGGAAAGCTGTGTCCGCCTCTAACACCAACAAGGACGCCTTGTAACACGTCGTTACCTATTTTAGCTATGTTTGTAATTCTATCCTAATATTTCTTTACTTCTAACGCCATCTAGCGAGAACAAACCTAATCTCTTTCTAATCTTTGACAGCGATCACTCATTTGAGCATTAGATTTTTCTGTTGTCGATTTCAATATATTTTCGTCAATTTTCTATAAATAAATTATTCTCATATTAAAGTAATTCATTTTAAATAAACCTCGATGTTGGTATTCAATTTTGTATTTTTCTGCAATAACTGCATTTCAAATTTTGTTTAGTAGACAGTATGTTCTTAAATATCTCTGACTTCGGTCTATGGATTAAAAAAAAAAATTGATTCCTTTATGAATTTTTGACGTCTGCCTTTTTTTGAGCTTCTATTCTTGTGGTTGCGCTGAAGCACATTTAAATTATTTTTTTTAATTAATCCCCCAAATTGGATCCAAGATGGATTGGGACACCTGGTTATCCTTATAATGACGGCGAATGCCCCATTCCATTTTTTCATATTTTTAATTTCATATTTTTGGTGACGCCATGTGTTGGTAAGTAGGATTGGTTATGAAACCAAATTTTTCATATTTTACTATATTCCTCGCACATGCTAAGCCATTGTCTGTTGTTTTAGGCAAATGATGTCACCCCTTTTATTATATTTTGTGATGGGCTGAATACCTCCTGCACCACATCTTCTCATAATGGGTGAGCACGCTTTCGCATTTTCTGTTTTCTTTTTTTTATTTGCCGCCTTTATTGAGCCTAAAAGCTCTTCACGCATCTGCCTATGTGCGCTGGAGACCATGGGTCGTCTGCATACCACGTGCTATGACATTATGTAACTCTTTTCCCAACAGCACTACCATCTTGTGTTGGCTGGCTGTCCTAATGCTTCCTTTGTGTGCACATTTCAGGCATATAAAGCCCTCTTTATGCATGGGTGTCAATCTGGCGTGGCAAGGAACACTCCAGGACTCATAACCGGTCAGCTGCTGCATGCCATGCGTGGCTGATACTTGGAGGGGTCTCCGTTGCCATCGTAGGACTGCAACACCCCATGTTTAGCATTAAGTTTAGTATTATTCTTTATTAAGGTACATTTTTATTATTTTATTTTATTCCGGAGTAGAAGTATTATGCATATGAAAACCTATTTTTATCTTTGTAACTTTTTCTAAGAGACTATCCTCTTGATAGGAGTCTTGTTCCTTTGAACTTTTTCTAAGCGGCATAGACTAAGTTGTAATATTTGTATTTTTATCAGGATAATCCTCGGGATAGGAGTCCTGTTTAATTAAATGTAATTTTGATACGGCCTAGATTAAGCCTAGCTTTAATACATTACTTGTTTAACCCTTAATTTGGCAAAGAAAAAAATTTAATAAAACCGTTTTTTTTTAATTGAAAATGTTTATTTCATAGATAAGGCAAATAGAAAAAAATTACAAAAAAAATCTGAAAAGCGTAGTTTTCCTGAAAACTTATGTATGCCACAACATACACTGCCAATATGTCAAGACTACATATTGTAAATATGTTGTATGCAGGGGCATACATTACCAATTACTGTGCTGACTAGATATGAAAAAAAAAACACGTCATATTTTGAATATTTAGTATTTATTATTATTTCAAAAAAACATTACAAAGAATTACGTTAGTTTATGGTATTGCAGTTGACAATTACGGGAATTTTTGCCTGTAACAAAACAAAGGCGGACTTGGCACTTCATACATTGTACAACTGTCAGTTTGGAGCACAGTCGACATCTCCCTTGACTGGTTGTTGTCATAAAATGACCAACGTTGTCATACCGTGACATTTCGACGGGACTGGCTTGTGGTACTCGTTTTTTGGTGCCTTTGATACCACTTTCAGACCGCTGATATTTTTTGAGACCCTCATACAACTCGAATCTAAAGTCCTTCAAGGGAATCGATTTCGACTTTGAATCTCGTCTGTGTAGGAGCCATGCATTATTTATGCATATATCTAGAAGTTGGGCAAATATGCCGATATACCATCTCCTTGTCTTGAACGGGGTTCTATATAAGGAGATAAGCATATCCGCCAAGTCAACCCCTCCCATCTGCTTGTTGTACTCCTTCACTATTTGCGGGCATTGTACGTCAATTTTAGTTTTAGTATCCTTGCAGTATCGTCTTATTGTACCCACTGGTTCAACGCCTACATAGGAACTTATCAACGTCACTGCTTTGTTATCATTCCACCGTACTGCCACCAAGCGGTTTTTGTTGCAAGTGACTTGAGCATAACTACCCCGAGATTTCTTTTTCATTGTTTTCTCTTCAGGCAAAATTGCTTCTGCACCTCTCAACCTATTATTCCTGATAGTTCCTAGTCCAAAGATTCCATAATCTTCTCTCAGTATGTAGAACAACTCCGGGCAGCTAAAAAAGTTATCGCAGAAAATAAATGCCGGTTTAGATTTGATGCTTTTGCACAAGGCAATCACTACTTGCGCTCCAAATCCTACAGAGGCTTCTTTTTCTGTGAATGTATGAAATCGAAATGTGTCATCTCCTCCATACAAGACAAAATCGTAAATCATGCCCGACACTCCAGCGCGGACATAATTTTTGAATCCCCACTTATTGGGCTTATCTTTCATATATTGCCGACGCTTGCCCGCTTTTGTCCCTTTATATGGGATCATCATTTCGTCAATACTAAATCGTCTTTCGGATTCTTCGGCTAAACAATTTTCTCTTATTCTTTGCACTAACGGTCTCACTTTGTAGTACCGATCAGAATCTGCTACGTTGTTGTCCACAAAATGTAAATAGCGACGTATTTGTTGATATCGCTTCAGTGGCATCAAATCGGCCACCAAGTTGTAACGATATCGCAAACTCCAATAATCAGTGTAAGACGGCATGCTCACAACACCCATGATGATATGTATCGCTAAAAAGTCCCGTAATTCGTCTTCAGTCAAACCCAGAGCACGCCCAGTTTTGAGATATTGCGTATGCGTTTGTTTCTTCAACAATATCTGCTATAATATCAGGAGAAAAAAACTTGTAGAAATACTGCAGGGGAGTAAGGATTGTAACGTCGCTGATAGGTTCCGATTCCTCTTCAATAGTAGCTATATGTCGAAACACAGCTTTTCTCCAACGACAGCTCAGAGTGAACTTTTTTGTTTGTCTAGGTCGTTTAGCAACATGAACAGTGGCACGTTGTGATCTTGTCTTTCTGGAATAACGCGATGTGGAGGAGGCATTAGCAGGCATGCGTGGTGTTTCCAAACCAGAGGGTGCATTGGCTGCAAGAAGTGTAGTGGTTGCAGGCGTTGCGGGAGTAGCAGGAGTTGCAGGTGTTGCGGGAAATGATGGAAGGTGCGGAGCGGGAGCGCGAGATTAACCCCCTCGCAGGCCCGCTTCGAGCAAGGAGAGGACGAGTTCGGCGGAGAACTCTTCGTCCTCTCCGTGGAGGTGGCCAGCCGGCAACAGGGACGGGGGTCCCTGTGCCGGCACTGCCATTGGCACCTCCACCGCTCGTTGGGGACGGCTCAGCTCTTCCGGCTGTCCCCAACCCCCCTCCTCCTAGTCTGAGGAGGGGCGTGGCCGCACACCCCGTGTAGGGGCCTGTGGGGGAGTGGGGTTGCGGGGAATAGCCTCGTGCAGTTCCCGTGACCCCATTCTATACCCACGGGTGGTTGAGCCCCGGGAGTTTTAGTGGGTATGCCCTCAGGTCGCTTCTTGTTAGAAGAAGCGGCCCGGAGGGTGAGTCCCACAGTACCCTGTCGTCCCCCTTGCGACAGGGTCTGCGTAATGCATTTCTCCCGGGAAAACAAAAAAAAAAAAAAAAAAATGATGGAAGGTCACTCAATATTGGTACTTTACTACAATTTGGTTCTAGGGATGTGCTTGAATAAACAGTCTGAAAAATTGGTGTAAGGCGAACGTTTTCGCTTGGGGGGTCTTGATCGTCATCTAGAATGTTCAGTCTTTCTAACGAGCTGGGAATAGAGGGTGCAGAGGAACTTGATAAAGGAGTGTGCGCACGTATCTCGTCTTCACTATCTGAACGTTCACTATCATCAGAGGGTGCATTCTGAGTAGGGACAAGCGCTAAAATTCTACCACCACGAGTTGCAAGCTTTTGCTGCAGACAAAGAAAAAAAAATGCTAAAACACAAAGTAAGCAAAGCAAAACCCCAAAATTGGCAATGTATACCATGACATACAAATTAAATTAGGGGTATTTTACTACGAACTTAGCAATGTATGTCATGACATACATCGTGTTAGTACCCAAATAAAACCATTAGAAATCGTAACAACTGCAAACTTATTATTTCAATTATATAATCATAATATCAAGCATAGAATTCAGTCGTCTTACTTTTCCTAAATCGTGTATTTATCAATAAAATAATATAAATACCTTGGAGAGCACAGCTGAGGGCCGCCGGGTCGCCATTTTCGCCGACTAATGTCAAAATTAGTGATGCCAGGCACCTGTTTCTTATTTTATACTAAAAATAGTGAGTGTTGCAAATATATAAAAATATTTGTCTACGTCACTTTCGTATTTAATAAAACAAAATATTTTTTCAAAGTTGATGTATGTTGTGGCATACACTGTCAAATTAAGGGTTAAGATCATATAAGCTCTTACATAAAAATTTAACTTTAAAAGCCAGAAACAAAAAATTCTCCTTTTAAAAACATGTATTTTGCATATTTTTTTAAATAAATATTCGGCCCTCATACTTAAACTCTTTTATTTAAAGTCTAACTTTCTAGCTAGGTAGTTTAAAAGCTAGTGGCGCCCTCTCTCAGCTCTCTGTTAGAATCCTGATAGCCCCTCAGAACCCACGGAGCTAGCATTACCATCAGCCACTCAACATCTCGGCTCAAAGGGTTACAGCCTTAACGTGACCCCGACCGCTCTGGTAAGAGCGTAGCGACAGAGAAGAAAGTTGATTTATTTATTATTATTATTATTCCCTTACCCTCATATTCCGATGGATCACCAGCGTGACACGATCGGAGAGGGATTGGGCGCAGGACCAACGGCTTAACGTTCCAAGGCACGGCGTTACAAGAGTAAAACCGCCAACTTCCAGACTCCGGGCTGACACTAAGAATACGGAACAGCCGAGACAGTCACGGCTGGAATGACATTTCAATGATTAATAGGGGGAGCAGCAATGAGATCCTGAGGATGATTGTGGATAGGATGGATGCTGCTGTATTCCGGCGGTTCACTGACTTGCACGTGGTACGTGCAGGTCAGTGAATCGTGGGACTGCAGGTGGAGATGTTCATGTGAGAACGACATGTGAAGTTTTTGCAGACAGTACCTACTGTCTGCAAAGGTAGTTATATGTTTTTCTGTCTCTGCTAACCAACATAGTTTTATAAGTTGTTTGTTACTAACATTTTATATGGGCCATGTGTCTTGAAATAAATGATTTTTATTTTATTTATTTTATTTAGTATCATATCATACGGTTCAGACAGGTCTTCGTCTTTTTCCTATCCACTACACTCTTGGTTGAGTGGTCAAGATTGTCTTGTACTAGTAGTCTGGGTAGGGGTAGTTGTGATGCGCTTCTCCAGGTTTTGCCACTGCTGCCTGCTCGAGGTCATCCTGCTGCACTCGTTGACTGTGTTTCCAATGGCAGACTTGATTTGTTCAGTCCAACTTGTGGGTGACCTCCCGCACTTAGGATGACAAGGCGTTCTGTGATTTGATCGCCACGCCGAGAAACATGGCCAAAAACCTCTGGATTTGACATTGTACATTGGAAAACAGACGCTGCTTGATACAGAGTTCAAACAGGTGTACGGACTTAAATACTCTGTGGCAATAGATGTATTAATGTCGACCGTCCGAGACGTTGACCGGGCGTTAAAAATTCACAAGGGGTCAGCAGGGGGAGAGTGGGAGTCTCGGTCTAATCCTTGTTTGAGCAGCGGGGTTAAATCCGGATGTATTCATATTTGAATAATTGTTCCCCATTACGAGGCTTGCGTGTATAATTTCAGTCAAAGCGTTGATTACAACGAGACTGTACCTACACGGTCATTTATTTAGTAATTTGTATGGTTTAGGAGAATGTATTTCACTCAAAACTAACCACATTGTTCACTGGAATTAGTGAATACCGAGCTCAAACACTAAGTGTCGGATTTATTTTTTTTAAATCAAAATAGGAGCCAGCGGAACAGATGTATGATGGTAAGTGATTACAGCTGCACATCTACTATAACAACAAATGAGTTACAAGTGCGCTGCCGGTCTTTTAAAAATGAGTACTCTCTTTCCTTGAGTTGCAGGTCCTATTGGTCCATTCCATAGTTTTTTCGTATGAGGTAGAAAATTTCTTGAGAAACGCACAATTGAAAACTGCTAACCACCATGATGGGCATGAAACTGTTTTTTTTTTATTTCATGGCTCTACCCGAAGATATCTTGCCAATGACAAGTAACTTATTGAGAATATGTGGGCAGGCAACAGTCGAAGTCAGTCAAAGTCACAGTCACTCAATAAAACTCCGGTGTTTTAAATTTTATCGACCTACGGATTCTGCCGATACCACTCTAAACATAATCGAGGATTTTAAGACTCTATTAGGTCCAAGCAAGTTGTCCGCGACAACTCACTCAACACTCGATAGCAGCGTTTAAAACGATACAATTCCACGATTCTTATTATCAGGATCACTACGCGGTATTTCACTACACAAATGAACACCAAATTTGTTGACTAAAAATCGATACTAATTTAAAACCTTCGAATTGCATCAGCCCATGCGGAGTATTTTAGTCGACGGACAAGTGGAACGATGGCACTACGAGTAGGTTTCTACCTACTCGTAGTGCTTACTTAAACCCAAAGGTTTTAGTGTACTTTGGTGTCCTTTTATCCAGTCAAGAAATGTGTCACGAAGTGAAGTCAATAAATACACTTGTCATTGTTAAACTCTCTTTGTACACTAACTACTAATTTTGTGTCCAAAATTATAAACAGCTATGGTGAAAGAATCGATGAGGTCTAGGATGATACGTATTTGCCTAAAATATGCCTGTTCGCTCTTGCCTTAGAAATGTCCAGTATACAGGGTGTATCTTTAACCACCTGTTCTCAACAACATTTGTTCAACGACTTTTCGAAATTCATCGAAAAAATTTTCGACTGCCCATACCTAATGACCAAGTCACGTGACCGACTTAGTATGAAAAGTTGAAATTTTTTCATGAGAATTTCCAAAAGTGATAGAACAAATGTTGTTCATAATGGTTAGCAGACACGTGGTTAAAGGGATGTAAATGTTCACAGATACACCCTGTATACTCGTAGTGGTCAGGGGAAACACGTTCTACCTAAGAACGTTGTTATTGTGATCTACCGATTTTTGAAGGCTGGCATTTTGAGGAAAAATCAAAATGGCGGACACAGGTAGTGGACCAAAAGTAACAGACCCCTTTATTTGCGCTCAATCAAGCTAATTAAAATTAGCTTATTCATTAAAATCTAATTAATTACTAGGGCTAGTAAAATTTCTCTCTCTCTCTCTCTCTCTCTAGCTCTCCGATTTTGTGGATGCTTATGGGCGACGCAGATTACTTTCCATCAGGTGACTCGCTTGCTCGTTTGTCATCTCTAGCATAAAAAAAACGAACCTAAAGGTTTCGACTCGATAATTCCGTTGCGACAATAGACAAATCAATTTAGCGATTACTGAGCAAACTAATCAGCTGACACATCGCTAATAGCCGCCACTCCCGTGTGTTGGTATACCACCAATAGTACAAAGTACACGTGTAAACATGATCCACTTGGTCTGGTTCCCCTGTCTAGAGGTCGTAGAGGTCAGGTGGAAATCCGCTTTCCTGCTTCGATTCAACTTCGGACGGTCTTCGTGCATCCATAGCGGTCAGTTTATTGGCACTCATGCCATCCTTTACCACGTCAAGCCACGTGGTTTTTGGCTACCCCTAAATTGATTAATTTATAATTTTAAAATACCATCGTTTTGCAATAATTGTAAATATGTAAGCAAATAGTACGTTTGAGCTAGTTATTATTTTAGACCGTGGGAGAGCCACGCTTCGGCATTAATGGGCCGGCTCGACCGGAGTGATACCACGGCCTGACAGAGAACAGGCGTGAAGCAGTCTTGTGCTGTGTTTCGCTGCTTGAGTGAGGGTATCGAAGGCAGATTCCGGGGGGGAAGGGGATTTTAAAGTTTGCAAGCGCACTTGTGACTCCACAGGTGTTTCGGGTATCCATTGGCGGCGGGAACCGCTTACCATCAGGTGATCCGTCTGCTCATCCGCCTCCTATATCTTAAAAAAGGTTATACAATAAAGATAAAAAAAACTTATGAATGTCAAAATAGGTACACAAATCATCACCTACCGCTGGTTCGGAATGTCAATTTCTACTGAGAAGACACCAGCAAAAAATACCACATATGTTCTTGGTATAAAAAGAAGCCAATTAAATTTTAAATCTTGCTACAAGAGGTGATTAAATTGTGACATGATTCGCGTGTGCAAAAAGTAAGCTTGTCACAAATCTTTTTTTATTTTAAATGTCTTGATATTTTTTTCATTTGTTGTCTTAATTCCATTACATCGAGTAAAAATCTGTTGCTGCCGTCACTAAAACGTAAAGACCTCTACGATGTGTTGAAAATGAGAAGAGTTTTAGGTTTGATTCTTGTCGTAGTTACTATGATCAGTGCAGCGTTTTACGGATTATGTGTCAGCCTTTCTCATGTCGCAGAGGGCCCTGTATCCGTCTCCATAGCGGGGGATCATCTGCAAGTCAAACGTTCTCACGAGGGTTGCCACGTAATAGATTAACCAGTCAAGTAACTATACGGGATCACCAGATTTTAAACTTTGTGCAGGTGAGATAAGATCGAAAACCAATGAAATAAATGATGTCTAGTTGCCTGTTTAAATATAATCTTTTAAATTCTACGCAGCCAGAATCTGGAACAATTTACCACCTCCCATGTGAGAAAAATGAGTATTAAACGATTTAAAAGCAAATTCAGAACTGCTCTCTTGAAGAATCAGCTGGCTGCGGAAAATATTAAAAAGATTTTTTTCTTAGTATTTTATGAAGTGTCTGTAACTTTGACCCGCTTCAACAGTTGACTACTGACTTTATCAGTTACTAATGACCCGCCCTCTCTTTGTTTCGGGACATTAGTTCCACTTCATACCAATAGAGTGCGCTACGTGTCGATTACATCGCGCAAGCGTTTCGTGTTTTCGGATTAACTTATAAGCGTTGCCTCTCTATGTAAAATTTACCTCTTTAAATATATTATATTTACTTCATCGTAGCAGCCCTACCCGCCGCGGTGGCAAACAGACGGTAATCTGACGGGTTGCGCGATCGTCGGCGCATCGCCACACGGCGCCTTTGATCTCCGCGGGAAAAATGTGCACAAAGGTATTACCATAAGTTATTACAGGAAGAGTTCACGGTTATTTACAGGAGACGCAATTTTAGACGCGGGTAAAGTGCCAGGGGTTTAGTGGAAACGGGCTATTATGAGGCGCGTACGTAATTCATGTCGTACGGCAGCACAGAGAACAGGACGTGTCGTGAAATTTTTACTCGTATTTATAAAGTTAATCGATAACACTTTGTAAGTCACGGAATTTTAGACCTTAAAATAATAAGTGTGCATTGCTTCTACGAGTAATTATGGTGTGCAGTTTGTCCGCTTCGTTCGTTACAGGCGTCATCGGCACCTCTTTCGTGTGCCGCGCCGGCGTCGCAGTGAGTGACCGTGGTACATTACGCGGTTATACAGGGTGGCTCATTTAAATCCCTGATATCAACCATCATGAGTTTGGCGCGATCCCCGTTGGATACCAAGAAGGGAGGCTCTCAAACCAAAGGGGGATGACTCCGGTGCGAAAGATTCTTCACTACGTAAACGAAACAGCTCACTCACGACTGTGAGTGCTCTAAACAAATAGAGGATTTTCGTAAGGATATGATGGAGTTTTTCAATAAATTCAGTGAAAAACAAAATGAAAATCTTCATAATATGTGGGCAGGGAATGGCTTCCGAACATCAAAAATTCAAATAAATCACATTACTACGGTTAATGAGGGATAATTGAGGAGCAAAAAAAAAAAATATAAAATCCGACTAATCAATGTGATGAAAGAGAGATTATCCGCCACCGAAAATGCATAAGTTTCTTTGTCTAAAGATACCTAAGGATATGATGAAGCAATGGAATCTATTAATTATTGCAGATGGAAAATAATAATTCCAAAGCAGTTTCCATGTTGAATAATGTGGAAATATCAGGTGTGTCATATGCAACGGAGAAAATTTGATAAAGATTGTCCACGATATTTGTTCGTTTGTCGGTGTCGTCTTGACGGACCAAAGATTATAGACGTTAAATTCATCGTGTGCGACGTTACCATCCACAGGAAAAAAACTCTACCTAAATAGACTACCGGCACTCATTATGCGGTTTTACTCAAACGCCGAAAGAAGGCTGACCTACTCGCAGCGGTGCGGGCGCGACGCGGGCTTACCACAGCTGATATAGGGCTGCCTGGGCCAGCTGTTTCATTGTATGATTAGTGAATCATACTAACTCCTACCAATAAATTGTTATTTGAAAAGAGCCAGAGAGCTCAAAGCATCGCTTAGCTACTCATATGTTGGTGCGAGATTTAAATATGTATGCGCAAAAAATACAAAAGTAAGCGATCTCATTAATGGATCAAAACTGACTACACAAAGTTAAAATGACTAAATTAAAAATCCTTTTATGAAATCTAGTAACCCATATTTACTAATATATTATTTTTAGAGAACTTTCTGTTTTACCTAAAATTTAATCCATTATGAATTGATAACTAAAAACTATACTTGTATTCACTAAGATCTATAACATAATTTTTTTTTTTTTTTTTATTAACTACACATGCTACTTATTTACACTTCTAAAAGGAAAAAAACCACATCCTTATTTGCTCTTTTCTAATTAAAATCTTTCTTCCATTCTTTAATTGCCAAATAATAGCGTTCACGTTGCCATGATCACAATAATGTCTCAAATTTATTGAAAATAAACAAAAATGCTGATAAAGAATATAAACTGGTTCATTAAAAATGTGAGGGGGCACGTACAAAGTCGCAGATTTTCTGTCTAACGTAATACAATCGGACTATGACTTCTTATGTTTAACGGAGACTTAGGTTGACTCCTGACTTTTTTGGGACCGTGAATATTTTGATCATAGGTATAGTGTTTTTTCGTTCTGATAGATCCGCCGCTAGGCAGCGGAGCGTGTGGGGGGGCGGCCGTAGCAGGTTTTGTCGGTATGCGGAGCTGCGGCCCGTGCGCCGCGACTGCCTGTACGCCGAATGCATGTTGTGATTGTGTGTGTGTACGGTTCCGTCGAACCGCACAATGCAGATACCAGCTACGACTTTACGCACTGCTCGCGGGGCCGAATCCAATGAATATTTCCTAATATAGATTGCATTTACATTCCTCAAGGTACGGGTTATAGGGATTCTTTATCATCTTTTTTTGATTATGTTGGTCAATTGTAATTGAGCGGTTCCGAAATGACTTATTTCATAATTACGGGTTATTTAATATTTCTAATGCTAACTGGTACCGACGCCAAACGCTTGAGGCGCAGTTAGCAGTGAGTGGTAGTTTTGCTATTCAATATTACACGAATTTATATCATTAACTCAACTGAAGCAGTATAATTTAATATGTAACACTCATAACAGAATACTGGACCTAGTTTGAGTAATAGAGACTGCCCTATGTAAACCTCGTGTGATTCTCCATTGACGCGTGAAGACTTACACCATAAAAGCACTAGGTTTAAATTTAAATATTGGTATTTCGCCTCCTGTTGAGCAAGCGGCAAAACATGAAGTACTTTTGAATTTTACAAGTGTAATTTTGATTGAGATAAATAAGTCCATAACTGACATTAATGGCCTGATTTCGTTACCAATCTAAATACCGAAGCACTCTTTATCTAAGTTTTATGCGTTCTTAGGGGGTTGTTTGAGAGGTTGTTAACCTCGTCGTAGTTTGCTTCCCAACCTCATCTCCTGTTTGCTTTACAAATGTTTTTTTTTAAAAAAATTTTGAAAGAAACAACGAAAGTATCATAAACGATGGAAAACTTTATGGCAATCCCTTTAGATTATGAAAGATTTTAAAATTTTAAGAAAAAGAGCAGCTGAAAGTCGAGATAGATGGTATAATATTGTATTAAATTTTCTGAGAGAAAAATAAAAACGTAATCAAAGTTCTTTGGAGTTATGTCAAAATCTATTAATTTAATAAAGGAGTCCCAAATAAAAATGTATTATAAGGGGCTTCCACTTCGGATGGGGAACAGATTTGTGACTGGTTTAATGAAGCATTTCATTCAGTTTTTGAGAATCACCAATCCCAATCAGATCAGTATAATGGTTGGGCAGCTATTAATGCTGTGATAGACGTAGTTCATAGATTTGACTGAAAAATCATTTATAAGTATCTGAAGTTATTAATCCGAATAAGGGGGCTGGGCCTGTGGGGTGTCACCATTTTGTATAAAAAATTGCTCCTCAGTTTGGATGTTCCTATACAATATTTTTAAAAAAATCTATGCCAAGCGGACTCGTACCTAATATCTGGAAGCAAGCATTTTGTCACGCAATCCCAAAGGTACAGTATAAAAAATTGAAAAATAAGACCAATTCCAAATTAAGCCAATTTCCAAAAATATTTAGAAAAAATTGTTAACTGACCAGCTAACGCATGCGATTAGGAGACACATTTGTGCTTCACAACATGGCTTTTATAGAGGTTCGATCAGTTGATACCAATCTTATGACTTTACCGATGAAATATGAAGTCTCATGGATGATGGGTGTCAGGTTAGGACGCCGTGTACCACCGATTTGCGAAAGCCTTTGACAAAATTTGTCACAACTACACTGTTACAAAGGCTTTGGGCCCTCGGTATTTACACGGTGATATTTCCGATGAGATAAAAATCGTATGTTCAAAATAGAAGTCAGGCAGTTGTTCCTGCGGTTCAATCGTCTCATTTTTAAAACTATCAGTTCTGTGTACCACAGGGTTCCCACTTAGGCCCGCTATTATTTACTCCTATATTAAATGCACATAACAAATACATTATTACATTCAAATTCATAATATATGTGACGGACACTAAATTTACAAAATCATAAAAGATCCAACGGATTGTGTTTTATTACAAACCGGATTTAGCTAGATTTGAATCTTTTTGCGAGGAAAGTAGTTTGTTTTTAAAGTGTTAGGACAAATGTAATGTATCACGGAGCGCGAGTAGTAAAAAAAAACTATCTATTCATTATAATTATGTTATTTGACAATACAGAAATAAAGAAGAGTGATTAAAATTCGAGATTTAGGGGTGTTAATGGATTCTAAGCTTTCTTTTGTTCCTCATATCGATAATATTCTTGGATAAGTCATTTCGTCAGTTGGGTTTTATTTTAAGAGTTAGTAAGCCTTTTAAAGATCCATTAATATACAAAATTTTATTTAATAGCTTTGTACGAAGTCGCCTTGAATTTGCCTGCTCTGTATGGAAACCGTATAGTAAATGTCATAAACATAAAATTGAGAGAGTACAAAAAAAGTTTTTGAAATCACTTGAGTGGAGAACGGGTAAACATATATACTGATTATAATCAGTCACTCAAGCGCCATCGAGTCCAGCTTCTCGATATTCGCAGAGATTGTGTGGACGCTATTATTCTTTATAAAATATTAAATTAATAAGCTTGATGCCCCTCTCTTCTTGGTCAAATTAATTTAAGAGTGCCACGCAAGACGTGAACGACAATGTCGTCGCAGTGATTTGTTTTTTATTCCTAGGAGCAGAAACGTGTTTTTGCGAGAAATGCATTTATAAAACGAGCATGTAAATTATTTAATGAAAGTGAACAATTATCTGATGTGGATATATTTCAATGTTCAGTTCTAAGCTAAAAAGTAAGTTTAAAGTTTAGCAAAGAATATATGTATATTTTGCGCATACCTATTATCTGCCTCATTATGTAATTGCTATTGTTGTGGCCCATAGGTTGCTAGCTGAGACCCCTATTTTACTTGAAATAGAGGTCAGCAGTATGCAGTTGGCTGTATGGATAGTATACAACCGGCGGCGCCGCATATATGTTGGTAAACATAAAGAGTGAGCGGTTAATATTGTTGGCACCGACACTGGCACTCGTGCGCGGCCAGTCACACGCGGCCTGGACTACCTACCTACGAGTATACCGATCCGCCAGGTTTCTCCGGTCGACTCTTGCTTGAATGTTAAACACATTCAGGTCGGAGTCGGTTGGGGAAATTTGGCGGATAGTAAGTGACCGAACGTGTGGCTGTCTGTACACAAGTGAACATGTAGTAAATGTGTATATATCGAAAGTTAGATTTTTTCAAACTACTTACTTAAATTTTTAATTTTAAGTTAGAAACTTGTTAAAATCAGATTTCCCTAACTAAATTCGTTTAATTTTTTCTTTGTTTAATCAGTTAGAGTTATTGTAAGATGAGTTTTAAATCTATGTCTGAACAATGTTTGTTCACTAAAGTCTAAATTAGGTCTATCTTAGTGCTGTTTTTAATTGCAAGTTTAGTGAAACTGGAATCTATTTATTAATCATATTTTTTTGTGCCCCAAAGTTTGTAAATGGACTGTTTGTGTTTCCAAATAAATAAATAAATAATTATGAATTATTATTATAATTAGCTTGTAAAAATGAAGAACGGAAGTTTCTATTACTTTTTTTTAAATCATTTGTGTCCTCAGTTTTTTGTTTAGACATTTTTAGTGTCAACCCGAGGTCTAAAAGTTGAAGAATATGTACCCTTGTTCTCCAAAAACGCACGTTAAGCTATTAGTCACTAGAGCGATCCCCCTTCAGCTCGATTGCCATCCGCCTCCAAAAAGGTAATCCAAAACGACTATTTTTTATGCGCTTATTATTATTATTGGTAAAGTTTGGAGCTAATAAATAAATAAATATTTCACAATATCACATACATGATCTGACTCCGAGATAGGTAGCTCAAGCAACTGTTTTACGGATATCAGAACTGACAGTGGAATTACAAATATATACATATAATACTTTTCTTTTGTAAATACATACTTATAATACACAGAAACAAACACCCAGACCAACACATGTTCATGCACACAAATGTTTGTTGATCGAACCCCACAATCCTTGGACTAATTTGGACTCGTTGTAATACATACCTAGTTATAACATGAATAGTAAATGTGTTTGATATTACGGTGAAAATCGACCGGGGAAGTTTTACGGTTTTGTGTGCTTTGATGTGTGGCTGTGCGGATAAACACAGTATGTGTTAGAATAATGACGTACTTTGCTAACGTAATTTTTCATTTGTTTGGTGGGTGGTAAATAAATGGTTTAATGGTTTAAATCATTCTCGGTATTTCTCCTCAGCCCCAAAGTTGTCGGAAAGAGTCGATCTGTTCCTAAGACCGCTGAGTTTGTATTAACAATCTGCCATCTATTACTTAAAAACACCATTGACATTCCATCGATTTTCTTCCATTCGCGAGTCATGCATCGTCATGCGTCATTCATATTGGCATGTCATTATTATTTGATAGAAATGGAGTGAGCCCTGCGTCTCATAGCCACTGCGACCAGTAGATGATCTATTGTAGCAGCCCCGTAACCTATTACAGCACCTCAAGTTGCTCCAGTTCCAGGATAAACCCGAGAATGGAGTTGATGGGGGAGCTCTTGATCTCGTGATCATGTGTGCTCCCAGGTGCCGGCTTCTGCAGCGGTGCAGCGCTATGCACTCGCCGAGGACGTGGATAATCGTTTCCTCGTCCTCGCGACAGAACCTGCAGATTTTGGTATCTGAAAGGCTCATGTTGTGCAGATGATTGTTTAATTTGCAGTGCTTTGGCATGTCACAAATCGGAGATATTCTCTCGAGCGGATAGCGTCGTGCAAAATATTCACAAAACACCCTGTCAGTGAGATCCGATATACGACCGCCAGGCGGGAATGCTCACACTTTATATTACGACTATCATTTACGACTTAGTTGCCTTTGGTCACTTTGATTCGGTGAAATTTTGTTATTAAGGTGACAAGTTACGGGACGGGCACACATACCGACGCTAATTGATTTGGAAGGAATAGAACTCCTTGCCAAGGCCTGTTTTTCCGGACCACTACAATCTGGGCATCTTTAAGGCGACGCGTATCATCCTGGACCTCATCGTCATTTGCCATCAGGTGACATTGTGGTCAAGCGTTAGCCAATAAATCGTTCATAAAAAAAAACTAAACCGGATTTCTTTTTAATAATGTAAAGCATAGTCTAAGCCATCATCAATAAAAAATTTGTTGGATCAACCGATAGTAAGCGATTGCTTTGAAACACCAGTAGAGTCACTAGTTCGCTGCTGACCTTTTGACTTCAAATGTAATTAACGTGTAATATTATTAATATAAGTAGTCATGCCCACTCAAATGTCTCTGAGGTGGTGGCGCTATTTGGCAGGTCATTACACTCCCTCTAATATGGTTGAGTGAAATGATGGCTGACACATACGTCATACTTGTGAACAGGTGCCACCTTTGGGGACTGGTCTGCTTCGGTTTACCTCATAATATTTATTTTATTATTATTTCCTTTATTTTATTTTGTGTAACAATTGAACTGTATGGCTTGATATGATGGTGACACAACATTGTATGAAAGTTTGGCGATTAAAAAGAGTAATTGGGAGTTTCTTGCCGGATCTTCTCGACCAGAAACAACTTTTCGAGCCGGTGGTAGAATCGCATTATGTTTATTTATTTCTTTAGTATATTTTATGTATCAACATATATATGTATTAACATGTAAATTATACATAAGTACTTATAAATAGTTTTAAGTCATTCAAATGTATGACGATTTGTAAGTGCTGTGTACAAGCCTATGCAAATAAAGAATTATTTGACTTATAATCACTAGTTCGCTGCTGACCTTTTGACTTCAAATGTAATTAATGTGTAATAATTAATATAAAATGTGATATGTACTTGAGCCAATTAATGTTTTTGCATGTCTGGGAGCAGGCCGAACACATGTGCCCAAGATAATTTGTAAAGAACTGTATGTCAACTGTTTTTCTAGCAAATAAAAAAGTTTTATTTTATTTTTTATTTTATTTTCCTTTCCACCCGATTTTGCTTCCGGTACTGACACTCATTCTGTGAAACACAATGCAGTCTCTACTTTACGCCGGTTTTCTGTGAGGCCGTTGTATCACACCGGAGAGCCAGCTCATTCACGTAGAAGTGTGGCTCTTGCACTTTAATCCCTAACTATGCTGAATTGTAAAGACGGCGTCAGGTCGAGTTGACCCCGGGCAATGCAGAATAGCACTTCTTTCTTAGACATAAGGACGACCCACAAGTGTAACAAGGATAACTTAAAGTGATGCCGTGTACATGTCCATATCCTGATCTTAGCGTGTAGTTTCCAGTTGCGTCCAAAGCTGTCGCTCTGCAGCCCGGGGTAC
The DNA here is from genome assembly GCA_019059595.1 of Marasmia exigua. NCBI lineage: Eukaryota > Metazoa > Arthropoda > Insecta > Lepidoptera > Crambidae > Marasmia > Marasmia exigua. The sequence goes on from CM032472.1 coordinate 17,413,919, forward strand.
GCTTTGACCATAGTTCATGGTTTAGGGAGTCTGGTAATTATAATAAAGCGCATAAAATTCGCAACCCTTTAACAGGGGAACCAGACTGAACCTAATCTTGGTTACAGGTTTCAGAAACTAAAACGTGCTGTTTTCCTCCTTCTGTTTTCCCTCACCACCGAGTTAATGGTAGAAATACGCACAATGACAAATCATTGTGCGTAACCTCTAGATTTTTCAAAAAAAATCTAGAGGTTCACATTCGGCTTCGAACCACGACCCTTCGCAAGGAAGGCGCCTTCTTATATACTGAGCTACCATCTCTTAAAGCCGTATGTACATGTGTAGAATAATAACATTAAAAATAATATCCTCCAACCGATTTCGACTAAGGCGGCTAATCTCAAAGATCAGCCACTTACGCAGGATATATTATAGTGCTCAAGTGTGTGCGTAAACACAAGTGCACTCTCTATTTCCTTACCCTCATATTCTGATGGGACACTACTGTGACACGACCGGAGAGGTATTGGGCGCAGGACCAACGGCTTAACGTGCTTTCCGAAGCACGGGGGTTAAAAAACGCAAACTTCCAGACTCCGGGCTGCTACTAAGAATTTCTTACCGAAAACTTAGGTACATTTTTTGGCCCGACCCGGGGATCGAACCCGGGACCCCAATGGCAGCCGTCGCTTTAAAGTGCGACGCACTACCCCCTGTCAATCATAACTTTATTTCGCTAATAATAACAGACATAGTATCGTAATAAGGGTGCTCGGAACTCAATTTGATTGTTAGGATCCTTGTTTCAAGCCGCTAAGAGCACAAAGTTCCTCACAAGAGGACCTGTGTTCGGGAACCTCGTGATACCCCAAACAATGGGATCAATCGATGGGGGGAGGGGGAATGCTCGCGAAGGGTTGATAAGGATTCAATTAATGTCTAGAGACGAGGAAGGGTGGTACTTGTACATGTATTTTAATAAAGATATTCATACTTATGTAACTACAGACTAGTCTTAACACGAGAAATAAACAAAGACTTGCCGTCATAGTCCTCAGATGTGGACAGACATCCACCCCTTTAGTATGTACAGTCAGCTTCATTAGTGTCGAAAGTCAAATTTATTTAAAATAAAAATAAAAAAATTAAATGTGTTTATTTTCAGATTACACAGATCCATACATTTGTTTAATTAATTAATTATGTACATATTTATTTTACTTTACTAGCAAATTACACGAATGCCAAAACAGAATGCTATTAAATTAAAGGACACAAGTTCAGTTTTATGTTGATTGTCTGATCATCTTATTGTTTTTACCGTAATGAGTGGTCAATATTAACTACACAATTCCTGTATTGTATGTGTTTAAATGACCAAATATATATTTTTTATAAATATTCAACGGTATTTATCACATTCACCAAAAATCTTGGTGTAAAGAAAAGTAAACTCTAAACTGAAGCATTACCTATTTCAGTTCAATGATATGTGTTACGGTTGATTTTAATCTTTGAGTATTCAAAGTTTTCAATTGTATATTTGACAGACTTGACGTTCAACGACACTTCGATACACGAAAATTAGGATGTGCTATATCATCACAACATCCTACGAGTATGGATGGATTTTTTGCACCTTTGCTCCTAATATGGTTTTGACTACCTTGATACCTCATATCTTTATGAAGCTGACTGTACTATATCTACACCTTTTCTTTACTAATTTATTGTATGAGTGTTATGGACCAAACCACAATGTTAATTGGATGTACCCCGTCTGCGGTATCAATTTCACTAAGTATTTTGTGTGTTTTGTTTCCCAGCCAGCAAATAAAGGCACAAAATAATCCTTATCCTCTTTATTTTAGCGTGCAATTCTCAGTTGCGTCCAATGCTATGGCTTTAGGTCCAGAAGTACGCTTAGACCATGATCCTGAATTGAAAGAAAGAAATAATATTTATTTAGTGACACAAATAAAGTAACAAAATTACAAAACATTATTACATCTATAAAAATATTAAGGTTAGGTACAGTAAAAGAGATAAAGGCAATTAAAAAAAAATGTGTCACCAAAAAGGTTTGCACTCAGCATATGCCCAGCATTTGCCGTGTGGTCTCCGGCAGACTAGAATAGGCCACCCTCACTCTTACCGAGGTGTCCTAAAAGGCGACTAAGGTAAAGCTGCTGGCATGATCATCAGCACCCAGAGAAGGAAAACTCTGCATTTATATCAAAACCCTCGCCAACCCGTCTGCCAAGCGTGGTGAGTATGGCAATTACCCCTCATGTGATTCAGGGAGGTCCGTGCCCCATCAGTGGGGACTTAAATGGGCTGACGATGATGATATCCCCAAGGTACGCTTCGACGCTGGTCTTCGATGCAATTGTGCCCTGTGGCTAGGGGCGTTTAGAATGCCAAGGTATTCCCGGCCTGTCGTAAGAGGCGACTAATAGGGCCTTCGGAGTACGCGAGGATAACCACTATTGGGGAGTGGCTTGCTCAGCATACGACTCCGCGGGGGACGACGTTATTGGGTGTCCTGGTACATCATACCAGGTTACGGTTACGGTCCAGTCCCGGCTGTGGGGTTCCCGATCGTGTTGCGTTGAGATGGATACCCCAGGATTTACAAAAGAAAAGTATTATATGTATATGTTACCGGCAATCTGTATAATCCGGTATTGTATACAATACCTAGGCAATGTATAGAATACCTAAAACATGTAGGTAATGTATGAAATATTATTTATTTTATACTTTTCCTAGGTATTGTATACAATACCGAAGGCGCAGCCGGTAATGTATGTAAAAGACAAGTGCAGGGAAGGATCGTGCGGGCAGGATCGTGTTGCGACTTGTTTAGAGTACCTAGCGAAATATCTTACTTGCTTGTATTTCATTCTGCTGCGTGCGACGCATTTAATCTTTGAGTATTCAAAGTTTTCAATTGTATATTTGACAGACTTGACGTTCAACGACACTTCGATACACGAAAATTAGGATGTGCTATATCATCACAACATCCTACGAGTATGGATGGATTTTTTGCACCTTTGCTCCTAATATGGTTTTGACTACCTTGATACCTCATATCTTTATGAAGCTGACTGTACTATATCTACACCTTTTCTTTACTAATTTATTGTATGAGTGTTATGGACCAAACCACAATGTTAATTGGATGTACCCCGTCTGCGGTATCAATTTCACTAAGTATTTTGTGTGTTTTGTTTCCCAGCCAGCAAATAAAGGCACAAAATAATCCTTATCCTCTTTATTTTAGCGTGCAATTCTCAGTTGCGTCCAATGCTATGGCTTTAGGTCCAGAAGTACGCTTAGACCATGATCCTGAATTGAAAGAAAGAAATAATATTTATTTAGTGACACAAATAAAGTAACAAAATTACAAAACATTATTACATCTATAAAAATATTAAGGTTAGGTACAGTAAAAGAGATAAAGGCAATTAAAAAAAAATGTGTCACCAAAAAGGTTTGCACTCAGCATATGCCCAGCATTTGCCGTGTGGTCTCCGGCAGACTAGAATAGGCCACCCTCACTCTTACCGAGGTGTCCTAAAAGGCGACTAAGGTAAAGCTGCTGGCATGATCATCAGCACCCAGAGAAGGAAAACTCTGCATTTATATCAAAACCCTCGCCAACCCGTCTGCCAAGCGTGGTGAGTATGGCAATTACCCCTCATGTGATTCAGGGAGGTCCGTGCCCCATCAGTGGGGACTTAAATGGGCTGACGATGATGATATCCCCAAGGTACGCTTCGACGCTGGTCTTCGATGCAATTGTGCCCTGTGGCTAGGGGCGTTTAGAATGCCAAGGTATTCCCGGCCTGTCGTAAGAGGCGACTAATAGGGCCTTCGGAGTACGCGAGGATAACCACTATTGGGGAGTGGCTTGCTCAGCATACGACTCCGCGGGGGACGACGTTATTGGGTGTCCTGGTACATCATACCAGGTTACGGTTACGGTCCAGTCCCGGCTGTGGGGTTCCCGA